>CM059329.1:14196782-14270936 GCA_030340685.1 Protosalanx chinensis | reverse complement strand
AGGCCTCATGACCATGTACCGTCGTCGCTCGCCGAGGAGTTCAACCCCAAACTGGTGCGTCCAGAGAAGAGAACGGTCGCTAGGGAACAGTGTGATTGTTAGGGAAGCGCGTAGTTGTTTCATGCTTTTAAACTCTTTTTCTTGTATCTCTCTATCTCCATCTCTGCCTCTGTCTCTCTGCCTCTCTCTTGCCCCTTCCCCTCTATCTCTCACTCTTTTTGCCTCCCTCCCTCCCTCTCACTCTTTTTGCCTCCCTCCCTCCCTCCTTCCTCCTTCTTCTCCCCCCCCCCCCCCCCCCCCCAGGCTAAGGAGTTCCTGAAGGAGCAGGCTTGGAAGGGTCACTTCAGTGAGTACGGCCAGGGGGTGTGTATGTACCGGACAGACAGGACCAAGGACCTGGTGCTGCAGGGGATCCCAGAGAGCATGAGAGGAGAGCTGTGGCTGCTGTTCTCTGGTGAGGGGTCACTCTCACACACACACACACACACACACAGACGTGCTACAAACACACACACAGACACACAAACCCCCTTGCTCAGTCTCCCGTTCTCTCCCTCACTCCCAGGGGCGATTAATGAGATGGTGACCCACCCTGGGTACTACGAGGGTCTGGTGGAGCGCTCCATGGGACGCTACAACCTGGCTACAGAGGAGATCGAGAGGGACCTGCACCGCTCGCTGCCAGAGCATCCTGCCTTCCAGAACGAGATGGGCATCGCCGCGCTGCGCCGTGTGCTCACTGCCTACGCCTTCCGCAACCCCGGGATCGGCTACTGCCAGGTGGGACACACACACACACACACCTAGTCTAACTTCTCACAAACACACATGAACACACACAGACCTTGGTTCCTAGCTAACCTTGGTTCTTAGCTAACCTTGGTTCTTAGCTAACCTTGGTTCCTAGCTAACCTTGGTTCTTAGCTACCTTGGTTCTTAGCTAACCTTGGTTCTTAGCTAACCCCTTGCTTATCTTCGTTTCCGTAGCTAACCTTGGTTCTTAGCTAACCTTGGTTCTTAGCTAACCTTGGTTCCTAGCTAACCTTGGTTCTTAGCTAACCTTGGTTCTTAGCTAACCTTGGTTCCTAGCTAACCTTGGTTCCTAGCTAACCTTGGTTCCTAGCTAACCTTGGTTCCTACCCTTGTTTCCTGTCAGGCCATGAACATTGTGACGTCGGTGCTGCTGCTGTATGCTAAGAGGAGGAGAGCTTTCTGGCTGCTGGTGGCTCTGTGTGAGAGGATGCTGCCTGACTACTACAACACCAGGGTCGTAGGTCAGTCTGTGTGTGTGTGTGTGTCTGTGTGTGTATGTGAGTGTGTGAGTGTGTGTGTGTGCAGTAAGCAAGTAAGAGAGAGAGAGAAAGAGAGTGTGTGTCCCCCTCTCTCTAGAAGAGTGAACTGGCAAAATAATATGTTCCTGATAATATGATAATATCTCTCCTCCTCCTCTCCTTCCCTCCCCTCTCCTCCTCCTCCCCTCCCTCTCCTCCCCCTCCCCTCTCCTCCTCCTCTCTCCTCCAGGAGCGCTGGTTGACCAGGGGGTCTTTGAAGAGCTTGCCAGAGACTATGTTCCTGAGCTGTATGACTGCATGCAGGACCTGGGTGTGATCTCCACCATCTCTCTGTCCTGGTTCCTCACCCTCTTCCTGTCCGTCATGCCCTTTGAGAGTGCTGTGGTGGTGGTGGACTGCTTCTTCTACGAGGGCATCAAGGTCATCTTCCAGCTGGCTCTGGCTGTGCTGCACGCTAACATCCACCAGCTGCTGAACTGCAAAGATGATGGAGAGGCCATGACTGTGCTGGGCAGGTGAGAGAGGCTGGGCAGATAGGGGAGGCTGGGGGGAGGCTGGGGCAGATAGGGGGAGGCTGGGGGGAGGCTAGGGCAGATAGGGGAGGCTGGGGGGAGGCCTGGGGCAGATAGGGGAGGCTGGGGGGAGGCTGGGGCAGAGTTGTACCTGGATGCAGGCTTCAGGTTTGTCTCCATGCAGTGATAAGAGTTCAGCTCCCTCCTTGTCATCAGGTACCTGGACAGTGTGACCAATAAGGACAGCACCTTGCCCCCCATCCCACACCTGCACTCCCTGCTGACAGACGACTCTGACCCTCATCCTGAGGTGGACATCTTCAAGCTGGTCCGCAGTTCCTATGAGGTGGGTCACTAACCCCAAACCCCTAATCCTCACCCTAACCCCTCACCCATGTCTACCCCAACCTTATCTGTAACAGCTCCTACAAGGTGTGTCTGGCTGGGCACTAACCACCTGGCTGGCTGGTTAACGGCTGGTTTACTGGCTGGCTGATGGTTTGATGACTGGTTGTCCATGTCAGCATCTTTTCTCTGTCTCCCTTCCTCTCTGGTGGGTCTGTTCCCCCCTGACCCCTGACCCCCTGACCCCTGACCCCTGGTAGAAGTTTGGGTGTCTCCGCGCTGATGTCATCGAACAGATGCGCTTCAAGCAGAGGACTGAGAGTCATCCAGACTATCGAGGACACCACCAAACGCAACGTGGTACTGCTGCACACTACTGCACACTACTGCACACTACTGCACACTGCTGCACACTACTGCACACTGCTGCACACTACTGCACACTACTACTGCACACTACTACTGCACACTACTGCACACTACTGCACACTGCTGCACACTACTGCACACTACTGCACACTACTGCACACTACTGCATACTTACTGCACACTACTGCACACTACTGCACACTACTGCACACTACTGCACACTACTACTGCACACTACTACTGCACACTACTGCACACTACTGCACACTGCTGCACACTACTGCACACTACTGCACACTACTGCATACTACTGCACACTACTACTGCACACTACTGCACACTACTGCACACTACTGCACACTACTACTGCACACTACTGCAACACTACTGCACACTACTGCACACTACTGCACACTACTGCACACTACTGCACACCTGACTACTGCACACTACTGCACACTACTGCACACTACTGCACACTACTGCACACTACTGCACACTACTACTGCACACTACTACTGCACACTACTACTGCACACTACTGCACACTACTGCACACTGCTGCACACTGCTGCACACTACTGCATACTACTGCACACTACTGCATACTACTGCACACTACTGCACACTACTGCACACTACTGCACACTACTGCACACTACTGCACACCATGCACACCATGCACACTACTGCACACTACTGCACACTACTGCACACTACTGCGATACTACTGCACACTACTGCATACTACTGCACACTACTACTGCACACTACTGCACACTACTGCACACTACTGCACACTACTACTGCACACTACTGCACACTACTACTGCACACTACTGCACACTACTGCACACTACTGCACACTACTACTGCACACTACTACTGCACACTACTACTGCACACTACTGCACACTACTGCACACTGCTGCACACTGCTGCACACTACTGCATACTACTGCACACTACTGCATACTACTGCACACTACTGCACACTACTGCACACTACTGCACACTACTGCACACTACTGCACACCATGCACACCATGCACACTACTGCACACTACTGCACACTACTGCACACTACTGCATACTACTGCACACTACTGCATACTACTGCACACTACTACTGCACACTACTGCACACTACTGCACACTACTGCACACTACTGCACACTACTGCACACTACTGCACACTACTACTGCACACTACTGCACACTACTGCACACTACTGCACACTACTTGCACACTACTGCACACTACTGCACACTACTACTGCACACTACTGCACACTACTGCACACTACTGCACACTACTGCACACCATGCACACATACATACACCATACATGTTAATGGAAAGTGTAAACATGTGTTTCTCTGTGCTGTTCACCCCCCCCCCTCCCCTCCCCCCCCCCCCCCCTCCCCTCCCCCCCCCCTCCCCCCCTCCCTCCCCCCCCCCCCCCCCCATGTTCCTGCAGGTTCGAACCATCGTGACAGAGACTTCCTTCAGTGTGGAGGAACTAGAGGATCTTTATGTGCTGTTTAAGGTGTGTTGATGTGTCAAACAGCTGATGAGCGACCTACAGGTGATCTGTTAACCAATGCTTTACTCCTCCCTCCTCTCCCTCCCTCCCTCCTCCTCTCCCTCCCTCCATCCTCCTCCTCCATCCTCCTCTCCCTCCCTCCCTCCTCCTCCTCCTCCCTCCTCCATCCTCCTCTCCCTCCCTCCCTCCTCCTCCCTCCATCCTCCTCCTCCTCCCTCCGCCTCTCCCTCCTCTCCCTCCTCCTTTCCCTCCCTCTTCTCTCCCTCCTCCTCTCCCTCCCTCCTCCCTCCTCCTCCCTCCTGCTCTCCCTCCTCCTCTCCCTCCCCTCCTCCTCTCCCCTCCTCTCCTCCCTCCTCCTCTCCCTCCCTCCTCCTCTCCCTCCCTCCTCCTCCCTCCTCCTCTCCCTCCCTCCCTCCCCCTCCATCCTCCTCTCCCTCCCTCCTCCTCTCCCTCCCTCCTCCTCTCCCTCCCTCCTCCTCTCTCCTCCCTCTACTCCTTCCTCCCCTCACCTCCTCCCCCTCCCTTCCCCTCCCCCCAGGCAGAGCACCTGACCAGCTGCTACTGGGGGGGGAGCAGCAGCCCTACAGATCGTCATGACCCCAGCCTGCCCTACCTGGAGCAGTACCGTATGGACCTGGAGCAGTTCAGGAGCCTGTTCCCCCTGCTCTTCCCCTGGGGGCCCCGGGGCCCATGCTGACTGCCTGGCCTGCGCTTCTTTCATCTGCTCGACCACAATGGAGACGCTCTCATCAACTTCAGGGAGTTCATCACTGGACTAGGTGAGGGGGTGAGGGAGGGGAGAGAGGGGGGGAGAGAGGGGAGAGAGGGGGGAGGGAGGGGAGAGAGGGGGGAGGGAGGGGAGAGAGGGGGGGAGGGGAGGGGAGAGAGGGGGTGAGGGAGGGGAGATAGGGGGTGAGGGGAGGGGAGAGAGGGGGTGAGGGAGGGGAGAGAGGGGGTGAGGGAGGGGAGAGAGGGGGTGAGGGGGGGTGAGAGGAAGAGGCGAGGGAAGTATTGATGGGATGAGTGTTTTTATTAATGTTCTTATTAATGTTCTTATTAATGTTCTTATTAATGTTCTTATTAATGTTCTTATTAATGTTCTTATTAATGTTCTTATTAATGTTCTTATTAATGTTCTTATTAATGTTCTTATTAATGTTCTTGATGTGTTTCAGGTGTGCTGTGTCATGGAGACCTGACGGATAAACTGAAACTCCTGTACAAGATGGCACGTCATTCCAGGTGACTGTCTGTCTGCCTGCCTGCCTGTCTGCCTGTCTCTCTGTCTGTCTGCCTGTCTGCCTGTCTGCTAGCCTGCCTGCCTGCCTGTCTCTCTGTCTGTCTGCCTGCCTGCCTGTCTCTCTGTCTGTCTGCCTGCCTGCCTGTCTCTCTGTCTGTCTGCCTGTCTGCCTGTCTGTCTGTCTGCCTGTCTGCCTGTCTGCCTGTCTGTCTGCCTGTCTGCCTGTTTGCTTGTGTATGTGTGTCTGTGTGTGTCTGTGTGTGTGAGAGGAAGGGTAAGACAAGAGATTTAACAGTATTTTAACTCTACCTTAAAATCCTAATTGACTAGAACAGCACTTACTGTAAGGGTTAGTCACACTTCTACACTACACAATGATCTATGTAGAAACTACATCAGTAAGTCAAGGTTAGCATGAGGACTTCAGCAGTATTCAGCAGTTTGTTTCCTGTGATGTAGCGGTGATGTCACATCCTGTTTCAGAGGTGACCCAGGAGGAGCCAGATTCGGCATTTGAGGCGACACAGTACTTCTACGAGGATATGACCCCCGAAACAGGCATCGGTAAGGTCATGACCCCTGCTATAATATCATGACCCCTACTGTAAGGTCATGACCCCTGCTATAAGATCATGACCCCTACTGTAAGGTCATGACCCCTGCTATAAGATCATGACCCCTACTGTAAGGTCATGACCCCTGCTATAAGATCATGACCCCTACTGTAAGGTCATGACCCCTGCTATAAGATCATGACCCCTACTGTAAGGTCATGACCCCTGCTATAATATCATGACCCCTACTTTAAGGTCATGACCCCTGCTATAAGATCATGACCCCTACTGTAAGGTCATGACCCCTGCTATAAGATCATGACCCCTACTGTAAGGTCATGACCCCTGCTATAAGATCATGACCCCCTACTGTAAGGTCATGACCCCTGCTATAAGATCATGACCCCTACTGTAAGGTCATGACCCCTGCTATAAGATCATGACCCCTACTCTAAGGGGACATGAGAGAACATCACTTGGACACAAAAAAGTTTTGGGGATTTTAATATTTTAATATGTTAAATGTTTTATAATGTCTCCTTTTTCCTCTAACCCCACCCCCTTCAGGTCACAACCCCAGGTGCAAGTCTGACAAAGATGATGGCTTCATCAGGGTCACATTCAACACAGAGAAAGGTAGTGTGTGTGTGATGTATAGTTTTTGTGTGTATGTGCATGTGGTCTGTGGTGTGTTGTGTGTGATGTGTGTATGTGTGGTGTGTATGTGTGTGCATGTGGTGTGTGTGGTGTGTTGTGTGTGTTGTGTGTATGTGTGTGTGATCTCACCCTCATGTTGGCTCTCCAGTGAAGCTCGCCCACGCTGCAGCGAGCAGGAAGAACCTGAGGCTGTGGAACCAGGAAGAGGGACAGCAGGACAACATGAAGGACCTGCCCAAACTCAACCAGGTACGGTTACCATGACGCCTCCACACCTGGTCACCAGGAAGGGAGGAGCCTGTAGCATCACCATGGATACCAACACTCAGCTGTTGAAGTCTTTTATTTATTCTAAATTTTTCTGCCCTTCTCTTCCCTCCCTCCCTCCCTCTCTCCGTCCCCTCCTCCCCTCCCTCCCTCCCTCCCTCCCTCTCTCCCGTCCCCTCCTCCGCCTCCCTCCCTCTCCCCCTGTCCCCTCCCTCCCTCTCCCCCTGTCCCCTCCTCCCCCTCCCCTCCTCTCCCCTGTCTCCTCCCTCCCTCTCCCCCGGTCCCCTCCTCCCCCGTCCCCTCCTCCCCCTCCCTCCCTCTCCCCCTGTCCCCTCCTCCCCCTGTCCCCTCCTCCCCTCCTCCCTCTCCCCCTGTGCCCTCCCTCCCTCTCCCCCTGTCCCCTCCTCCCCCTCCCTCCGTCTCCCCCTGTGCCCTCCCTCCCTCTCCCCCTGTCCCCTCCTCCCCCCTCCCTCCTTCCTCCCCCTCCCTCCCTCCTCCCCCTGTCCCCTCCTCCCCCTCCCCCCCTCTCCCCCTGTCCCTCCCTCCCTCTCCCCTGGGCCTCCCTCCCTCTCCCCCTGTCCCCTCCTCCCCCTCCCTCTCCAGAGCCAGTTCATAGAGCTGTGTAAGACCCTGTACAGTATGTTCAGTGAGGATGTGAGGGAACAGGAGCTGTACCACGCCACAGCCACCGTGACCAGCCTGCTGCTGGAGATGGGAGAGGTGGGGAGGCTGCTCAGCTGCCGGCAGAGGGGGAGGGGGGCGAGGAGCAGGGAGGCAAGCCCCCTGGAGGAAGCAGGCCTGGGGGAGAGATCCAGGAGAGGGGGCCCCTGTCTGGCGAGGAGGAAGAGGTTCAAACCACACCCAGGCCCTGCCGGGGGGCGGGGGATAGTGGGGGGCCGGGGGCCGGGGACAGTGGGGGGCCGGAGGCCGGGGTGGGGGACAGTGGGGGTCCGGAGGCCGGGGTGGGGGACAGTGGGGGTTCGGGAGCTGAGAGTCTTCTGTCTCAGATGGAGGACATTAAGCTGGAGTCCCTGAAGGATGCTGGAACATCATCCGCCATGATGATCTCGGATGACGAGACAAAAGACGACACGTCTGTCTCCTCCTTCTCCGTCCTCAGCGCCGGGTCCCACGAGCTGGAAGACAAGCTGCACTGTGAGGACATCGCTGAGGACACCGTCCTAGTCCGCAGTGGAAGCACTGAGCACCAGGACAGAGAGGGTGGAGGGGGGGTCCCTTGGTGGAGGTGGACTGCCCCACAGCACCAGCATTGATAAGGACTGGTCCATCACGTGCGAGCAGTTCCTGGCCTCAGTACTGACAGAACAGGCCCTGGTCCAGTACTTTGAGAAGCCAGTAGACGTGGCGGCTCGAATCATCAACGCCAAGAACATGAGGAAGATCGGACGGCCAGCGACTTCCTGCAGTGACTCTGAGATCTCCCTCTCTGGGTAGCTGCTACACGCTAACCGCTAATGCTACTGGAGAAAACACAGAATTCATATTAAAACTCCTGTTTTAATGGTAGGAGTAAAAAAAAGAAAGAAACATGATGCTTTATCTGTTACGTAGCTCTATGTCAGGTGTGTATAAAATAATGTCATGTCCACTAAGGAGGAAGATCAGATTGTTTCAGTAATGGTGTCAATCTTGATATGAACAATATCTGTAATACTGAGTTACAAAGAAGGAAAAACTCTCCTACAAATGAATGAGTGCTTGTGTATCTACTGTATCAGCTGAGCTTGCTGTACTTTATATCAAGTCACGTATAAATGATACTAAAGTCTCTAGTCCAGATGACATCAGCACCTTGCTAAGACTGGTGCGGGTTATCTCTCCACGGGGAAAAATATGTTCACTGAAAGAAAAATTATAGAGAATTATAACATCTATTTAAAAACATTGTGTAATCATTGTCCAGGACGCAGGCAGTTATTAGTTTTCTGATACGAATGTTAAACTTGACAGTTCCAGATGCTGCTAATCAATTAGCTAGCTGCAATATTGTATAATGCAGTAAGACCTTGGCATTAGAACAGGTGTTTTAAATCTGCAATCACGCTCATGTATAGGACTGAAAATCCATGTTTCTGAAATGTACGTAATATACATAGAACTCATAACATGTTTAGACTTAAATAGGCAACCATTAGACAGAAGTTTTTTGTGGTAGTTTGCGAACTAAAGCTGTTATTCATGTGTTCTGAGCACCTGCACTTTGTTATATCTTGATCTGTTTAAACAGGGTTTACTGACTGCATCTTTTCTGCTGGCCTTCTGGTACTTCATCAACTCTCTTGGTCAAATCTTCACTCCAAGTAACAGACGGAAATTTCTTATAATTTTTTTTTTTTTTGCCCTGTAAATATTTCAACACCATTGTTTTTAATTTGTTTAAGGTGTAATGATTGTGGCCAATACTGTACAAGGTTCATGCTTTTTTGCATTCTGTCCTGTACAACCTCGACTAATTAAACATGGTATGAAAGAAATAGTTGCCTGTGTTTTTGTACCAAGTTTATGTAGTAAACTAAGAATGAAAAGATCGAAACTATTTATTTTTCTAATTTCACAACTACAGTCCGGAATTGAACCCCGGTTCAACAACATAGTTAAGAAGAATGTGTTCAACATCACTTTCCATCTCTGACATCATCTCTGACATCATCTCTGACATCATCGCTCCAAACGAACCAGAAGGAATCAAACCATAGATGACTAAAAGGTTGAAGTAGAAGACAGAAGCAAGAAGAACAATTAATGTAAAGATTTTAAATTGCTGGACTGTTATTACACTTTTTATCTGTATTTACAAAACTGTTACACCGTTATTATTTTGTTATTATACTTTCTAGGAAGCGAATACGCAGGTATTAAGTTGGTATTACTTTTTATACCACTTATTACCACATTGTTACGCTCTTATTAAGGTGTTGTTACACTTCACACCAGTTATTACTACATTGTTACACTGTTATTAAGTCGTTTTTACCCTTCATACCAGTTATTACCACATTGTTACACTGTTATTAAGTTGTTGTTACACTTTTTACCAGTTATTACCATGTTGTTACACTGTTATTAAGTTGCTGTTACCCTTCATACCAGTTATTACCACATTGTTACACTGTTACTAAGTTGTTGTTACATCTTTTACCAATTAATACCACATTGTTACACTGTTATTAAGTTGTTGTTACACTTTATACCAGTTATTACTACATTGTTACACTGTTATTAAGTTGTTGTTACACTTTTTACCAGTTATTACCATGTTGTTACACTGTTATTAAGTTGTTGTTACACTTTTTACGAATTATTACCACATTGTTACACTGTTATTAAGTTGGTATTACTTTATATACCAGTTATTACTATATTGTTACACTGTTATTAAGTTGTTGTTACACTTTTTACCAATTATTACCACATTGTTACACTGTTATTAAGTTGTAGTTACACTTTTTACCAGTTATTACCATGTTGTTACACTGTTATTAAGTTGTTGTTACACTTTATACCAGTTATTACTACATTGTTACACTGTTATTAAGTTGTTGTTACACTGTTATTAAGTTGTAGTTACACTTTTTACCAGTTATTACCATGTTGTTACACTGTTATTAAGTTCTTGTTACACTTCATACCAATTATTACCACATTGTCACACTGTTATTAAGTTGTTGTTACACTGTTTCAGAAGACAGTTATTACCATGTTGTTACACTGTTATTAAGTTGCTATTACACTTTTTACCAGTTATTACCATGTTGTTACAATTTTATTAAGTTGTTGTTACACTTTATACCAGTTATTACTACATTGTTACACTGTTATTAAGTTGTAGTTACACTTTTTACCAGTTATGACCATGTTGTTACACTGTTATTAAGTTGTTGTTACACTTTATACCAGTTTTTACTACATTGTTACACTGTTATTAAGTTGGTATTACTTTATATACCAGTTATTACTATATTGTTACACTGTTATTAAGTTGTTGTTACACTTTTTACCAATTATTACCACATTGTTACACTGTTATTAAGTTGTAGTTACACTTTTTACCAGTTATTACCACATTGTTACACTGTTATTAAGTTGTAGTTACACTTCATACCAATTATTACCACATTGTCACACTGTTATTAAGTTGTTGTTACACTGTTTCAGAAGACAGTTATTACCATGTTGTTACACTGTTATTAAGTTGCTATTACACTTTTTACCAGTTATTACCATGTTGTTACACTGTTATTAAGTTGTTGTTACACTTTATACCAGTTATCACTACATTGTTACACTGTTATTAAGTTGTAGTTACACTTTTTACCAGTTATGACCATGTTGTTACACTGTTATTAAGTTGTTGTTACACTTTATACCAGTTTTTACTACATTGTTACACTGTTATTAAGTTGTTGTTACACTTTATACCAGTTATTACTACATTGTTACACTGTTATTAAGTTGTAGTTACACTTTTTACGAGTTATTACCATGTTGTTACACTGTTTTTAAGTTGTTGTTACACTTTTACCAGTTATTACCATGTTGTTACACTGTTTTTAAGTTGTTATTACACTTTATTCCAGTTATTACCACATTGTTACACTGTTATTAAGTTGTTGTTACACTTCATACCAGTTATTACCATGTTGTTACAGTGTTATTAAGTTGTTGTTACACTTCATACCAGTTATTACCATGTTGTTACACTGTTTTTAAGTTGTTATTACACTTTATTCCAGTTATTACTACATTGTTACACTGTTATTAAGTTGTAGTTACACTTTTTACCAGTTATTACCACATTGTTACACTGTTATTAAGTTGTAGTTACACTTTTTACCAGTTATTACCATGTTGTTACACTGTTATTAAGTTGTTGTTACACTTCATACCAGTTATTACCATGTTGTTACACTGTGATAAGAGACAAGATGTAGCCTGAGTTCTGTTCCTCACTATCTCCAACCGTCCCTGGAGGAGGGGATCCCTCACTGAATTGCTCCTCCCAAGGTTTCTTCCATTTTTTCTCCATAGTGAGTTGCTCTGGGAGTTTTTCCTTGTCTTCCTCGAGGGTTTGGGTTGGTTGAGGGGCAGTTCTATGGGTGTGTGAGCCCTTAGTGACATTGCTTGTAAAAAGGGACTATGCAAACAAATGTCGATTTGACTTGTCCCACTGCACTATGCCGCTAGCACATGACACCTTAAAAACTAACTTACTACTGTGTATACACCCCCCCTGTACGATATATACCCATCCTTCTTGTACTAACTCATTATAGTTATATCCCCCCCCCTCCCCCAGTATATCTAGTGCCCACTTTCCACTTTGTACATGTTTATTTTGTACTCCTGTTCTATGTTGCTCTTCTCTGTCACAGTGAATTATATGTTTGTTAATCTTGCATAGCGAATAAATCTGATTCTGATTCTGATTATTAAGTTGTTACACTTTTTACCAGTTTTTACCACATTGTTACACTGTTATTAAGTTGTTGTTACACTGTTTCAGAAGACAGTTATTCTTAAGTTCTTGTTACACTTCATACCAGTTATTACCATGTTGTTACACTGTTATTAAGTTGTTGTTACACTGTTACTAAGTTGTTGTTACACTTTTTACCAGTTATAACTATGTTGTTACACTGTTATTAAGTTCTTGTTACACTTCATACCAGTTATTATCATGTTGTTACACTGTTATTAAGTTGTTGTTACACTTTATACCAGTTATTACTACATTGTTACACTGTTATTAAGTTGTTGTTACACTGTTATTAAGTTGTAGTTACACTTTTTACCAGTTATTACCATGTTGTTACACTGTTATTAAGTTCTTGTTACACTTCATACCAATTATTACCACATTGTCACACTGTTATTAAGTTGTTGTTACACTGTTTCAGAAGACAGTTATTACCATGTTGTTACACTGTTATTAAGTTGCTGTTACACTTTTTACCAGTTATTACCATGTTGTTACACTGTTATTAAGTTGTTGTTACACTTTATACCAGTTATTACTACATTGTTACACTGTTATTAAGTTGTAGTTACACTTTTTACCAGTTATGACCATGTTGTTACACTGTTATTAAGTTGTTGTTACACTTTATACCAGTTTTTACTACATTGTTACACTGTTATTAAGTTGGTATTACTTTATATACCAGTTATTACTATATTGTTACACTGTTATTAAGTTGTTGTTACACTTTTTACCAATTATTACCACATTGTTACACTGTTATTAAGTTGTTGTTACACTTTTTACCAGTTATAACCATGTTGTTACACTGTTATTAAGTTGTTGTTACACTTTTTACCAGTTATAACCATGTTGTTACACTGTTATTAAGTTGCTATTACACTTTTTACAAGTTATTACCATGTTGTTACACTGTTATTAAGTTGTTATTACTTTTTAAACTAGTTTCAGCTGTGGTCAGTGATCTGAGGCCTTTTACAAAGTGTTTTTTACATCCTAATAAAACCGGCTTTACGGAGTAAGAAACACTGACAGTAAGTCGAGGTTTCCCATAGTTACCGATCAGCAAATTGCGTCCACTGTGTCAACGCGAAAACACTGATGTGGGAGGATTAAACTTGTTTTTGACATGAATGCAGGGTTTTAGATTATTATTTGTTTACGTCTGCTACAGGGAGCTGAAACGAGGATGGTCTGTCTGGGTAACCTTGTTTTATAACCCTGCCGCCGCCGCCTGCTCTGTGGGTGGGAATCGTCTCCTGCAGATTAATGATATAACGACCTTCCTCTTTCCTTCAGGAAACACATTCACACTTTTCTGTTAATGCAGCATCTTTTTCGAAACGATAAAAATGCCACAAATAAACGCGAGTCAAAAACTCAATGTAAAAATGATATTCAAA
This sequence comes from Protosalanx chinensis, assembly GCA_030340685.1. Classification (NCBI taxonomy): domain Eukaryota; kingdom Metazoa; phylum Chordata; class Actinopteri; order Osmeriformes; family Salangidae; genus Protosalanx; species Protosalanx chinensis. The sequence goes on along the minus strand of CM059329.1, from coordinate 14,257,251 downwards.
TGTATTATTATTATTCCTGTACATAATAAATAACAGAATCTGTCAAACAAACTGACAGCACTACTCAATGAAATGCAGGTGAATTAAGTCACACAATCACACAGTCCTATATGAGGCAAGAGTCCAAGTCTGTGACAGAAGCCATGGTTGTCTCCTTTATCTTCCTCTGGCATCTCTCTTCCTCGTTGGTGCCTTTCCAAGCCTCCCAGACTAGGCCTCTCCAGCCACGATCCTCTCGATGGCGGCCCAGTCCAGCTTGCTGAGGATGCTGCTGGTGCTCTCAGACAGAGACTCCAGGCCGACTCCTCCTCCTCCTCCTCTGGCTCCTCCTCCTCTGGCTCCTCCTCCTCCTCCTCCTCTGGCTCCTCCTCCTCTGGCTCCTCCTCCTCTAGCTCCTCCTCCTCTGGCTCCTCCAGCAAGGTCCTCTGACACTCCTGCCACACTCTGACAACAGCACAGGTCAGTTATCCTCTGGGTCCTAAAGTCCACAGGTCAGTTACCCTCTGGGTTGTTGTTACACTTTTTACCAGTTATTACTACATTGTTACACTGTTGTTAAGTTGTTGTTACATTTATACCAGTTATTACTACATTGTTACACTGTTGTTAAGTTGTAGCTACACTTTTTACCAGTTATTACCATGATGTTACACTGTTATTAAGTTGTAGTTAAACTTTCTACCAGTTATTACCATGTTCTTACACTGTTATTATGTTGTTGTTACACTTTTTACCAGTTATTACCATGTTGTTACACTGTTATTAAGTTGTTGTTACACTTTTTACCAGTTATTACCATGTTGTTACACTGTTATTAAGTTGTTACACTTTTTACCAGTTATTACCATGTTGTTACACTGTTATTAAGTTCTTGTTACACTTCATACCAGTTATTATCATGTTGTTACACTGTTATTAAGTTGTTGTTACACTTTTTACCAGTTATAACCATGTTGTTACACTTTTTACCAGTTATAACCATGTTGTTACACTGTTATTAAGTTGCTATTACACTTTTAACAAGTTATTACCATGTTGTTACACTGTTATTAAGTTGTTGTTACACTTCATACCAGTTATTATCATGTTGTTACACTGTTATTAAGTTGTTGTTACACTTTTTACCAGTTATAACCATGTTGTTACACTGTTATTAAGTTGCTATTACACTTTTTACAAGTTATTACCATGTTGTTACACTGTTATTAAGTTGTTACACTTTTTACCAGTTATTACCATGTTGTTACACCGTTATTAAGTTGTTGTTACACTTTTTACCAGTTATTACCATGTTGTTACACTGTTATTAAGTTGTTGTTAAACTTTTTACAAGTTATTACCATGTTGTTACACTGTTATTAAGTTGTTATTACTTTTTAAACTAGTTTAAGCTGTGGTCAGTGATCTGAGGCCTTTTACAAAGTGTTTTTTACATCCTAATAAAACCGGCTTTACGGAGTAAGAAACACTGACAGTAAGTCGAGGTTTCCCATAGTTACCGATCAGCAAATTGCGTCCACTGTGTCAACGCGAAAACACTGATGTGGGAGGATTAAACTTGTTTTTGACATGAATGCAGGGTTTTAGATTATTATTTGTTTACGTCTGCTACAGGGAGCTGAAACGAGGATGGTCTGTCTGGGTAACCTTGTTTTATAACCCTGCCGCCGCCGCCTGCTCTGTGGGTGGGAATCGTCTCCTGCAGATTAATGATATAACGACCTTCCTCTTTCCTTCAGGAAACACATTCACACTTTTCTGTTAATGCAGCATCTTTTTCGAAACGATAAAAATGCCACAAATAAACGCGAGTCAAAAACTCAATGTAAAAATGATATTCAAATGTATTATTATTATTCCTGTACATAATAAATAACAGAATCTGTCAAACAAACTGACAGCACTACTCAATGAAATGCAGGTGAATTAAGTCACACAATCACACAGTCCTATATGAGGCAAGAGTCCAAGTCTGTGACAGAAGCCATGGTTGTCTCCTTCATCTTCCTCTGCCCTCTCTCTTCCTCGTTGGTGCCTTTCCAAGCCTCCCAGACTAGGCCTCTCCAGCCACGATCCTCTCGATGGCGGCCCAGTCCAGCTTGCTGAGGATGCTGCTGGTGCTCTCAGACAGAGACTCCAGGCCGACTCCTCCTCCTCCTCCTCTGGCTCCTCCTCCTCTGGCTCCTCCTCCTCCTCCTCCTCTGGCTCCTCCTCCTCTGGCTCCTCCTCCTCTAGCTCCTCCTCCTCTGGCTCCTCCAGCAAGGTCCTCTGACACTCCTGCCACACTCTGACAACAGCACAGGTCAGTTATCCTCTGGGTCCTAAAGTCCACAGGTCAGTTACCCTCTGGGTTGTTGTTACACTTTTTACCAGTTATTACTACATTGTTACACTGTTGTTAAGTTGTTGTTACATTTATACCAGTTATTACTACATTGTTACACTGTTGTTAAGTTGTAGCTACACTTTTTACCAGTTATTACCATGATGTTACACTGTTATTAAGTTGTAGTTAAACTTTCTACCAGTTATTACCATGTTCTTACACTGTTATTATGTTGTTGTTACACTTTTTACCAGTTATTACCATGTTGTTACACTGTTATTAAGTTGTTGTTACACTTTTTACCAGTTATTACCATGTTGTTACACTGTTATTAAGTTGTTACACTTTTTACCAGTTATTACCATGTTGTTACACTGTTATTAAGTTCTTGTTACACTTCATACCAGTTATTATCATGTTGTTACACTGTTATTAAGTTGTTGTTACACTTTTTACCAGTTATAACCATGTTGTTACACTTTTTACCAGTTATAACCATGTTGTTACACTGTTATTAAGTTGCTATTACACTTTTAACAAGTTATTACCATGTTGTTACACTGTTATTAAGTTGTTGTTACACTTCATACCAGTTATTATCATGTTGTTACACTGTTATTAAGTTGTTGTTACACTTTTTACCAGTTATAACCATGTTGTTACACTGTTATTAAGTTGCTATTACACTTTTTACAAGTTATTACCATGTTGTTACACTGTTATTAAGTTGTTACACTTTTTACCAGTTATTACCATGTTGTTACACCGTTATTAAGTTGTTGTTACACTTTTTACCAGTTATTACCATGTTGTTACACTGTTATTAAGTTGTTGTTAAACTTTTTACAAGTTATTACCATGTTGTTACACTGTTATTAAGTTGTTATTACTTTTTAAACTAGTTTAAGCTGTGGTCAGTGATCTGAGGCCTTTTACAAAGTGTTTTTTACATCCTAATAAAACCGGCTTTACGGAGTAAGAAACACTGACAGTAAGTCGAGGTTTCCCATAGTTACCGATCAGCAAATTGCGTCCACTGTGTCAACGCGAAAACACTGATGTGGGAGGATTAAACTTGTTTTTGACATGAATGCAGGGTTTTAGATTATTATTTGTTTACGTCTGCTACAGGGAGCTGAAACGAGGATGGTCTGTCTGGGTAACCTTGTTTTATAACCCTGCCGCCGCCGCCTGCTCTGTGGGTGGGAATCGTCTCCTGCAGATTAATGATATAACGACCTTCCTCTTTCCTTCAGGAAACACATTCACACTTTTCTGTTAATGCAGCATCTTTTTCGAAACGATAAAAATGCCACAAATAAACGCGAGTCAAAAACTCAATGTAAAAATGATATTCAAATGTATTATTATTATTCCTGTACATAATAAATAACAGAATCTGTCAAACAAACTGACAGCACTACTCAATGAAATGCAGGTGAATTAAGTCACACAATCACACAGTCCTATATGAGGCAAGAGTCCAAGTCTGTGACAGAAGCCATGGTTGTCTCCTTCATCTTCCTCTGCCCTCTCTCTTCCTCGTTGGTGCCTTTCCAAGCCTCCCAGACTAGGCCTCTCCAGCCACGATCCTCTCGATGGCGGCCCAGTCCAGCTTGCTGAGGATGCTGCTGGTGCTCTCAGACAGAGACTCCAGGCCGACTCCTCCTCCTCCTCCTCTGGCTCCTCCTCCTCCTCCGGCTCCTCCAGCAAGGTCCTCTGACACTCCTGCCACACTCTGACAACAGCACAGGTCAGTTACCCTCTGGGTCCTAAAGCCCACAGGTCAGTTACCCTCTGGGTCCTAAAGCCCACAGGTCAGTTACCCTCTGGATCCTAAAGCCCACAGGTCAGTTACCCTCTGGGTCCTAAAGCCCACAGGGCAGTTACCCTCTGGGTCCTAAAGCCCACAGGTCAGTTACCCTCTGGGTCCTAAAGCCCACAGGTCAGTTACCCTCTGGGTCCTAAAGTCCACAGGTCAGTTACCCTCTGGGTCCTAAAGTCCACAGGTCAGTTACCCTCTGGGTCCTAAAGTCCACAGGTCAGTTACCCTCTGGGTCCTAAAGTCCACAGGTCAGTTACCCTCTGGGTCCTAAAGTCCACAGGTCAGTTACCCTCTGGGTCCTAAAGTCCACAGGTCAGTTACCCTCTGGGTCCTAAAGCCCACAGGGCAGTTACCCTCTGGGTCCTAAAGTCCACAGGTCAGTTACCCTCTGGGTCCTAAAGTCCACAGGTCAGTTACCCTCTGGGTCCTAAAGCCCACAGGGCAGTTACCCTCTGGGTCCTAAAGTCCACAGGTCAGTTACCCTCTGGGTCCTAAAGTCCACAGGTCAGTTACCCTCTGGGTCCTAAAGTCCACAGGTCAGTTACCCTCTGGGTCCTAAAGCCCACAGGGCAGTTACCCTCTGGGTCCTAAAGTCCACAGGTCAGTTACCCTCTGGGTCCTAAAGTCCACAGGTCAGTTACCCTCTGGGTCCTAAAGTCCACAGGTCAGTTACCCTCTGGGTCCTAAAGTCCACAGGTCAGTTACCCTCTGGGTCCTAAAGTCCACAGGTCAGTTACCCTCTGGGTCCTAAAGCCCACAGGGCAGTTACCCTCTGGGTCCTAAAGTCCACAGGTCAGTTACCCTCTGGGTCCTAAAGTCCACAGGTCAGTTACCCTCTGGGTCCTAAAGTCCACAGGTCAGTTACCCTCTGGGTCCTAAAGCCCACAGGGCAGTTACCCTCTGGGTCCTAAAGTCCACAGGTCAGTTACCCTCTGGGTCCTAAAGTCCACAGGTCAGTTACCCTCTGGGTCCTAAAGTCCACAGGTCAGTTACCCTCTGGGTCCTAAAGTCCACAGGTCAGTTACCCTCTGGGTCCTAAAGTCCACAGGTCAGTTACCCTCTGGGTCCTAAAGCCCACAGGGCAGTTACCCTCTGGGTCCTAAAGTCCACAGGTCAGTTACCCTCTGGGTCCTAAAGTCCACAGGTCAGTTACCCTCTGGGTCCTAAAGTCCTCACCTGTCCCAGGTCAGAGTCGTCCAGTCCCAGCAGTCGTCGAATCTCCGGAGGGGGCTCCCACGGGCTCACCACCTCCCTCTCCTCTGCCACCTCCCTCCTTTCCGCCTCCTCCCTCTCCTCCACCTCCTCCCTCCGCTCCCCTGCCCCTCCTCCCCCTCTCCCTCTCCGTCCAGGAGGGGACCGGCTCGGCGCTCTCCACCGCTCTGTCACAAGGGGGATGAGAACTGTGTTGTTATTTCAACACCTTGCTACAAACACCGTTCAGGTTCAGGGTCTGACTGCTTTGAAAGAGATGTACATGTTTTGAAAAAGATTCAGGTGCTTTAAAAGAGAGATGTGCATGCTTTGAAAGAGATGTGCATGCTTTGAAAGAGATGTGCATGCTTTGAAAGAGATGTGCATGCTTTGAAAGAGATGTGCATGCTTTGAAAGAGATGTGCATGCTTTGAAAGAGATGTGCATGCTTTGAAAGAGATGTGCATGCTCTGAGAGTCATATCCAGTCTCTGAAAGTACCATGTCCAGTGGTGAGTGTTCCCCCCTGGGGGGCTGAGAGGACCCCCGTCCTGCTCCTCTGTTCAGACAGCATGCCCCGTCTGGTCACCTGGGACAGGCGGTCCCTCGGCAAACTGCTGGCTAACGCCCAGGACACAAACATTAGCGCTGCTGAACTCAATAAAGTAACGTGTGATGTGGCTACCAAAGAGAATTCTGATAATTTAATGGCACTTAAAAACATTGGAAATAGTATGGCACTCAGAAATATCACTTGTTGTTGTTGTGTTTTTGTTGCTTTTTTGCCACAGACTACAGCCTGGCAGAGGCTCACCTTATGACATGTAAAATGTTCAGCTGAAGCTCTTATAGTTCTTCCCTTGGCACTTATTGGTTCTCATGATGTATGTTTTGTAACCTAGATGCCCGAAGCTCTTTTGTAAAAGCTCTCTGTTGTAAGTCACTTTGGATAAAAGCGTCTGCTAAATGAATAAATGTAAATGTAAGTAATGTGTGATGTGGCTATACTGATGTACCCCTCCGTTACCTGGGCGATGGAGGCCTAGCCTGCTGCTCAGGGGCCGCTGACCCCCAGACGACCCCTGGACCCGTGAGGTCGGCCGGGGGGAGGACAGGGAGCGGGTCCGTCCCAGCTGAGCCGAAGCGCTCCTCCTCTTCTCCGACGCGACAGACAAGCTCCGCCCCCTGGGAACTCTGGTGACCTGAGAGGTGAGAGGTCGTGTGGAGGCCAGAGGTCGTGTGGAGGTCACGGGCAGGGTCAGAGGGGTGTTGAGGAGGTCAGTGATCAGTAAGCAGGCTTCCTGAGCTCTCTGGTTGTGGTGTTCCATCAGTAGAATCCTGAGAGGCCACACACACACACGCACACACACACACACACACACGCACACACACACGCACTATCAGCAAATACACAATCTACCTTCGAGCACCACTCTGATGACAAAGACAATTTACTCTCAGATCAATGAGGAAACCCACACACACACACTCACACACACACACACACACACACACACACACACACTCACTCACACACTTACACACTCACACACACACACACACTCAGGTGGACAGTGTAAACATACTTGTCCCTCTCCTCCTTCTTTTTCCTACTGACGTCCAAGACCTTGGAAGTTGGTTTCTGTGGAACAATGTAGAGAACAGAGGAACATTCTAGCATAGTTCCAGTTCTGCTGAATGTATGTATAGAGAGGTTCTGGTGCTGTGTGTGATGTTCCAGGGGAGGTCAGCTCACCGCAGCGGTGGAGGGTTTGAAAGGCATGCGCTCCCTCTCTCTCTTCTCCTCCCTCTGCCTGTGGTACTCCACCATCCTCTGCCTGTGTTTCCTCCTCATCCACATCCTCAGCTCCCTCCTCTCCTCCTCTGCCCTGCCTCCCTCCTGCTGGGCCAGCCTGCTGCCAAACACCACACAGTCACAGCTGAGAAGCAGCCCACCAGAACCAGCCGGAAGAGGAGGGTGTGTTCGTTTGAAGTCACTGTACCTCCCCAGGTGGGCAGCCTGGTTGTAGGACAGGCCCAGGGCGGAGGGGGACATGGCTCCATCCCTCACCAGCTCTCCCAGGATGTCTGCCACATCGCTCAGCCCACTGAGACCCAGGGCCTCACCAGTCCACCTGGGGGGGAGAGAGAGAGAGAGAAGGGGAGGGAAAGAGAGAGGGAGAGAGAGAGAGGGGAGAGAGAGAGGGAAAGAGAGAGGGAGAGAAAGGGAGAGGGAAAGAGAGAGAGGGAGAGAGAGAGAGAGGAGAGAGAGATAGGAGAGAGAGAGGGAGAGAGAGAGAGAGGAGAGAGGAGAGAGAGAGGAGAGAGAGAGAGAGAGGAGAGAGAGAGGAGAGAGAGAGAGGAGAGAGGAGAGAGAGAGAGAGAGAGAGGAGAGAGGAGAGAGAGACAGAGAGAGAGAGAGAGAGAGAGGAGAGAGAGAGGGAGAGAGAGAGAGAGGAGAGAGGAGAGAGAGAGAGAGAGAGAGGAGAGAGAGAGAGGAGAGAGAGGAGAGAGAGAGAGAGGAGAGAGAGAGAGAGAGAGAGGAGAGAGAGAGACAGAGAGAGAGAGAGAGAGAGAGGAGAGAGAGAGGAGAGAGAGAGAGAGAGAGGAGAGAGGAGAGAGAGAGAGAGAGAGAGAGGAGAGAGAGAGAGAGAGAGAGGAGAGAGAGAGAGAGAGGGAGAGAGAGCGAGAGAGAGAGGAAGAGAGCAAAACGGTGGAGGGGGGAGGTATAAAACAGAGATAAGTAGCACATTTGGAAAACACCCTGACAAGTAGAAATTACTTGAATTTTCCAGCAGTCGGTACCCACTTACTTAGTGGACGATTCTGCCATGTTGAAGGTTGACTCTGCAGGAGAAACACAAGTGTTGATTTCCCCAGGAAAGAGAAGTGGCCAAGAACAAGTCAAGTTGTGACTCCAGTCTACCTGCCTACTCAGAGCTCAGCCAGACAGATCAGATGCCTGGTGGTGTGGGTGTGTGTGTGGGCGTGTGTGTGTGTGTGTGTGCATTACAACATGAATGTTCGTCTCTCTTGTCAGGTCAGCCGCTAAAGCAGTTATCTCCAGCTGTGTGTGTTACTATGGGCTACAGGGTCAGTGTAGGAGTGTTGAGTAACAGGGTGAAAACTAAGCATCGTGCCCCAGGTGTGTGTGTGACCGCATACTGTACATGTGTGTGTGACAGTGTGTGACCATATATGTGTGTGTGACAGTGTGTGTGACAGTGTGTGACTGAGTGTGTGTGACCATATGTGTGTGTGACAGTGTGTGTGACCGCATACTGTACATGTGTGTGTGACAGTGTGTGACCATATATGTGTGTGTGACAGTGTGTGTGACAGTGTGTGACTGAGTGTGTGTGACCATATGTGTGTGTGACAGTGTGTGTGTGACCATATGTGTGTGTGTGACAGTGTGTGTGACAGTGTGTGACTGAGTGTGTGTGACCATATGTGTGTGTGACAGTGTGTGTGTGACAGTGTGTGACTGAGTGTGTGTGACCATATGTGTGTGTGACAGTGTGTGTGTGACCATATGTGTGTGTGTGACAGTGTGTGTGTGACAGTGTGTGACTGAGTGTGTGTGACCATATGTGTGTGTGACAGTGTGTGTGTGACAGTGTGTGACTGAGTGTGTGTGACCATATGTGTGTGTGACAGTGTGTGTGTGACCATATGTGTGTGTGTGACAGTGTGTGTGTGACTGAGTGTGTGTGACCATATGTGTGTGTGACAGTGTGTGTGTGACCATATGTGTGTGTGACTGTGTGTGTGTGACAGTGTGTGTGTGACAGTGTGTGTGTGACCATATGTGTGTGTGTGTGTGTGCTCCTCCAACCCTGACTGAGATCACACAGAGCTCACAGTGGGATCTCCCTGGGGATGGTCACAGGTTTGCAACCACACAGAGATCTCATTCACCCACCGGGGGGTCGGGGGTGGGGAGACTGGGGGGGGGGGGTGGGGAGACTTGGTTACACTGATGTCACTGTGGCTTCATACAAGGAAATAAGAACAGATTCTTTCCTTCTCCCCTCCCCCCCCGTCAGTGTCTTCGACCAATAGCGTGTCAGATCAGCAGATGAGTCATATGTTGCCGGGTACCTATGGGGACGTGCTGACTGGAGGGGTTCCAGACTGCAGGGGAGAGAGAAGAAAGAGACAGGTGCAGATGGGGACCATCCAGAGATGAACTGACTATCTCAGTACCCTCCTCTTCCTCCTCCTCCTCATGGTGAGCAGACGGTCGAGTGATGAAGGGCAGAGAAGGCTGAGGTCTCCACGCTGGACCAGGAGGAAACACACAGATATGTTAGCATGAGGAGGGACCAGGGGGTTATGAGGGGTCATAGGTCATAGGGAGGTCATGATCACCTTCAGGTGACACGGCCAGGGTGACCGTCTTGTTCATGTGTGTCCTCTTCTCATCTGGGGCCGAGGCTGGGGCTGGGGCCGTGGCCGAGGCTGGGGCCGAGGCTGGGGCCGGGGTAAGGGTCTCAATGTTCTTCACCAGCTGGAGGAATCACACACATTTAGAAACACACACACACACACACACACAGAGACACACACATAGACACACACACAGACACACACATAGACACACACACACACACAGACAGACACACACATAGACACACACACACACACACACACACACAGACACACACATAGACACACACACAGACACATACAGACAGAGAGACAGAAACACACACACATCCAAACCCACACTTGAAGATCGTCAGAGTAACCCCCCCCGGCAGCGTACCAGCCTGGTGCTGGAGAACTCCCTCTCCATGTGGTCAGCGATGTCCTGCAGCGCACACAGCTGGGCGTCCATCTCTGACAGGTGGGCAGAGAGCTGGACCCCAGAGGACCTCCAGGCCCCACCTCGACCTCTCCTCCCCCGGGGAAGGGTGACCGTCTCTGGGTCTGCCCCAGGCTCGGAGAGGGTCCCTGGAGGAGAGGACACTGAGATATCTGGAGGGAAATAACACAGATAGCTAGTCAGGAGACGAGATAAAATAAGAGTGTACTAACTAAACCATGTTCTACTATAATGTCAAACATGCCCAGTGTGGCCCCGCCTACCTGGTGAACCTTGGGGCTCATGGTCTGCAGTGCCAGAGCAGGCGGAGGGCAGCTGTGGCCGGGCGGAGTTAGTGACAGAGGCAGCCAGGAGGTGGAGCTCTGCGGAGGTGGGAGGGGAGGGTGGAGGGCGAGAGGGAAGCTCTGAATCCTCCAGATCGATCACGTTGAGGAACTGGTGGCCGTCTACATCCTGGGGGGGAGGGGGAGAGAGAGGGGGAGAGAGAGGGGGAGAGAGAGGGGGAGAGAGAGGGGGAGAGAGAGGGGGAGAGAGAGGGGGAGAGAGAGATAGAGAGAGAGAGAGACAGAGATAGAGAGAGAGAGAGAGAGACAGAGATAGAGAGAGAGAGAGAGAGAGAGAGAGAGAGAGAGAGACAGAGAGAGAGAGAGAGAGAGAGAGAGAGAGACAGAGATAGAGACAGAGAGAGACAGAGAGAGAGAGAGAAAGACAGAGATAGAGAGAGAGAGAGAGAGACAGAGAGAGAGACAGAGATAGAGAGAGAGAGAGAGGGAATGTAGTCAAATCCAGCAAAAGGATTAGACTAGATTTAAGAATCTAAATCTGCCCCCCTACCCCCCTTGCTCCCCTGCCCCCTACCCCGCCTCACCATGCTCCTCTCCAGGCTCTCCGGACCTGTAAGGGCTGGGTGCCTGCTGGTTCTCTGGGAACCGCAGGTTCAGGAACAACTCAGGAGGGAGAACCCAGCAAGCCCAGTGCTGGCAGGAGAGAAACATGAAGAAACAAGCTCATCATCTGATCATATGAAATAAAACAGTCTTACTGGAGTCCTGGTAAGATCCAGAACAACTCACTTCCAGGAGCAGCTGTAGGGGAAGCTGGAGAAGCAGGCCTTATCAGCCAGGGAAGAGAGGAGGGCCTGAAACACAAGGAGAGTGAGTGAGTGTGCTGTGTGTGTGTGTGTGTGTGTGGGTCTGGGGTGGCTCCTGGCTCTGTATTGATGTGTGTGTGGAGTGGTGGTGTGTGTAGAGTGGTGTGTAGTGGGTGTGTGTGTGTGTAGAGAAGGTGTGTAGTGTGTGTGTGGGTCTGGGGTGGCTCCTGGCTCTGTATTGATGTGTGTGTGGAGTGTGTGTGTGTGTAGAGTGGTGTGTAGTGTGTGTGTGGTGTGTGTGTAGAGTGGTGTGTAGTGTGTGTGTGTGTGTGTAGAGTGGTGTGTAGTGTGTGTGTTGGTCTAGGTGGCACCTGGCTCTGTACTGGTGTGTGTAGGAGTGGTGTGTAGTGTGTGTGTGTGTGTGTAGAGTGGTGTGGTAGTGTGTGTGTGGGTCTAGTGTACTGGTACAGGCGTCTTGGCTCTCTGGTGGCCTCTTGTGGCTGGAGGCGAAGGCGTGCAGCTCTGCTGAGGTGGACCAGGCCCTGGACAGCAGCCGCTGGCCACTCAGCTCAGAGGCAAACACACCTGAGGGAGAGAGGTCACAGGTCAGAGAGAGACAGGCAGACAGGCAGACAAACAGACAGGCAGACAGGCAGACAGGCAGGCAGACAGGCAGGCAGACAGGCAGACAGACAGGCAGACAGGCAGACAGGCAGACAGACAGGCAGACAGGCAGACAGACAGGCAGACAGGCAGACAGACAGGCAGGCAGACAGACAGACAGGCAGGCAGACAGGCAGACAGGCAGACAGGCAGACAGGCAGACAGGCAGACAGGCAGGCAGACAGGCAGACAGACAGACAGACCCTCACCTAATGGCAAGACAAAGCCCCCCCCCTCAGTAGACTCAGCAGGTGTTTCCTCAGTGGGCTGAAAGACAAAGAGATGAAAATAAATTAAACAAGCATAAGAAATCACTACGGAAGATAATGGATGGATGGATGGATGGAAGAAATCACTCAAATAACAAAAACTGAGGTGAGTTATTTGAAATAATGAATGATTTATCACAAAGGAGAAGAATCTAACCTCTGGAGGTGGGATGATGGAGTTTCCGGGTCTGAAGTTGACCTTTGACCCCTCGCCCTCCCTCCGTCTCTGCTCTCTCCTCACCTGCCTGAAGAGCGGCACACAGAACAGGTGTAGGTGTGTGTGTGTGTGAGGGACACCCCCCCCCCCCCCCCCCCCCCCCCCCCCCCGGCAGGGATGAACCAGACAGCTGAAGCTTGATACCTCTTGCTGGAGGTTGAGGAGAGCGTGGCATCCAGGGCGGGGCCCTGAGGCTGGGGGTCGACCCTGAGCAGCTGCAGCTTGGCCCCCCCAGACGCCTCCCTCCCCAGGGCCCAGCTGGTCAGCACCTCCAGGGGGATGAGCCGTGCCACGCTGGCCTGGCGACCGGCTGGAGGAACCAGCTGAGACACACACAAGGAAACGCATCACAGTATTCAGAAGTACAGAGTTGTACACATCAGTATGCATTAGTACACAGTAGTATTCAGTACTGTGCAGGGATCGTACGCACCAGGCTGGGGGGGTCTGGGTCTTTGTGGAGCAACTGGAGTCTGGTGGGGGGGCCTGAGGGGGGCGGTGGGGGCAGGGATGTGGAGCGGAGTGGTAGGGGTAAGTGAGGGAGGCTGGTGGAGGTGTGTGTCCCAGGGTTGGGGAAGCGTAGCAGGGGGAGGCCGTGGATAGAGCTGGGCCTGTGGGGCACGAGTGTCGGAAGTCGCTGGGGGGGCTCGTCCCCTCTGGAGGTCTGCGTGTGGTGCTCTGGGGGCCGAGTGCCTCTGGATGGAGGGTCGAGGGGGGCCCGGTGAGCGTACTGGTCCAGATTCAGGTGTTGAGGTGGAGCTGTGGTATCTCCCTCCTCGCCTCCATCCCTCCCTCTCCTCCTCCTCCTCTCTTCCTCCTCCTGAGCCCTTCTCAGGGTCACAGGGTCGTACAGGCTGAGGTTGAGGTGGGAGGGCCCCGCTTCGCCTCTCCCCCGAGGACGAGGCCCCCAGGCCTCCCGTGAGGGGGCAGCAGGGGCAGGCGGGGGCAGGGACTGGGGGAGCTGGAGCAACTTCAGTCCCGACACAACGGAGGTGGGGGCGTCCCGATTGCTACCCCCATGGAGGGGAAGGGGGTCCACGGTGGTCAGAAGCCCCTGGGAGGAAGGGATCCTCCCAGCTCCCTCCCCCTGGAAGCCTCCTGCTGGACCAGGCTGGACAGACAACAGGTGGGAGATCGGTACAGGGAGATCCATGGAGGGCTGGAGGTGGCTGCGGACAGGGGGGTGATCAGAGGGGGTTTCCCCCCTATGTGGCGAGCTGGATGGGGGTGGAGGAGGCTGTCTGGGGCCCTGGGGGCCTGGGTGGGAAGATGCAGTGAGTGGAGCAGCAGTTTGTGGTTGAGCTGGAGGAGGGATGTTGGGCTGGGGGAGGAGGGGATGTGGGTGAGTGCTGGGCTGGGGGTGGGGGAGGCCGGGTTGGGGCTGGAGGCTGATGTGCTGGAGGTGAGGGAGGCTGTTAAACGAGGCTCCCACCACCTGCATCAGACTCATGAAGTTCAGCTGCTGCAACTGAAAACACCCAAGAGAACAAACAGCAGCGTCACTGAACCATCCTGAACCCCCCCCCCCCCCCCCCCCCACACCATGCTATCGAGGATGTACCAAGACCAGCACATACTGTATACATACATATTTAGAATACTATCACTACAAACGTGTTAACTTAGCAGATGGTTTTATCCAAAGCGACATACAGAGTAGGATTCGACCACTGATCAAGAGGTTGCAACCTTTAAGCGTATGACTCCCCTATTCTGACCAGCAGTGTCCCTCCGCCCTGTCTGTGAGTCAGTTACCTGCACCAGCTTGAACAGCTCATCCTGCAGCAGCTGTCTGACAGGGTCAGGCTGGGGGAGAGGAGGCTGGCTGGGGCCAGGCAGGGAGGCACAGCTGCCCTGGAGGTCTGGACCTACAGGGGCAGAGCTGACTGTGTGAAGCCCAGCAGGAGGCTCCGCCATGGGGAGGGGGCGCAGGCTGGGCTGGGGCGGGGGGGGGTCTGGTGCTGGAGCGTGACTGTGGCCACTGAGGAGTTACAGTTACAAGGTGTACAGTCGTTAGCCAGTTACCATGGTTACAGCTGAACAGAGTGTACAGTTGCAACCCGGTTACCGGGTTACTATGATAGTGTACACTTGTGTATTCCTGTTGAATAAGGAATAGAAGGTTCTGGATTGAGTTTAAAGACTGAAGCCTACCTGCTGCCTGCTGTCTCTCCTCCAGAAGCTGCTCTCTGATCAGCAAGGCTGGACTGACCTTCCTCCTCCTCCTCCTCCTCATCACTGATCAGAGAGAAACAGACATGAAACAGGCAGTTCACACACAGCAGCCAGAGAACAGAGTGAACTCTCTCTTCACGGTCAGCAGCACAACTTCTACTGTTGCGGTTTCTGTTTACCGTCGCCATGGCAGCGGCACGCAGGCCGGAGTGTTTGAAACCTGCTTGTGTAAACTGGGTTTAACTGGGAGAACAACACCCTGGTTTCCTTTGAACTTTCTGTTTTATGAAATATCTTTACAACCTTTCCAAACTTTTGGAAAGGAGTTATTTCTTACTGACATTTTTGAATTGCTAAACATGTGCAAGTGGAAACACCGCGAGAAGTGACCTTGAACAAGTCAATACTTCGCCTACTTCGCATACTTTAAATGACATGTTTTAAGGTTTCAATTGCTATAAATTAAATATTTTTCTTCCATCACTTTTGGTTTTATAGTATTGCTAAAAAGTTCCCATTATTTTGGGTCAGCCTGTATATATATGTATAAACATGTTACAGTATGGATGGTTTTTCTCCACAGTGAAAGGAGAGAGAGGCCTGATGCTGTTGGGCAGAACTCACTGGCACAGGAAGCTGTGCTCTGGACCAGAGCTCTGCAGGTCTGCTAGGGTCATGACCTGGGAGGAGACACCACAGGGTCACAGGTCAAGGGTCAATACATGAGTCAAGGGGGTCCTTCTAGCCAAGACATGAACCCAGGACATGAACCCAGGACATGAACCCAGGACATGAACCCAGGACATGAACCCAGGACATGAACCCAGGACATGAACCCAGGACATGAACCCAGGACATGAACCCAGGACATGAACCCAGGACACGGACCCACAAGAACAGAGACATGAACCGTCAGAACAGAGAGGGGAACACAGAGGGGGGGGGGGGGCCTACCCTGTCCTGGGTGCTGAGCAGGGGGGAGGGGGGGCTGGGAGGCTGGGCCCGGGCAGGGGAGACAGAGTGTCTGATGTCATCCTCTTCAGGGCGGTCTTCTACAGAGCAACATGCAAGCGGACAAACACATCACTTCTACTGGTAGAAGGTAAGTACACACATACCTGCATGTATTAGAGGTAGTCAGTTAGTATGTGAATGGACAAAATTAGCACATTTTAAAGTACGATTTGGTGGATGATGAAAATATAAGACTAAAAATGATTCTAACATGAATACACTGAAATAAGATTGAATACTGTTTTCTTTCTGCTCGGCATAATCAACCCTGTAGATGATTCAGGAACTCCTGTCAGGTGAAAATGTGTAACGACCTTCAGAGGTAAGGTCATCTGAGGGCTGACCCAGGGTCACTCCTCTCATCCTGAGGTCAAAGGTCATCCCTTCCGGATCACAGCCTTGTGAGGTTTCCTTGTGTAGTTCTGGCTCCTCCCCCTCAGTCTGAGACCCACTGCAGAGCACAGATCAGATCCCTTAGATCTACCACATCTACAGGCCAGATCCCTTAGATCAACCACATCTACAGATCAGATCCCTTAGATCAACCACATCTACAGGTCAGATCCCTTAGATCAACCACATCTACAGATCAGATCCCTTAGATCAACCACGTCTACAGATCAGATCCCTTAGATCAACCACATTTACAGATCAGATCCCTTAGATCAACCACGTCTACAGATCAGATCCCTTAGATCAACCACGTCTACAGATCAGATCCCTTAGATCAACCACGTCTACAGATCAGATCCCTTAGATCAACCACATCTACAGGTCAGATCCCTTAGATCAACCACATCTACAGGTCAGATCCCTTAGATCAACCACATCTACAGGTCAGATCCCTTAGATCAACCACATCTACAGATCAGATCCCTTAGATCAACCACATCTACAGGTCAGATCCCTTAGATCAACCACATCTACAGATCAGATCCCTTAGATCAACCACGTCTACAGATCAGATCCCTTAGATCAACCGCATTTACAGATCAGATCCCTTAGATCAACCACGTCTACAGATCAGATCCCTTAGATCAACCACGTCTACAGGTCAGATCCCTTAGATCAACCACATCTACAGGTCAGATCCCTTAGATCAACCACATCTACAGGTCAGATCCCTTAGATCAACCACATCTACTGGGCAGATCCCTTAGATCAACCACATCTACAGGTCAGATCCCTTAGATCAACCACATCTACAGGTCAGATCCCTTAGATCAACCACATCTACAGGTCAGATCCCTTAGATCAACCACATCTACAGGTCAGATCCCTTAGATCAACCACATCTACAGATCAGATCCCTTAGATCAACCACATCTGTTTCATTACTTCAGTACAGTAGATCCACTGATGGATTGGTTGGATTAGATTAATTAGATCACTTAGATTAGGAGTCACCAATCCTTGAGGGCCACCTTCCTGACAGTTTTAGATGGTTCCCTGTTCCAGCACACCTGATTCTTGGGTCGTTATCAAGCTCTGTGGAAGCCTCATAATGACCATTCATTAGGATCAGGTGTGCTGGAGCAGGGAAACATCTAAAACTGTCAGGACTGTGGCCCCTGAGGACCAGGATTGGTGACACCTGATTTAGACCAATGGTCCCATGCTAGTTCTGCACGTCCTGTAGCTGAACAGCATCCAGACTGAAGGTTCTTACTAGGAGGGGTCTTCGTGTCGGGGTTCCTGGTCCGGCAGGGTCAGGGGGGTGGCAGCTGAGGCAGGGTAGCCAGTATCCACACTGCTCTCCCTCTCTCTCTCCCCCGTCACCCCCACCTCAGGCTCCAGAGCCGGGGCGACAGCCCACAGCCTCTCCTGGCCCTGGACGGGGGCGTAGTGTTGGTCCCCGGCCAGCAGGGCGGGGGCGTACCTGAGCTGGAGCATGCTGAGGGCGGTGAGGACAGCAGGGGCCGAGGCTTTGACCCGGATCACCACCCCTCCTCCGCCCCCTACCCCCCTCTCCCTCCTCCTGTCTGGCGGGCAGAGCAGGACCCTCTTGTCGGCCCAGCGCAACATCCACTCCAGCAGCCGCCCAAGCTGGGGGAACTGGGCCTCCAGTTTAGGGTCCAGCTCCTGCTGGAGGTCCACAGCCTCCATGGGGACCAGGGATCCAGACGCCCAGCTCTCGGACGGCTGCTCCCAGGGAAGAGAGCTCGGACTGGGGCACGGCTCAGAGCCTGAGCAGCCTCTCCGGGTGGCGGGCTCCGGGGCCGGGCCTCCCTGCTGTCTGAGGCCAAACAAACCCAGCTGCTTGCCCGGCCTCAGCCCGGGGAGAGGCAGGGTGGAGAGGCTGGATCTGGAGACGGTGAGGTCAGCGTGGAGAGGCGAGGGAGGAGGCTGGGAGGGGGAGGGAACAGGGGTGTAGCAGTGTCCCGCTCGGAAGACGGGGCCAGCAGCCCCCCCCTCGCCCCTCCCGGGGGCGCGGCGACCATCTCTCTGGCGGCGGTGGCGGTGGAGGGTGGTCAGCACGTCGAAGGTGAGAGAGTGGAGCTCGGTGGTCCTCAGCTCTGAGCAGAAGCCCTGGAGCAGAGGGGGGGCCCTGTCTGACGCACCCCCTCCAGGGCCGTCCCTCTCCAGCACGTAGCAAAGGAACAGCTCCAGGAAACGCAGGTACTCCTCGTCCTCCAGCTCAAACTCCCAGGTGCCGACCACAGGCAGGCCCAGCGAGGGGGCCCGGGACTGGGCATGGGCTCCTGGGTCCTGCCCTGGGACGGCTCCACTCTGGGTCTCCTCCTGGATGACCTCAGCCTTCTTAACGCTTCGTTTAGACAGCTTGGCTTTGGCCTGGACCTTGGCTTTATTACTGTAGACAGCAGGGTTTAAAACGATCAGTTGAGAAGATAATCAATATGGAAAGATTTACATATAAATTGAGGCTTCAGCAAACACAATTTGATAATAAATGCAAAAAATGGGCGGAGCATACAAGCAGAAACACCACCGAAAACTTGAACTGACTTCAGCGACATTTGAGGATTATTATTAAGAACATACTGTATACCCCACTGATACTGTTATGTTTTCTTTGATGTTGTTATATACCAGAAATTTATACAATTTGAGTAAAATTTTAACAAAAAACAATCAGAACGTATTTAAAAGAGGGGAGTGAACCCCCCACCTCTGCTGGTCTGCACGGCACCTGCTTGTCGCCCTCTGCAGATCTGGAGAAAGGGCCTCCGAGGTGTTCTCAGCCGTGTCTCCGTCGCTGTACACCAGGGGGCGCCCACAGTCGGTCAGGGTGCTGTTGCTGAGACTGGCCCCCAGGGAGAGGGCCTCCAGCGCCCCGTGGCCCCGCTCCTCCTCTGCCTCCTCCCTCTCCCACAGG
This sequence comes from Protosalanx chinensis, assembly GCA_030340685.1. Taxonomy (NCBI): domain Eukaryota; kingdom Metazoa; phylum Chordata; class Actinopteri; order Osmeriformes; family Salangidae; genus Protosalanx; species Protosalanx chinensis. The sequence continues at coordinate 14,238,314 of CM059329.1, read as the reverse complement.
TGGGGCTCCGGGGGCGCCAGGTGGCGGGCGAGACGCCGCTGGTCCCTCCTCCTCTGACGGCGCTTGTCCCGGATCAGGATGGTCATCATCTCCCCCTCCTCCTCCCCCTCCTCACCCCTCAGCTGCGAGACTAGAAGGCAGAGGACAATCCTACTGAGACAGTATTCCAGTGCTCCAGTGTTACCTGGGACAGTGTTTTAGTGTTCCAGTGCTCCAGTGTTACCTGGGACAGTGTTTTAGTGTTCCAGTGCTCCAGTGTTACCTGGGACAGTGTTTTAGTGTTCCAGTGCTCCAGTGTTACCTGGGACAGTGTTTTAGTGTTCCAGTGCTCCAGTGTTACCTGGGACAGTGCAGTGCCTCAGCCTCTGCAGCAGACAGCTGTACTTGTCCCTCAGTGGAACCCTGACTGACTCCTCCTCATCTGGGAAGGTCCCTGCCAAGGTGTCTGCCACCTGGGGAGAGGAGGCAGGGGTGAGGGGCCTCACGGACCAACACTTCCATACAATAACTCAAAAACAGAGGTGAGGTGAGGGAGGAGAGGTGAGATGAGGGAGAGGAGAAAAAGGGAGGGGAGGAGAGGTAAGGAGAAGGGAGGTTAGGGAGGGGAGGAGAGGTAAGGAGAGGGGAGGGAGAAGAGGAATACCAGGGCAGAAGGTGGCAGCTCAGACACCAGGCTGAGGAGGGTGTCCTGGAGGAGCTCCTCAGCGTTCAGGAAGCGGGAGAAGGGCAGGAAACGACGAGCCCAGCTCAAGGCCTCCACACAGGAAGCTGTGGCCCCAGAGTCAGCAGGTACCTGAGGGTCCCGAGGCCCCTGGGCATCCTTCTCCCTGCTTCTTGCAGCCTGGTACTTCCTGCATGTGAGTGACAGCTGGTCTCTGACATGCAGCATCCAGCACAGACCACACAGCTCTCTGAAGCATCCTGCCACAGAGACCACAACACAGGAACACACTGTTACAGGACTTCCCATTCTACAGTGACAGAAACAACACGCTGATATCTGGACTGACATTGACATGTATTCATTTAGCAGACGCTTTTATCCAAAGCGACTTACAGTAAGTACAGGGACATTCTCCCTGAGGCAAGTAGGGTGAAGTGCCTTGCCCAAGGACACAACGTCACATAGCCACAGCCAGGGTTCGACCTCACAACCTTAACCCACTGAGCCATCTGACCCCCCCCCCCCCCCCCAAAGGATGAATCTGACCTATAGAAGAGCATCTGAGGTGTCTTACTGATGGTCTGTGTGGTGACAGGATCCAGGACTGCAGCTCCTCCAGGACCCCGCTTGAAGAACCCCCCCCGGGTCACCAGCTTCAGCAGGCCCTCAGGGAGGGACGCCTCCTGGGGCGAGGCGGAGGGCTGAGGGGGGCGAGGATGATGAGGACGATGCTGGGAGTATTTCAGCCGCATCTGAGGAGAGAGGAATCAGCCTTCTGCACAGCAGCACGGTCTCAGTGAAGCGTGCGTGTACCTGGTGTGTGTGTGTACATTGAGTGTGTGTGTGCACCTTGTGTGTGTGTGTGTGTGTGTGTGTACCTTGTGTGTGCGTGTACCTTGTGTGTGTGTACCTTGTGTGTGTGTGTGTGTACCGTGTGTGTGTGTGTACCTTGTGTGTGCGTGTACCTTGTGTGTGTGTGTGTGTACCTTGTACAGGAGGTGAGCTGAGCGTCGCAGCTGGCTGATGTACCACTGTGCAGCAGGACGGGTACAGCGCCCCCCCCTCAGGAGCAGCAGCGCCCGCTGGAGAGCCCCTGACACAGCGTGACGGGTACGCTCCTCCGCCCCGCTCCTCCGCCCGCTCCTCCCCCCTCGTGCCCCACGGGTCCTGGGAGGGAGGGGGGGGGCGGCCGTGAACACACACACACACAGAGAAACACAAACCCCTAAATACTAAAGCATCTTGAAGTCTGTTGGTGCCCCTCGCTACACCCCTGACCCCCCTGCCCCCCCTGCACCTGTGTGTTGGCTGCGGGCTGGGGGCAGTAGAGGGGAGGGGCGGGCAGGTAGACCCCTGGTGGCACCAGGGCAGGCAGGCAGGAGGCCAGGTCTCTGGCCCCCTCCAGCAGGGCACCCAGGGGCCGGGACAGAACGTCGACCCCCGCCATGACGGACGCCTTCAGGATCTCCTGCACAGACGCCTGCAACTGTTCCACATCCTCCCCTTCCAGAGTGTCTGAGAAAGGGGAAGGGAGCAGGGAGAGGGAGAGAAGAAGAGGAGTGAGAGAGAGAGGAGGGGGAGAAGAGAGAGGGAAAGGGGAGAGAGGGAGGGAGGGAGGGAGGGAGGGGAGGGAGAGAGAAGGGAGAGGAGGGGGAGGAGACGGAAAGGGGGGAAAGGGGAGAGAGAGAGAGAGGAGGGGGAGGAGAGCGAGGGAAAGGGGGGAGAGGGGGAGGAGAGAGGGAGGGAGAGAGTGGAGGTTGTCAGGACACCAGTATGAGATGCAGGTTTCACATTAGACATCAGCAAGCTGTCCTCTCCTCACACCTGTGTAGCTCCTGTGTGTGTCCTGGTCTGTGTGAGTCTCCTCTGCCTTCCAGCCCAGCAGAGCTTCCAACTGAGCCTGGAAGATTCTCTCAGGCTCAAGGGCAGCTGGGAGATGTAGTTCTCTCCACCTGAGGCTGAGAAGGTATTCCATTAGAAACAGTTAAGAACACTCACAAAATGTTCACAACGACTACAGGTGCTGAGTGAAGAGTGATAGAAGTGTGTTGGTTTTCTATGCTAAAGGTTTTGTTTATGTTTTTGTTTTATCAGGATCCCCGTTAGCGGCTCATTTAATGGCCGCTAGTCTTCCTGGGGTCCTCCTTAAAATTGCCATTATGTCATTAAATGAAGCGATACATTACCCAAGTATCATAATGTCATAATACAGGTTAAAAAAAATAATATATATATATATATATATATATACACATAAACATACATACATTGCCATACATATCAACGTAAATTACATTGAAAGATAGTCTTAATTAGTTCAGATGGTCATCTGCCCCCCCTCTAGCATATGGAGTGCCCCAGGGTTCCATTCTTGGCCCTCTCCTTTTTTCTTTGTATCTCCTCCCCCTTGGACATATTTTCCAAAAGCACGGCATATCATTCCACTTGTATGCGGATGATACACAAATGTATATGCCACTGAAGCGTCAAACTGCTTTCAGTCCTAAACAACTCTGTGAGTGTGTTGAGGAAATAAAAGATTGGTTGTCCTTAAACCTTCTGTTTTTAAAGGACAAGAAAACAGAAGTCATTGTGTTCGGGCCTAGTGAAGCAGACACTGACACTGGTGATCTTGGTGCTCTGATGCAATATGTGAAGCCTGTAGTGACCAATCTAGGTGTGAAACTGGATAGTGCTTTAAAACTTGATGCTCAAATCAGCTCAGTTGTAAAAACGAGCTTTTTTCAAATTCGTCAATTGGCTAAAGTAAAACCTGTACTTTCACAACATCACTTTGAGATCCTAGTTCATGCTTTTATCACTAACCGCCTAGATTATTGTAATGCACTTTATGTAGGTCCATCCATCCATCCATTATCTTCCGCTTATCCGGGGCCGGGTCGCGGGGGCAGCAGTCTGAGCAGGGAAGCCCAGACTTCCCTCACCGCACACACCTCCTCCAGCTACTCCGGGGGGATCCCGAGGCGTTCCCAGGCCAGCCGAGAGACATAGTCCCTCCAGCGTGTCCTAGGTCTTCCCCGGGGCCGCCTCCCGGTGGGACATGCCTGGAACACCTCCCTGGGGAGGCGTCCAGGAGGCCTCCTAAACAGATGCCCGAGCCACCTCAACTGGCTCCTCTCGACGTGGAGGAGTAGCGGTTCTACTCCGAGCTCCTCCCGTGTGACCGAGCTCCTCACCCTATCTCTAAGGGAGCGCCCAGCCACCCTGCGGAGGAAACTCATTTCGACCGCTTGTATCCGCGATCTTGTCCTTTCGGTCATGACCCAAAGCTCATGACCATAGGTGAGAGTAGGAATATAGATTGACCGGTAAATCGAGAGTTTTGCCTTGCAGCTCAGCTCCTTCTTCACCACGACAGTCCGGTACAGAGACTGCATCACTGCAGACGCTGCACCGATCCGCCTGTCAATCTCACGTTCCGTCCTTCCGTCACTCGTGAACAAGACCCTGAGATTCTTGAACTCCTCCACTTGAGGCAAAGGCTCCCCACCCACCCAGAGGGGGCAAGCCACCTTTTTCCGGTTAAAGTACCATGGCCTCGGATTTGGAGGTGCTGATCCTCATCCCAGCCGCTTTACACTCGGCATCAAACCGCTCCAGAGCATGCTGGAGGCCCTGGCTCGAGGAAGCAAACAGGACAACATCATCCGCAAACAGCAGAGATGAGATCCCGTGCTCCCCAAACCGGAAACCCCCTGGGCGCGCCTAGAAATTCTGTCCATATAAACAATGAAAAGAACCGGTGACAAAGGGCAACCCTGGCGGAGTCCAGCATGCACCCGGAACAGGTCTGACTTATTGCCGGCAATGCGAACACAGCTCCTACTTCGGTTGTACAGGGAACGGACGGCCCCTAACAAAGGGCCCCGGACCCCGTACTCCCGAAGTACCCCCCACAGGACACCACGAGGGACACAGTCGAATGCCTTCTCCAGATCCACAAAACACATGTAGACTGGTTGGGCAAACTCCCATGAACCCTCGAGCACCCGGTAGAGGGTGTAGAGCTGGTCCAGTGTTCCGCGGCCAGGACGAAAACCACACTGCTCCTCCTGGATCCGAGGTTCGACTATCGGCCGGATTCTCCTCCAGTACCCTGGCGTAGACCTTACCGGGGAGGCTGAGGAGTGTGATTCCTCTGTAATTGGAACACATCCTCCGGTCCCCCTTCTTAAATAGGGGAACCACCACCCCGGTCTGCCAATCCATAGGCACTGTTCCACTTTATGTAGGTCTTAACCAAAAATCTCTTGCATGGCTACAACTTGTACAGAATGCGGCTGCAGAATCCTTGCACTGGCTCCCTGTCTTTTATCGCATTGATTTTAAAACCCTTTTATTTGTTTTTAAATGTCTTCGCGGACTTGCTCCGCAGTATCTGTCAGACCTGATTCAGCCCTACGCCCCTGTGCGCTCACTAAGGTCAGCAGATCACTTCTTATTAGTGGTCCCAAAATCAAGGAGGAAACTTAGAGGGGATCGCTCCTTCTCTGTCATGGGTCCAAAACTATGGAACGCGCTGCCCTTGTACCTTAGACAGGCAGGGTCCTTATCCGTTTTTAAGTCGGCTCTAAAGACTTATCTTTTTACCTTAGCTTTTGAGTGATGTGTTGACTTTTACCATGTACAGTGTGTCTCTATTTGTTGAGTTTTTTTCCTATTGTGTTGTTTTTACTGTGTATAGTGTGTGTCTATTTATTGCGTTTTTAATATTGCTATGTACTGCACTTTGGTCAACCGTGTTGTTTTAAAGTGCAATAGAAATAAAGTTGGATTGGATTGGAATGTCTTCTTATGCTAAAGGTGTATTGCATTCAGTCCCAGTCAAAAGTTATGGGGGCCCAGTAATGAGCCCTGCACTCTCAGGCCACACACACCTGGTGAAGTGTCTGTTCTCCTGGCAGAAGGTGCTGTAGGCCAGCCCCACAGACACGGCACTCTTCCAGTCCCCCAGCCGCTGGGCCAGCCACACCAGCTCAGGCAGCAGCCCCCCCTGGAGGAGCAAGTCCTGGCTGTAGGCCACCGTCCACACCTCCGACAGATGCTGCCCCCGCACCGCCCCCGCCACCCGCTCCTGACACAGAGGCACCAAGCGGCCCACGCCCAGGCCTGGGGGGAGGGAGGGAGGGGGAGAGTAGAGAAGAGAGGGAGGGGAGGGAGAGTAGAAAAGAGAGGGAGGGAGGGAGGGAGGGGGAGAGTAGAGAAGAGAGGGAGGGAGGGAGGGAGGGAGGAGAGAAGAGAGAGAGGGAGGGAGAGAAGAGAGGGAGGGAGAGAAGAGAGAGAGGGAGGGAGAGAAGAGAGGGAGGGAGGGAGAGAGGGAGGGAGCATACGGCTGGATGATGAGCACATGTAAAAAGCCCAGCATTAGCAAAAGGCTCAGACATGTGTGGTTCTCTCAGTGGGTCGAGGGGTGGGGTAGTTTGTTACCGTGGGGCAGGTGGAGGGGGGGCAGGACGTCCACGCTGTGAGGGGGCAGGATCAAGAGGGGCTGGTTGGTGAAGTAGGAGGCCATGAAGCGGCCCAGACTCTGGACCACGGCGCAGGCCGCCTCTCGGTGGGTCTTCCCCAGCCTGGGAGCTTCCGTCTGGGCTTGAAGAACCAGAGCCATGTGGTCCCCCAGAGCCTGGGCCTCTCTGAGGCGGTACTGGAACAGCAGGCTGTACAGCAGAGCCAGGCCCAGCCGAGTCTGCAGGAAGGCAGCCCGCCCACCTCCTGCAGGGGGCAGGACATCAGGATCTGCAGCTCGCTACGGCACTGCTGCTTCACTAGGAGGTCCTGCGTAACCCCTCTCTCTCTCTCCTACATTAAGACCTCACCTCTCTCTCTCTCTCCTACATTAAGACCTCTCTCTCTCTCTCTCTCTCCTACATTAAGACCTCACCTCTCTCTCTCTCTCCTACATTAAGACCTCACCTCTCTCTCTCTCTCCTACATTAAGACCTCACCTCTCTCTCTCTCCTACATTAAGACCTCACCTCTCTCTCTCTCTCTCTCTCTCCTACATTAAGACCTCACCTCTCTCTCTCTCTCCTACATTAAGACCTCACCCCTCTCTCTCTCTCTCCTACATTAAGACCTCACCTCTCTCTCTCTCTCTCCTACATTAAGACCTCACCTCTCTCTCTCTCTCTCTCTCTCCTACATTAAGACCTCACCTCTCTCTCTCTCTCTCTCTCTCCTACATTAAGACCTCACCTCTCTCTCTCTCTCTCTCCTACATTAAGACCTCACCTCTCTCTCTCTCCTACATTAAGACCTCACCTCTCTCTCTCTCTCTCCTACATTAAGACCTCACCTATCTCTCTCCTACATTAAGACCTCACCTCTCTCTCTCTCTCTCTCCTACATTAAGACCTCACCTCTCTCTCTCCCCTACATTAAGACCTCACCTCTCTCTCTCTCTCTCTCCTACATTAAGACCTCACCTCACCTCTCTCTCTCTCCTACATTAAGACCTCACCTCTCTCTCTCTCTCTCCTACATTAAGACCTCACCTCTCTCTCTCTCCTACATTAAGACCTCACCTCTCTCTCTCTCTCTCCTACATTAAGACCTCACCTCTCTCTCTCTCTCTCCTACATTAAGACCTCACCTCTCTCTCTCTCTCTCCTACATTAAGACCTCACCTCTCTCTCTCTCTCTCCTACATTAAGACCTCACCTCTCTCTCTCTCTCTCCTACATTAAGACCTCACCTCTCTCTCTCTCTCTCTCCTACATTAAGACCTCACCTCTCTCTCTCCTACATTAAGACCTCACCTCTCTCTCTCTCTCTCCTACATTAAGACCTCAGCTCTCTCTCTCCCCTACATTAAGACCTCACCTCTCTCTCTCCTACATTAAGACCTCACCTCTCTCTCTCTCTCTCCTACATTAAGACCTCACCTCTCTCTCCTACATTAAGACCTCACCTCTCTCTCTCTCTCCTACATTAAGAACTCACCTCTCTCTCTCTCTCTCTCTCTCCTACATTAAGACCTCACCTCTCTCTCTCTCTCTCCTACATTAAGACCTCACCCCTCTCTCTCCTACATTAAGACCTCACCTCTCTCTCTCTCCTACATTAAGACCTCACCTCTCTCCCTCTCTCTCTCTCCTACATTAAGACCTCACCTCTCTCTCTCTCTCTCCTACATTAAGACCTCACCTCTCTCTCTCTCTCTCCTACATTAAGACCTCACCTCTCTCTCTCTCTCTCCTACATTAAGACCTCACCTCTCTCTCTCTCTCCTACATTAAGACCTCACCTCTCTCTCTCTCTCTCTCTCTCCTACATTAAGACCTCACCTCTCTCTCTCTCTCTCCTACATTAAGACCTCACCTCTCTCTCTCTCTCTCCTACATTAAGACCCTCTCTAAGACCCTCTCTCTCTCTCTCTCCTACATTAAGACCTCACCTCTCTCTCTCTCTCTCCTACATTAAGACCTCACCTCTCTCTCTCTCTCTCTCCTACATTAAGACCTCACCTCTCTCTCTCTCTCTCCTACATTAAGACCCTCTCTAAGACCCTCTCTCTCTCTCTCTCCTACATTAAGACCTCACCTCTCTCTCTCTCTCTCCTACATTAAGACCTCACCTCTCTCTCTCTCTCTCTCCTACATTAAGACCTCACCTCTCTCTCTCCCTCTCTCTCTCTCCCTCTCCTACATTAAGACCTCACCTCTCTCTCTCCTACATTAAGACCTCACCTCTCTCTCTCCTACATTAAGACCTCACCTCTCTCCCTCTCTCTCTCTCCTACATTAAGACCTCACCTCTCTCTCTCTCTCTCCTACATTAAGACCTCACCTCTCTCTCTCTCTCTCCTACATTAAGACCTCACCTCTCTCTCTCTCTCCTACATTAAGACCTCACCTCTCTCTCTCTCTCTCCTACATTAATACCTCACCTCTCTCTCTCTCTCTCCTACATTAAGACCTCACCTCTCTCTCTCTCTCCTACATTAAGACCTCACCTCTCTCTCTCTCTCTCTCTCTCTCTCTCCTACATTAAGACCTCACCTCTCTCTCTCTCTCTCCTACATTAAGACCTCACCTCTCTCTCTCTCTCTCCTACATTAAGACCTCACCTCTCTCTCTCTCTCTCCTACATTAAGACCTCACCTCTCTCTCTCTCTCCTACATTAAGACCTCACCTCTCTCTCTCTCTCTCTCTCTCCTACATTAAGACCTCACCTCTCTCTCTCTCTCTCCTACATTAAGACCCTCTCTAAGACCCTCTCTCTCTCTCTCTCTCTCCTACATTAAGACCTCACCTCTCTCTCTCTCTCTCCTACATTAAGACCTCACCTCTCTCTCTCTCTCTCTCCTACATTAAGACCTCACCTCTCTCTCTCCTACATTAAGACCTCACCTCTCTCTCTCTCTCTCCTACATTAAGACCTCACCTCTCTCTCTCCCCTACATTAAGACCTCACCTCTCTCTCTCTCTCTCCTACATTAAGACCTCACCTCTCTCTCTCTCTCTCCTACATTAAGACCCTCTCTAAGACCCTCTCTCTCTCTCTCTCTCTCCTACATTAAGACCTCACCTCTCTCTCTCTCTCTCCTACATTAAGACCTCACCTCTCTCTCTCTCTCTCCTACATTAAGACCTCACCTCTCTCTCTCCCTCTCTCTCTCTCTCCCTCTCCTACATTAAGACCTCACCTCTCTCTCTCCTACATTAAGACCTCACCTCTCTCTCTCCTACATTAAGACCTCACCTCTCTCCCTCTCTCTCTCTCCTACATTAAGACCTCACCTCTCTCTCTCTCTCTCCTACATTAAGACCTCACCTCTCTCTCTCTCTCTCCTACATTAAGACCTCACCTCTCTCTCTCTCTCCTACATTAAGACCTCACCTCTCTCTCTCTCTCTCCTACATTAAGACCTCACCTCTCTCTCTCTCTCTCCTACATTAAGACCTCACCTCTCTCTCTCTCTCCTACATTAAGACCTCACCTCTCTCTCTCTCTCTCTCTCTCTCTCCTACATTAAGACCTCACCTCTCTCTCTCTCTCTCCTACATTAAGACCTCACCTCTCTCTCTCTCTCTCCTACATTAAGACCTCACCTCTCTCTCTCTCTCTCCTACATTAAGACCTCACCTCTCTCTCTCTCTCCTACATTAAGACCTCACCTCTCTCTCTCTCTCTCTCTCTCCTACATTAAGACCTCACCTCTCTCTCTCTCTCTCCTACATTAAGACCCTCTCTAAGACCCTCTCTCTCTCTCTCTCTCTCCTACATTAAGACCTCACCTCTCTCTCTCTCTCTCCTACATTAAGACCTCACCTCTCTCTCTCTCTCTCTCCTACATTAAGACCTCACCTCTCTCTCTCCCTCTCTCTCTCTCCCTCTCCTACATTAAGACCTCACCTCTCTCTCTCCTACATTAAGACCTCACCTCTCTCTCTCCCACATTAAGACCTCACCTCTCTCTCTCTCTCCCACATTAAGACCTCTCTCTCTCTATCTCTCTCTCCCACATTAAGACCTCTCTCTCTCCCACATTAAGACCTCTCTCTCTCTCTCTCCCACATTAAGACCTCTCTCTCTCTCCCACATTAAGACCTCTCTCTCTCTCTCTCCCACATTAAGACCTCTCTCTCTCTCCCACATTAAGACCTCTCTCTCTCTCCCACATTAAGACCTCTCTCTCTCTCCCACATTAAGACCTCACCTCTCTCTCCTACATTAAGACCTCACCTCTCTCTCTCTCCTACATTAAGACCTCACCTCTCTCTCTCTCCTACATTAAGACCTCACCTCTCTCTCTCTCCCACATTAAGACCGCTCTCTCTCTCTCTCTCCCACATTAAGACCTCTCTCTCTCTCTCTCTCTCCCACATTAAGACCTCTCTCTCTCTCTCTCTCTCCCACATTAAGACCTCACCTGTCTCTCTCTCTCTCCCACATTAAGACCTCACCTCTCTCTCTCTCTCCCACATTAAGACCTCTCTCTCTCTCTCTCTCTCCCACATTAAGACCTCTCTCTCTCTCTCCCACATTAAGACCTCACCTCTCTCTCTCTCTCCCACATTAAGACCTCACCTCTCTCCACCTCCAGCTCAGCCCTCCAGGCGTCCACGCTCTCTTGGTATGACCCAAACAGGAAGTGGCGTTCCCCTGGGTATGCAGGATGAACAGGCACATTCCAAACAGACACAAAACCACAGAAGAAAACCTTCCAACCTGAGCGTCGAGGGCAGGTGTTACCTGTGCAGGTCAAGAGGGCGGGGCCATCTCTCGGCCCCTCCCCCACCCCCTGGAGAGAGGCCTGGAGGCGGAACAGAAGGACGGACACGCGATCAAGCTCCTCCTCCTTGCCCCGCCCCTCGCCCCTCAGCTCCTCCCAGTATCGCAGGGTCCGTTTATAGACTGACCGCCATGCCTCCACCAACCTACACAAACACAACACACTGTGAACAGCTTCCTCACAGTCCTGTCAGAGACACTACACAAACACAACACACTGTGAACAGCTTCCTCACAGTCCTGTCAGAGACAGCTGTAGCTCAGACTGTGGCAGTGCTTTTACCTGCTGTGGAAGAAATTAGATTTCCTGTGTACTTATCTTAATCACTACTGAACACACCTTCTACGAAGACTGTTGTAATGTCATCACCGCCTGATCACCGTCACTATCTATGTTTACATTCTTGTGTCGTATAAAAGAACATCCTCTCGCCTTCAGATGGGGGAGAGACATGATTGAGACCTAAGCTGTCTTCATTTTGTTGTCAGAGGCCTGGTAACTTATCTCCCAATCTGCAGGTTGTTAAATACTTATTTAATCTAGAACTCAACTGAACTGTCACTCCGTTTATGAAGAGACGGACAAAACACTTTCTTCATCAGTGCAGATAAAGAGGTTTCAGGTTCAAATCCCCCCCTCTCCTCTCCTTGTTTGAACGTTAACACAATAGAAATGCTACTACCTGCTGGAGGGTCTCTGGGGTATAGGGAGCACTTCTTGTGAATGCTTGGGCATCCCTGGTTCCTCCTCCTGCAACAAAGGTACCCGGTAGGCGTCCGTGGGCCAGGGAGGCTGGGCAGGAGCTCCCTGGAGGAGGGAAGACCCCCGGGGAGTCTCCTGCTGCAGAAGGTAGGCGTGGTCCAGACTGCGAGAGACCAGCTGGAGCAGAAGCACGGCTGTGGATAGGCTCTGAGAGGTGGGCCCACTGTCCGCCCGGCCAATCAGACGCGGGCCAGGGGGCGGGGAGAGCAGCAGGTTGACCAGCTGTTGGCTGAGCTCCACCACCAATCCCAGGCAGCTCCGCCCGCCGGCGCCGAGGCTGTCCCAGGAGAGGAAGGAGAGGAGAGTTCGGAGGAGACGGAGGAGGAGAGAGGAGAACGATGGAGTCTCCTTCTTCTTCTTCTTCTTCTTGTGCTTCCGGGCGTACGGGCCGGGCTGGGAGGTCAGACGGAGGACAGCAGCCAAGCGGACGACACAGCGGACAGCGTATCTCAGGAGGTGCTCCCTCCCCTCCAGGACGCCCCCTGGAGACAGCCCCAGAGCCCAGGCCGTCATCAGGCTGTCCTGCGCCCTGCTAAGCTCCGACAGGACCTGGGGAGCTTTGCTCTCAGAGTCCCCGGAGTCCGAGTCTGGGTCTGGGTGGGGCTGAGGGTCCACCAGGGTGTCTGAGAGGGCGTGGAGGGTGTCGAACATGGAGGCAAACTCCAGGCGACCTCCATCCTGTCCCTGGGAGCCAGCAGGAGGACCCTCACTATCAGAGTCGTCCTCAAACATGGCCTGGGGAACAGAGAACAGAGGCAGGCTGATGGGTGGAGCCACAGCTGGAACAGCAGGAGATCCAACAGCAGAACCAGAACACAGATCTCAGACCTGGACTCTCTGGAGCATCTCTCTGGTGTCTCCCAGGGTGCCCTGGTCCTGCAGGAAGAGAGGCAGGGTAGAGGTGGATGTATCTGGGGCTGGGGCCGGGGCCATGGCTGGAGACACGGATGAGGTCAGGAGTCTCAGTTCCTCCAGGCTGCTGCTGAGCTTCAAACAGGAGACAGACTCCAACCAGGATCTGGCATGAGGCTGAAGACGGAGTGATGGATTAAGATGGAGCCCATCCCATCCCACCTCCCTCCCTCCCACCTTCCTCCCTCCATCTCACCTCCCTCCCTCCCCAGCCCCTCACCTGCGTGTGCTCCAGGGCGGTGCTGGCTCTCTCCAGCCTGCGGCTGGCGTCCTGCAGCGCGGCCCTCAGCAGGGCCTCCGACGAGGGCTTCTCCGGGGTCCTGAGGACCGTGGCCATGTAGCCGTCGGACACGACGAGGTAGAGCAGGCGAGGGTGCCAGGTCACCGAGAAGCGCTGCCTCAGGACGTCCCGGGCAGACACACTGGAGCTGGACGGAGACGCGTCCTTCATCCCCGCGGAGACTGGAGGTCTGGGGGGGCGGGGGGGGGGGGAGGAGGGTGGAAGAGAGAGGAGTGGGAGAAAGGGGGGGGGGTAGGGTGAGCCATGGGATCAGTGACCAGAAAAAAGACATCAAAACAAGTCGATGAGATCCATTAAAACCCCAGAGCAGGTGTGGCCAACCCTGGTCCTAGAGAGCCACTGTCCTGAAGGTTTGAGATGTTTCCCTGCTCCAGCACACCTGATTCTAATGGAGGGTCGTTAGGAGGCTTCCACAGAGCTTGATAACGACCCTCCATTAGAATCAGGTGTGCTGGAGCAGGGGAACATCTCAAACCTTCAGAAAAGTGGCTCTCTAGGACCAGGGTTGTCTACCCCTGACCCAGAGCATGGTTACCTGTAGGTGACCAGCGGGTGCAGGGGCAGGAAGTGAGCAGGGCTGAAGTCCAGGTTGCACCCTGAGGTGGACAGGGAGAGCAGGCCTCCCAGACGGCTCAGCATGAGGAGGGAGCCTCTCTTCAGCACGCAGGCCAGCAGGAGCCCCTCAGCAGACCAGCTGACGCTGCCCACCCAGTACGACCTGCAGGGGGCGACAGAGACACTCAGGCTGCTGCGCTGGGCCCTCCACTCATACACCACCACCACCGGCTGGTTAGTATGCTCCAGGGTCCAAGGTCCAAGGTCCAGGCCCATACCCCCCAAAACACACCCTCCCGCCCCCCTGAAAGAATGACTATGAATATATATAATTAGGCTGTATACTAGTACGACAACTAAATCTAACATGCAAGACAAAGTGAGTGAAGAGTCAGACGCCTCAGCAGGTTAAGGCGTTGGCCTCATGATCGGAAGGTTGTGAATTCGAACCCCCGGCTGTGGCTATATGATGTTGTGTCCTTGGGCAAGACACTTCACCCTACTTGCCTCAGGGAGAATGTCCCTGTACTTACTGTAAGTTGCTTTGGATAAAAGCGTCTGCTAAATGAATACATGTAAATGTAAACTAGTACAACTAAATCTAACATGCAAGATAAAGGTGTAGAATCCTGTTAGATCTTGAAAGACTGAACCTTAGTGGATGGAATGTATTGAACACCTAACCAGTGAGTCATTTCTCAAAGATAAACCAATCTGGCCCACTGATATTCCAAAGCAGTTCTAACTGATATTAAGGTTCTCCACACAGTTTGACATAAACCATAGAAGCAGAAGACACATCTAAAACCACAGAAGAAAACCACAAAACCGAAATAAACCCAGGTTGAGGCAGTTTCTCCACCTCCACTATTTGAGCTGATCAACCAATCCAGATGGTGATAGGGTGACCATGATTGAAGGTCAGAGGTCAGTCGGAACTCACGCGTTCCTATGGAAATCATCAGCCTATCTCTGTGAAAGCAGGGCAGTCATTCAGAAGGGATCAGTTTCAGACTGCAGTCTGTTTCAGGTGCTGCACAAGGTAGGATACTTCAGCTCTTTCCCTGTTCCATTATTTTCCTCATGGCAGCTTATGGAGAGAACAGCTTGATGGAGAGGCCTTACAGTCCAGTTCAAATGACTTTCAAATCTGCTAATAAACCCTTCAGAGGGAACATGGCCGCTGTGCCCAGCGCTGCCCAAGGCTCCAGACTTGCCAGAAGCTTCAGCCTTGCCAGAGGCTCCAGCCTTGCCAGAGACTCCAGCCATGCCAGAAGCTCCAGCCATGCCCAGGACTCCAGCCTTGCCAGAAGCTCCAGCCATGCCAGAAGCTCCAGCCATGCCCAGGACTCCAGCCTTGCCAGAAGCTCCAGCCATGCCAGAAGCTCCAGCCATGCCCAGGACTCCAGCCATGCCAGAAGCTCCAGCCATGCTCAGGACTCCAGCCTTACCCAGGACTCCATCCCTCCAGACGGAGGCTGGGGCTGGGCTGTGGTCTTAGCCGCTTTCATCTCCATCGGATTATCATACGCTCTCCCCAAGTCCCTGGCCATCTACTATAAGGACATTCAGGAGTGCTTTTCTGTATCCTCCAGTGAGATAGCATGGGTGTCCTCCATTATGATGGCTGCCATGTACGCAGGAGGTATGATCCAGACCTGATACTGCTCTGTAAGCTGGATGACTATCAAACCTGCACATGCATGTCCTTTATCGTCGTTATGGCGACTGGCTGTGAATGTGATAAAGCCCCAACCCCCCTTCTGCAGGTCCTGTGAGCAGCATCCTGGTGAACCGCTACAACAGCCGGCCAGTGGTCATGATCGGCGGCCTTATGGTCGGGATTGCCATGACGACCGCTTCCTTCGGCCGTTCTATAATGCATCTGTATCTGTGTGTTGGAGTCATCGGAGGTTTGTATTGTGTTCAGTTGTTGTTTCCCCCCCCCCGACACTCACACGCTGAAACCTGGTATCTTATCAGCTGGGGAGAACTCTGATGATTGGTTGATGACGTTATCCTGTCTCTTTTTCAGGATTTGGCCTTGCTTTAAACCTGCAGCCTTCCCTTGCTATCATAGGGAAGTACTTCTCGAGTAAACGGCCAATAGCGAACGGGCTAGCCATGGCCGGCAGCCCAGTGTTCCTCTCCGGTCTTGCTCCGCTCAACCAGTTCCTGTCGGATCATTTGGGCTGGAGGGGAGGGTTCCTCGTCCTGGGAGCCCTTCTCCTGAACTGCTGCGTGGCCGGAGCGCTCATGAGACCGATCAACGTCAAGACCAAACAACAACCAAACAAATCCTCAGCTAGCTCTGCCAGAGTCTCACCAGAGGAGGGTGCAGAAAGTAACACACCAGTGGAGGGTGCAGAAAGTAACACACCAGTGGAGGGTGCAGAAAGTAACACACCAGTGGAGGGTGCAGAAAGTAACACACCAGTGGAGGGTGCAAAAAGTAACACACCAGTGGAGGGTGCAGAAAGTAACACACCAGTGGAGGGTGCAGAAAGTAACACACCAGAGGAGGGTGCAGAAAGTAACACACCAGAGGAGGGTGCAGAAAGTAACACACCAGTGGAGGGTGCAGAAAGTAACACACCAGTGGAGGGTGCAGAAAGTAACACACCAGTGGAGGGTGCAGAAAGTAACACACCAGAGGGTGCAGAAGGCCACACACCATCTTCTAACCATCACAGTGAACACACAGAACCGCAGAGGAGCGCCTGTGCTGATCACACAGGCTTGTTTCTAGATCTTTCCGTCTTCAAACACAGAGGTTTCCTCATCTACTTAGTGGGGAACCTGGTCATGTTCCTGGGCTTCTTCTCCCCGGTGGTGTTCCTGGCTCTGTACGCCAAACACAGAGGGATCAGCGAATACTCCGCCGCTGGCCTGCTCTCCATCTTCTCCCTGGCAGACATGCTTGCCAGGCCAGGGGCCGGCCTGTTGGCCAGCACCAAGTGGATTCGACCCAGGATCCAGTACCTGTTCAGCTTTGCCGTGACTTCCAACGGCGTGTGCCACCTGCTGTGCCCTCTGTCGACCAGCTACGCCGGGCTGGTGGTCTACGTGGTCTGTTTCGGGGTGGCGTTCGGCATGGTGTGCAGCCTGATGTTCGAGGTGCTGAACGATCTGGTGGGAACGAGGAGGTTCCCCAGCGCGGTCGGAATCGTCACTATCGTCGAGTGCGGCCCGGTTCTGCTCGGTCCTCCGATCTCAGGTGAGCGAACTGATTCGCCCGAACACAAAACACGAAACCGTGTCTGTTTCTTTAGCAGAGGGATCGACGAGCTGCTGTGAGCTGGTGTCTTGTTTTGACCGCAGGAACTCTGGTGGACATCTTCATGGATTACAAACACATGTACTATGCATGTGGAGTTATGATGCTCCTGCCAGGCCTTTTCCTGTTCATCATGAACTACTTCAACTACCAGCGTCTGGACCAGGAGGAGAGGCTGAGACAGAGCCAGGCTGGGGACATGGGGGCTCCAGGGACGTCAGCAGGCGGGGAGGGGGACAGGGAAATGAGCCAGGTGTGAAGGACTTGTGTGGAGGGCTGAGTCTACTGGGACTAAACACTGAGTGTGGAGGGCTGAGTCTACTGGGACTAAACACTGTACAGGTTCATTCATTTGAGCTGGTCTGGGGAAAGGTGAACACCACTGCTCAATAGCAAAAGTTTTGGCTGTAAAATAAATATTTCCTAAAGCTGTACAAATGTGTGTTTTTGAGTCATTTCTTTTGTACACTGATGTGTTAACACATTTGAGGTAGCGCATAATGCTATTCCTTCGTTTTCTTATTGATTTGTTCATTCGTTTGTTCATTTGTTCGTTTTTCTTCATTCATTTGTTCATTTGTTCATTCGTTCGTTCATTCGTTACCTCACGTATTTGGAGGGGATGGCTAGTTTCTTGCTGCCACATCCCCCCAGCCCTCTGGACACGGTCAGGAAGTTCTGCGTGCTGACAAACAGCACCTGGGTAGCCTGCAGACACACAAACATGGACATCATTTACTGAGACTATGGTGTTGGACCATCCTGTTGAACCCGAAGGCTGAGGCCTTGAAACAGACAGGTGGGTCCAGCTTAGCGGTTAGAGCATTTGACCGCAGATAAAAGAGGTTTTAGATTCGAACCTCCACCTGTGCTGTATGTGATGGAAGTGTCTGCTAAGTGGACACCTGTTCATATTCCCACTTCTGAGATACTCACCCTGGGGTCTCTCTGGTTCAGGACGATGGATAACAGCTGTCCATCAGGGGAGAAGACTGACACCAGCGCCCCCCTGGACTTCACCGGCCGGCAGGGCGGGCTGAGGCTGGACAGGGGGTATTTCTTGGTGACCCAGCGCACACTGTATCCCACACAACTAAAACACATAGAACACAATGTAAACACATCATATTCACCTTTCAAGTTAAATGAAATTTAAAAAAAGTGTCGTAACAACACTTAAAAGCATCTCTGCGTAAATATTCTTCTTCTGTGTTACATCAGAACAGAAATGAACAGGAAGTACCGTTGGTTATAATCCCAGGCTGCTGACCGGACTCTGCCACCCTGGCAGTTCTCCCACTGGATCTTCAGGAAAGTCACACTCAGTTTGTCTCCATTGGTGAAGACAAACGCTGATAAGCACACGTCCCCCAAAGCCTGTGGAGCACAGAACATGTCAAGAACATGTCAAGCGCAGAACATGTCAAGCACAGGACATGTCAAGAACATGTCAAGCACAGAACACGTCAAGAACACGTCAAGCACAGAACGCGTCAAGAACAGGACATGTCAAGAACATGTCAAGCACAGAACACGTTAAGAACATGTCAAGCACAGAACACGTCAAGCACAGGACATGTCAAGAACATGTCAAGCACAGAACACGTCAAGAACACATCAAGCACAGAACACGTCAAGAACAGGACATGTCAAGAACACGTCAAGCACAGAACATGTCAAGCACAGGACATGTCAAGAACATGTCAAGCACAGAACATGTCAAGCACAGGACATGTCAAGAACATGTCAAGCACAGAACACGTCAAGCACAGAACACGTCAAGAACATGTCAAGCACAGAACATGTCAAGCACAGAACACGTCAAGAACACGTCAAGCACAGAACATGTCAAGCACAGAACATGTCAAGCACAGAACACATCAAGAACATGTCAAGCACAGAACACGTCAAGCACAGAACGCGTCAAGAACATGTCAAGCACAGAACACGTCAAGCACAGGACATGTCAAGCACAGGACATGTCAAGCACAGAACATGTCAAGAACATGTCAAGCACAGAACACGTCAAGAACATGTCAAGCACAGAAAATGTCAAGCACAGAACATGTCAAGCACATGTCAAGCACAGAACATGTCAAGCACAGAACATGTCAAGCACAGAACACGTCAAGAACATGTCAAGCACAGAACATGTCAAGCACAGAACATGTCAAGCACAGAACATGTCAAGCACAGAACACATCAAGAACATGTCAAGCACAGAACACGTCAAGCACAGAACGCGTCAAGAACATGTCAAGCACAGAACACGTCAAGCACAGGACATGTCAAGCACAGAACATGTCAAGAACATGTCAAGCACAGAACACGTCAAGAACATGTCAAGCACAGAACACGTCAAGAACATGTCAAGCACAGAAAATGTCAAGCACAGAACATGTCAAGCACATGTCAAGCACAGAACATGTCAAGCACAGAACATGTCAAGCACAGAACACGTCAAGAACATGTCAAGCACAGAACATGTCAAGCACAGAACATGTCAAGCACAGAACATGTCAAGCACAGAACACATCAAGAACATGTCAAGCACAGAACACGTCAAGCACAGAACGCGTCAAGAACATGTCAAGCACAGAACACGTCAAGCACAGGACATGTCAAGCACAGGACATGTCAAGCACAGAACATGTCAAGAACATGTCAAGCACAGAACACGTCAAGAACATGTCAAGCACAGAAAATGTCAAGCACAGAACATGTCAAGCACATGTCAAGCACAGAACATGTCAAGCACAGAACATGTCAAGCACAGAACACGTCAAGAACATGTCAAGCACAGAACATGTCAAGCACAGGACATGTCAAGAACATGTCAAGCACAGAACACGTCAAGAACACATCAAGCACAGAACACGTCAAGAACAGGACATGTCAAGAACATGTCAAGCACAGAACATGTCAAGCACAGGACATGTCAAGAACATGTCAAGCACAGAACATGTCAAGCACAGAACATGTCAAGCACAGGACATGTCAAGAACATGTCAAGCACAGAACACGTCAAGCACAGAACACGTCAAGAACATGTCAAGCACAGAACATGTCAAGCACAGAACACGTCAAGAACACGTCAAGCACAGAACATGTCAAGCACAGAACATGTCAAGCACAGAACACATCAAGAACATGTCAAGCACAGAACACGTCAAGCACAGAACGCGTCAAGAACATGTCAAGCACAGAACACGTCAAGCACAGGACATGT
Source organism: Protosalanx chinensis (assembly GCA_030340685.1). Classification (NCBI taxonomy): domain Eukaryota; kingdom Metazoa; phylum Chordata; class Actinopteri; order Osmeriformes; family Salangidae; genus Protosalanx; species Protosalanx chinensis. The sequence goes on along the minus strand of CM059329.1, from coordinate 14,218,355 downwards.
CAAGCACAGAACATGTCAAGAACATGTCAAGCACAGAACACGTCAAGAACATGTCAAGCACAGAAAATGTCAAGCACAGAACATGTCAAGCACATGTCAAGCACAGAACATGTCAAGCACAGAACATGTCAAGCACAGAACACGTCAAGAACATGTCAAGCACAGAACATGTCAAGCACAGAACATGTCAAGCACAGAACATGTCAAGCACAGAACACATCAAGAACATGTCAAGCACAGAACACGTCAAGCACAGAACGCGTCAAGAACATGTCAAGCACAGAACACGTCAAGCACAGGACATGTCAAGCACAGGACATGTCAAGCACAGAACATGTCAAGAACATGTCAAGCACAGAACACGTCAAGAACAGAACATGTCAAGCACAGAACACGTCAAGAACATGTCAAGCACAGAACATGTCAAGCACAGAACACGTCAAGCACAGAACGCGTCAAGAACATGTCAAGCACAGAACACGTCAAGCACAGAACATGTCAAGCACAGAACATGTCAAGCGCAGAACATGTCAAGCACAGAACATGTCAAGCACAGAACACGTCAAGCACAGAACGCGTCAAGAACATGTCAAGCACAGAACACGTCAAGCACAGAACATGTCAAGCACAGAACATGTCAAGCACAGAACACGTCAAGAACATGTCAAGCACAGAACATGTCAAGCACAGAACATGTCAAGCGCAGAACGAGGAGGGGAGGTCAATCTGCATTGTTTCACAGTGTCACACCAGACAGAGACACCGTTACATAATCCTCACATCTGTCCTGACGAACACGCTGTGCTGGGACGTCTCCTTGTCCCGTGGGGAGGGGGCTGTCCAGTCCTCAGGAGCTGGGATGTGAGCCCAGAGACCCCTGACAGGGCCGTCCCTGACCCCCGCCAGCTCACGCATGTCCACGCACTCCCAGAGGAACACCTGTCCAGTCAAGGACACCAGCAGGACACGCATCCCATCCCCAGACACCAGGAGGGCCAGGTGGCTGTGTGACCCTGGGAACACACACACACAGACATCACATACACAGACACACAGACATCACACACACAGACACACAGACATCACACACAGACAGACATCACATACACAGACACACACAGACACACATACACAGACATACACACATCACATACACAGACACACAAAGACACACATACACAGACACACACAGACATCACAGACACACACAGACACAGACATCACAGACATCACATACACAGACATCACATACACATACACACAAAGGCATATACACACAGACATACAGCCAAAGACAATACTTTATTAGTTCTTGGACCTGGCTCGGATGACTGTGGCCCTGTTCTCAGGGTTCTGTTTATACAGCAGGACTCTGCTGACGGTCCAAATACAAACCTTGAGCAGCAGAAACCATCTGAGATACTTCAGACACGGCTGAAACCGTCTTCAAGGAATCTTTGTCCCTGTTCCATAGAAATATGTCTCCTGAGACTAGCAACCCTGCGAGCCATGTGCCTGTGAATAACACAGTTTGAACAGTAGTACATGGTTAAAGTCAAATAACAGTAAACCGAGGACTGTTAATAGACTGAACTGAAGTAAAAACACACTTCAAGTCGCACTTGAAGTGACTTGAAAATGTCAAACCCATTATAGTGAATAGCCACAGAGTGCTCACCACTGTGAGATGCAGACATGGTTACCACCCGGGGGAGTAAAGGGTGAAGTTTGAGTATCTTCTTCTTAGTGCGACCAGAGATCATGTTGATCTCGCTTATCCGCCTGTCATCCAGGAGGAACACCGACTCTTTCTCCTGCGGAAGGGAGGGAGGTCAAGCGATGCGTTTACCTGGCATGATAACATTAGATCCTAGATACGGCTGCTTCAGGGATCATCCTTACCAAACCCAGCCAACAGAACCGTGGCCATGGTTTCTTCCTTTTGATACAGGATGATAAGACCACCTCCAACTTCAACTCCATCGTGTTTTCATCACTGGACAACAATCATCTGTAGACGGTTAACAACATAACCGATGATAGGTCGTGGGTTTCCAAGGAGGCATTTACGTGCAGTCTTATCTTTAAGGGACAGACAAAGACAGCTGTCTGGATTCCATTCATGCAGCAAATCATTTACATTTATTCATTCAGCAGACGCTTTTATCCAGACCAAAGCGACTTACAGAGAGAGCTTTTACAAAAGAGCTTCGGTTACTGAGCAAAACAACTTGATAGACCCCAACATAGCGGGCATCTAGGTTACAAAACATACATCATGAGAACCAATAAGTCAGTTGTGATATTGTAATTGTGAACAAGGACTGTCACGTTTCAATATTTTGCTGCTGCTAACGTTAAGGTACGCTGCTGCTGCTAGCCTAGCGTACGTTAGCCGCTCGGCTAAAACAGTACTCTCGTATAACAAGCCGGGTTATCACATTGTGAAACCATTCCTTCATTGAAATGTCATTCATACTTATAACTAGTGCAACCGTTTTCCCTAAAAAAAATATTAGTTTTACACAGTAATATTACATTATTTCGAATTTCCCTCCGCTTCAACAAGTCCAGTATCACTACCCATGAGCCTCCTCAGCGAAGCTCCCGCGTTGCCATAGAAATGTTCACTAGGTGGGTCTGCTTGTTTTGGGTCACCGTGAACGCCGATTTACTACCCCGGCGGAGTGGCTGGGGAAAATACCCTAGATTTCAAAAGAGCTAAAACAGATCAACCGCAAACCTCCCATAATAAGGATGAAACTAAACAAATGAATTAGGTAAACCATTTGTGTAGAAACTTTACAAATTTGAACTGAGCCCTATTTCCTTTTTGAGACTGAGTGATTCCTGGTGAAGTTCCCATATGAAGGTTTTTACTGACACCTTCGGGTGAACATGAGTAAGAGGTTGTTGTTGTAAAAAGGAGTTTCGTCTCTCCGTGTCGCCGTACTTTGCTTCTTCTAAAGACGTAGGAGGCAGGAAACAGGAGCGCCTCTGACACAGAATCTGTTTTGACAAACATTATTTACATGTCCGCCAATACACCGGCGACGAAGAAGCTGCATAGGGATTTTGTGATCTTGCCTTAGTGTAATTTTGTTTCCCGGCAAGGATGTCTTTCAGAAGAGTAACACAGATCATGTGTGGGCTGGCGGGGGGCTCCGCACTGCTTGTGGCGATGGCAGAATCCAGGGGATATTTGGAAAGACCCACCCAGGCTGGAAGTTCAAAGATCTGGACTGCCCTCACAGTTCTTCAAGCGGCTCAACCTCAGTCTTGGTCAGGGCAGGACTACAACAGAACTACCTGGGACAGTAATTGGGATAGGTAAATGATATCTTATTAAAGCACGCTGTTTGACCAGCATGTCTGTACTCCATATAATAGCCTCATCATCAATTAAAGGCAAATGTTTATATATGTCCATAGTCTTAACGCTGTGCAAAGCGCGACACCCTGTTAATGTTGCCTCCTGTGTTTCCAGACGGGACCCTTTGTCACTCACAAACGGGAAGAAGAGGAGGAACGGCAAAGAGAGCACCGACGACGAATCGATAACAGAATTAGAAAATAACAAACCCAAAGCCACTCGACACATCCTCTTAATCCGCCACTCTCAGTACAATCTGAATGGGACGGTTGATAAGGAAAGGGTTCTAACCCCTTTAGGTATGTGGCCATGTGCTCATGTCAAACAACCAGCCAACAGAAGTCAAAGGTCAAGTCTTATCAACTAACGATTCCATCGATTTCCAGGCCGGGAACAAGCAGAGTACACAGGCCAGAGACTGGCTGCCCTGGGGCTGAAGTATGATGTCCTGATCCACTCAACCATGACCCGGGCCACAGAAACTGCCAAGATCATAAGCAAACACCTGCCAGGTTAGAGAGGATTTTCTGATATTTTAATCACTGTGGTTTGTGCTGAACAGCATCCATGCTGATAATGAGCACTTTCTCCCTCGTGTTTTTGTGTTAGATGTGGATCTGGTAAGCTGTGATCTGCTAAGGGAGGGCGCTCCCATCGAGCCAGTACCTCCTATTTCCTGGAAACCAGACTGCGTGGTGAGACCTGGCTGATTATAATACATATATATGATTTATGTGTGTTGTTTAACAATGTTTTATGCATTATTGTTGAACTGTGCCTGCATGACAGCATGGATGTACCAGTAGTCATTGTGCGCTGTGCCAGGTTTACAGACCGCTCATTAATGAACAAATCATTTGTTAAATGTTGTTTACAAAAATCACATTTCTAAACCTTGACGCTTGTTGTGTCTCCAAAGCTCCGTGATTCCTAATGCTGGAAGTTCTAAAGGTTCAGACTGCTTGTCTCTTCCTGTAGTACCATGAGGACGGGGCTCGCATCGAGGCGGCTTTTCGCCGCTACATCCACCGTGCCGACGTCAAGCAGACGGAGGACAGCTACGAGATTATCGTCTGTCATGCTAATGTCATCCGCTACTTCGTGTGCAGGTGTGTGGCTGTAAACAAACAAACACACACGGTGCTATTTTTATTTCTATAGCGTTTCACACCCTCGCACTTAAGACACACACACACACACACACCAGGGGCGGATCTAGAAAATTTTACATGGGGGGGCAAAGGGGTGGCAAGAGGTCTTGGCAGGGGGTGGGCACAACAGTACGTGGGCAGCTGGGGGGGCAAGGCTCTCAAGTGGGGGGGCGGCTGCCCCCCTTGCCCCCCCGTAGATCCGCCCCTGACACACACACACACCCACACACACACACCCACACACACACACACACACGATAGACCATGTTGGGTAGATTGGCTTTGCCTCTGCCGGTTTGAACTACCCAACTAAAAATGCTTGGATCTTTTTTCTCCAGAGCGCTGCAGTTTCCTCCAGAGGGATGGCTGCGTCTAGGACTAAACAACGGTAGCATCACCTGGGTCACGATCAGACCAAGCGGTCGTGTAGGGATGAGAATGATGGGAGACACAGGTTTCATGCCCCCTGATAAACTCACCCGTACTTAAGGCTTTGATACAGCACTCCTCGCCAAAAGATGCCTCAAATGCTGAAACCTTTATCTCCGCAGAGGACTTGATAGCGTAGTAGATTTCTTTTGTTGGGGAAAAAACTTTTTTTGTATGGAACAATGTATTTGGACAATGTATTTTACACCGTGCCATTTGTATGTTAATTTATGAATCTGTTCTTTATTGGTAGTGTCTGGGGAATAAACATTAATGTTCAAACAGTTCTGGTCCTCTGTAATAAATCTGTATACTTAATATAAAAGTATTGCCCTTGTACTTTAATTCATTCCCAAGCAGTTTACATAATTTCGTCAGAAATGCAATAACCCGACATTCCATTGTAATGAAGCCAGAAGCAATGCAAACATTCAAAAGTGCTGAGTTAGATGTGATAAGATACTGACTGCAGCAATTTGCACATGTAACAGCCATAACATATTAACCACTGTGCAAAATATTAAACTCTTAACAGGTAACATCAGCTGTGAGACTTAGAGACCCACTATCTGACAGCATTGTTATTAACACTGGCTTGTTGACCCACATCAGCACAAGTTGTCCTGTTATTCTCAACAATGACGCAGCAGTGTTGATAGAAAGCTTTGGTAACACTCCACCCTGTCTGGGAGCCATTATGTGCTTAGGTTCATCACAATCAGTCGATCCTTATTGCCTTATTATCTGTTCATGTATTCTGTTTTACTCAGACATATGAACTCCTATTGTAACATGGTGAGATGTCTGTCAGCGATCTACTATGTAATCTGTCTGATGGAATAAAGAACATCTATTGGCTGTAATATACATGTCATGTTCCTCTTTCTACCTACAAGGCAGTAAGTTTGGTCTCAGTAGGGGACATCCCCTTCACCTTTTACAAAGGAGTTTGCCAAAATATTGGTGGGGACAATTTTGTCATTTTAAAAATAGAACTAGTACCTAGAACTAGCATCCCCCCCGAACCTACACCCATGTTCCGCTATAAATTCTACGCACTGTGTTGTCATTATTTGTGTCAATAGTGTTGTTGAGGTTCTCTCTCCAACCTGTAAAACGCCTTGTACCAATACACCCAGACCACAACTAACATTTAGTCATTTCGCAGACGCCCTTATCCAGAGCAACTTACAGCAAGTACAGGGACATTCCGCCCTGAGGCAATTAGGGTGAAGTGCCTTGCCCAAGGACACAACGTCATGTTGGCACAGCCAAAGGTTCAAACAGGGTACCTTCTCATTACTAGTCTGACACCTCAACCACTCGGCCACATGACTCCCACAACTGCCCAGTCACAGAGTGATGTGCCTCAGCTGGCTGTTCAGGGTCAGTTTGGCGACCTGAAGAGGCTCTTTCGGAGGATGTGCTGGGTGTAAGTGTTTTGTGTGGGGCTTTGAGGCCCTGGGCTAGTGGAGCAGGGTCCATTTGAAGTGAACCCCTGGGTCTCCCTGCTGCTTCTCGTGGGGGTCGGCCAGCTGAAAAGGTGGCAGCATGAAAGCGTTATTCAAAGAGGTCGAGAGAATAGAAGGAAGAGATCAATGTTTGGTTGAAGACCCCTCAAAGAATATGTGCTCACAAACCTCAGCCGCTGTGCAGAGGGATAGGCCTGAATATTATCCTTCCACTTTGTAATACAGGGATATTTCTCTGGATCGATATCTAGATCTTTTAATGCGTCTAGAACATCCCGGTCCAACTTGGTGGGAGATTGTCTGTGAAGAGAAACAGCAGCACTTCATTAGATGATTCCTGCCTGGTTCAGGCAAGTCCTTCCCCAAGCGCTGCACACTCACCCCTGGATGAAAGCAGCCTGTGTGGTGGGCGTGTCTGCCATGAGGACCGTGTTCACAGACGTCTCTCCGGTGGATTTATAAGAAGAAGATGAAGAAGAGGCAGAACCTCTCCTGCCATTCCGCTCGTCTCCATGGGAACCCGAGTGTTCCGAGCCCTCGTCAGCTGTTAGGTACTCCTCAGAACAGGCGCTGGACAGCTCCTCGTCCACCCTGCCCTGGTTCCTGATCGAGGTCCTCCAGAAACTTCCATCCCCCAGGTCCAAACCCTCCTCCTCCCCCACTGCAGAGAGAGCAGGCTCTTCCTCACCAACAGCCTCTCTCTGGTCTTCAGGTGCCTCTGAGTCGTGATGGAGGCTGGCTCTCTCAAACTCTGGCAGCAGGTTGCACACGGGGGAGAAAGAGCTCGTGTCTGTTGGCGGACAGCTCAGATCCGTTACAGCCGCTGTAGTTTGAGGATCGTTGCCATGGACACCGCTCAGGCAGTGATTGTCTTTCTTCTTCAGGTAGTCCTCCAGCCTCCCTAGGCCCTCCTCGGAAGAGAGGTCCACAAAGCTGTCCAGGAAATCCCAGTATTCAGCCCACGGATGGTCCATTTCATGTGCGATCTCCCTATAATGTATAATGTACAATTTAGTGATCTTTGCAGACGTTTGTTTCCAAACAATGGTCAAAATTCCATTTGCTGAGTGAACCTTAGAGCTGAACTTGTGTTTTTTGTTAAAACAAAGAGTACTGTGGTCAAAAATCCACAGAATTTGTCACAACAAAGCTTATTTCAATGGGTCACCAGCTCCAGATTGCTCCAGCAGTTTGAAGGCGTCCTTCCCTCACCTCCCCACACGCTCCACACCTCTATCAGGGTCTGACTTGAGGATGCCATGGAAATAAGGCGCCCGCTCTCTCGGTGGGAATTTCCACAGTTTGTAAAACTCTTCTGCCTGTAAGAAATAAATCAAAACAGTTTTTAACAGGTATCCACCCATGTGTCTAAATACTCCTTTAAAACGGTCAGCTGAGGATGACCATGGTTGGTTTCTACCTTTGAGGGACAGAGGGGGCCCACATAGGCCTTTACAATCCTGACTGGGTCTATGGGACTTCTTGTTTCCTCGTGGTTCAGCAAATGAAAATCGGCCCCCTGCGTGTCAGGTGACCATGGCAAGCCAATCACAGGCTGGAAGCTGTTGTCTGTGTCTCTCAGCAGAGGGACGTAGCACCTGTCTGTCAGAAGGAGAAATTGTGCGCTGAACAATCTTCTAGTTTTACGTTTGTAAACAAAAACTAGAACATGAAGCATGACGTACCCTCCAAATAATCCCTAATTTGTTTTCTTAATTCAGGGGATTTCTTTTTTTCACGTTTGCATACAACCTGAAAAGAAAGAACGATTATTCCATGAGTATTTTAACACGGTATGTAATGCTGTGAGTTTACTGGTGAGCCCTGTGGAGACTTACACTGGAAGGCTTCTGGTTATCCTTGTTTGTACGGTGTTTATCAGTGGCAGGATGAGAACACAGAACTTGAACCACATCCGAGCAGCCGAACTTACAGGCGTAGTGAAGAGGAGTTTCATTGCTCTGCAGGAACACACGCCAACACAGAACGCTCCCATTTCACATCATCCAAAAGCAACATGATGTACTACCAGGAGATCCCGGCATTCCGGACGACAAATCCCAAAGTTCCGGCGTTGCTAGGCTACTCACCACCTTGTCTGGAGTGTTGAGGTACAGGTCTACGATGTAGCGGACACGCTGCTGTAGCATGTGTTCATGGTCGTCAGGGTACATGCGCCTCATGAAGTCTGGGTCCTCCAGGGTGTCCAGGAGCAGCTGTGCTATTCCAGCCTGGTTCTCCTTGGCCGCCACATGAAGAACATTGTAATGACATCCTTCCTGATGAAACACACACAGACACAAAACAATGACAAATAATAAACATCATAACATAACCTGTTACTACTACTACTATTAAATCGTATTTGTGTAAAAAAGCTCCTGCAAATATGGAAGTGTCGCCTCATGGTATAAGTGGTGGTTGGTGTACTCCAGGCTACACACATGAACAATAGTGGGGTTGTCTCCAGAACCGATGAGGTACCGTGGGTTGTCCCAGACCAGGGTCCTGAAGGCTTTCTGGTCGCCCTGCTCCACAGCACTCCTCAGCTTGCCTGTCAGGTCCTTGGTCCTGGGGCTGCGAAACTCATTAGCGTGTTCCAGGTTCCCCGCAGAACCGCCTACAGTGGCAGCACCAGCTTAGAACCGAGGATTGGAATATTAAAATACATTCATTCCTTTATGACAAAAGTAAGTTTGATATTCTAGAATACACTTGAAAATGACCGCGAGCACACCGTGAACGAACGTTTAGCATAAAACATCGTCAGACATGTTGTAACTAAGGTTTGTTAAACAAAAACTCGGGGAACACCTATTTGGGTTGGGTGGAGATGGATATATAATGACATACCTGCGGATGTTACGGGTTCCAAAACCCTTGTCTGTGTCCTGTCAGGAGTTCTGAAGCTGGGCTGGGCTTGGATCTGCCCCCTCGCAAACACCTCTGCTTCTTCACGTGTTGAGAAGGGCTTGAACCGGGCCCCTTCCATAGTGCTCGCCGCCCTCACCGCTTTCTTCATGTCTACATACACCCTAACTCTGTCTGAGAGAGGAAGCACAAACTCAAAAAACACTCCCCAGCATTCTAACAATCATATTACGGTTTTAATGATTGTATTTCATTCCTCTTCTTCTTGCCAGGATGACTCACCCTCCTTCCCCCAGGCCTCCTCTTTACACACTCCATAGTACACAGGCGGAGAATCAGGGACGCTCACTTCCTGTCCCTCTTCAGGAAGTTGAGCCTTTTTCCCGTCACATTTCAGGTCTGGGCCGGGCTCCTGGTCCAGGCACTGCCCTCCTCCCCCTTCCAGTTCTCCACTGGAGGAGGAAGACCGGCTGGGACCATCTGTCTCCAGGAGAGAGCGGGCTAGCTTCCTCTCGAAGATCGCCCGGGTGGTGGTAGTGATGGGACCGCGGTTCAACCCCGCCGCGATGACCTCCTGCCGTAGCTGGTCCGAGGTCAGCGACTGGAGCCTCTTCAACACCTCCTCCATGATGCTGTCAGTATCTGTAGAGTAAAACCGGTCAGATAAATACGTTACTCAACACGTGCCCACACCCATAACTCTATAGTAGCAGCCCCTATTAGAAGTAAAAAGTGTCATGTTTTTTACTGACACGCTGAATTCGCTATGGGTAAAATTATTCTGACTTGATCACATGCGGATCAACACCAAAATATGGTCAAAGCGACGTTAAACGTTTGCACGGAGGAAGGTCCATGCATGCAGGTAACGTGCCACATGTTTTAGACTGGAAACTGAAAGTGCTTTTACTTGATCTTGTTGGTTAATATGACTCTTTTTATCCCCGCCCGTCCGGAGAGTGTAGCAGATGTTACAAAAAAAACACTTTAGGGTGCAAAACTACCATGGTCATATGTTTCCATTTTCAGTGACACTCACAGGATCCACAGTCGCATTTACTGATCCGTCGGTATTTGAGGACAGGCTCTACATTTACACATAATATGGATCACATTTTTCAGACGAGTGGCTTTCGCACTTCCAGCAATCGTCGAGGGCAAAATGTGCCTTGCCATAAATATGGTGTTTAGTGCAGTTTCTGTAACGGAAGGTCCATATTACTCACCTGGGAACTGTAGATGTGGTGCGTGTTAGACATCCATGTTTCTCTGTGTTTCATTTCGTCTAGGCGTTGACTCTTAACTTTAGACAGGGCGTATTCCAGATGCCATGACTAACGTTGTTAAATCCAGCCATTGTGGAGATCGTACTTGTTGAGCAACTGTATGCAGCAGGTGGCGCTAGAGAGTCATCGTCAGCCTTTACCAAGTCAGACCATCTCATTGGCTCACACATAGCAGAGGAGTCGAAGAAATTATCAAAGTGAAAACAGATAACTTAGGAACTATTAAGTGCGCTGCTAATAGTGTCAAATTTCACATATGACGTGTGGTATTCTGTAGAACTCGTTGAATGATCTCTGTCATTCCCTCGTCTGAGTACCGTGACTCTTCCCAAGAACACTTCGTCCTGTTCTGAGCAAAGTCTTAAGGAAAGAGCGGGTAGCTACCTCAGCAGCAATTAGTTTCCTTGACATCTCCAGAAGCTTCCTGTCAGAGTCTCGTCTGACCCTGTTAGAAGCAGAGATGTGGGGTCGCCTCTGATCCCTGCTGCAATTTAATTAACTAACTCCCTTCCTTCCTTTCATCTCGAGAGAGATGAGGGGGGCCAGCGGCTAGTGTGTGTGTGTGTGGGGGGATGTCTGTGTGTGTGTGTGTGTGTGTGGGGAAGTCTATCTGTGTGTGTGTGTGTGGGGGGATGTCTATCTGTGTGTGTGTGTGTGTGTGTGGGGATGTCTATCTGTGTGTGTGTGTGTGTGTGTGTGTGTGTGTGTGTGGGGATGTCTATCTGTGTGTGTGTGTGTGTGTGTGGCAGGACGGGTACTACTGACATTCTCATTGGTTCATTGGCCTCTCTGTTTCCTCCTGCCAGGCACAGATGGGATTCTTTATTAGTGTGTCTGCCAGGATCATTCTGCTCTGATGAGGACAGGCTGAACAGGCAGCCCATGACATCCTCTGGGAAGAGAGACAACCGGCTGATCTGGAAGATTCCAGGGCAGCAGCGAAGCACGGGGGGGTTAAGAGAGGACGTCATTTCATTTTCCAAGCTGCAGACTGGAGCTCACAAATGACAGGATGGGCGAGCGAGCACGACTTCATTTACATTTTTTGCTTCCCGTTCGTTTAGCAGGTTTGCTTTGATCTAAAGCGACGTACGGAAAGCGTACGATGCGTTCCAGACCTGATGAAGTGCAGCCTGATGACAGTCTGAGGACGGTTTGTATTAAACCAGCTGAACTGCAAAGTAAACACGTCTGACTTTCCTGGCATGGTGAAGCATCGCCATTGGACGGCAGGTCAAGGAGTCACAGGTTCAAATCCCACCTGCTGAATGAATATCTTCTTAGTAGAGCTGCAGAACAACAATGACACGTCAATGAGCATTGATCGCATTGGATAAAAACGTCTTCCAAATGAATGAATTGTAAATGTAATGACAGGACTGTGAAAGCACATAGGACTGATGGGGTGGATGGGTGTGGGTGTGGGTGAGTGGATGGGTGTGGGTGTGGATGGGTGTGGGTGAGTGGATGGGTGTGGGAGTGGGTGGGTGTGGGAGTGGGTGGTGGTGGTATTGGGTTAGATTGTTACTCCAGATCCTCCAGCACCATGCTGATTCTGGGGGGTGTAGATATTTCTTTCTCCTCCTCAAGGCTCCAAGAAACTTCCATGTTCATCTGAATGGAAGGAAGGAAGAACTCCTGTCTAAAGGATGCTGGGAAGGAGCCTCACATTGTTAGTTAAGTGGCAGAGAGAGCGTTTGACTGAAGATCAAGAAGTTACCAATTCAAATCCCCCTGGATGTGAAAATTGAACACATTATATTCTCTCTGCATTATATACCTTCTCTAATTGACCCAAATACATACAAATGTGGCCTCTTAACAATGGATAATTAATCTGAATGAATATGAAAATGGTTTCCCTCCTGATATTGAGGTTAGCCTCATCATAAACCCTAGACTGTTAGCGCTCACTTTTCAGCAGTGCCCATTTCAGTCGTAATCCGCATTTTAGTATTTTTTACTTGAAGACGCTTCTCAAAAGCCTTTTTATAAATTCAGGCAGCGTGTTGTACTTGGCAGATGCAACGCCACGATGTTGGCTGTCTGCTGTGTTCTAATCATGCTATTGTTTTTACAGCTGGTTCTTTAGATTAAGAATAATCTCACTCTTGTCTCTTGTTGGTTTTTCTTTCACAGGATAAAACAGTGAGATGTTCAATGTCATTTTAATTCCCTGATTTCCAAACAGTATGAACAGGTGAATAGAGAATTCCAAATGGGTTTTGGCTTCAAATGTTCTATATTTGAATGATACAGGGCTAAAGTACAGTACGTAATTGAATATAATTTCATTTTCGTTGCACTTGTCATTTTAACCAGCAGTCTTTCCTCCGCTGTAGGGCTGGTGTGTTAGCTGTGCGATGCTACAGCAGAGATTGCAGACAGTAAAATACATGACATGTATGAGCTTCGTTCATATTCCAAATGAGTGAATCTGTTTGAGAATGTGAATCACATCTAAATTTAAACAGCCATATTTCATCACATTGGTCGCTGCTCAGAGTTGGAACATATTGTCAGACTCTTCTCTTTATGGCTCTCTGGTTAATTGCAATATCAAAGGCTTTGGGTTTTAGAAAGTCATTATTTTCTAATGAAACACAGCGCATGGGAGGAAAATGTGAGACACAAATTGAGGGAATTGAACCACTGCACATCCCAATGGAGTCAATAAACGGAGTTAGTGAAGCTTTCAGCCGGGCTGCGCTTCTCCAAATACCTTGAGCAAACAGACCCATCATTATGTTAATACGAGGAAGGACTTATCTGTAGAACAGAACAGAAATGGGTGGTTTCAGTTGTCTAATGAACCTAAAAAGGAAACTTACCCGCACACTGAATCCTCTATTCCCTGAGAAACGACTCTGTTTATTAGTGTGCTAACTTTAAGAAGCTTTCATCAACCAAACGTGTTGGGATTCTCTGAAATTATTTCTGTCAGACACACGCTCACAAAGATCAAAGTGCTTTTTCCCCCCACTTTTTTTTGCCAGACACTGTCATGTATGAATTAATGATCTTGTTTTTCTCTGCGTGTGGCCTGGGACAACAACCTGATCATGTTGGGAATTCAATTTCTCCATCTACTGGTTTTTTTATGCTATACAGAAAAAGGTGGTTGGCATGGTAACATAATTTGCCAATAGAAACCTTCGTTTATATTAAAGAATGGCACTGGGGAGGGGGGGGGGGGGGGGTGCTGTCTGGAGACTATTAAATATTCTTAATGACCAAATATCCAGGTTAAAGCATGCCTGCCTGGAGTACATTATGCAAGGTGATTGGCCAATTTACTCTTGATAGAAAAAATACTGTTATATATATTAAACAACGAATTTCAGTTTTACAGTTTAAAGTTGTCTGATATATTACAGGTATAAGCAGTAGTGTACGCCTTAGGCTGTGCTGGATATGTGCTACAGAATATGTCTATAACTCAGCTGTATGTGTGAGTATGGGGGGGGGGGATTTAAATACATAATTGTGCAACTGCAAAGGATAGAATGCTGTGGTCATGAGGGTGATCTGAATGTCTGAATAATGAGGGAATGAGGTCACATATGTATAAAACAGGGGGGTGGGGGTGTTGGGATGGAGGAGGGTGGAGGGGTGGGTGGGGGGCAGGAAGCTGGAGGGCAGATATGGGGGCAGCTGTTTTTACCCTGTAGCCTCCACAGTGAAAGTCCCCTCTGTGGAGGATCACCTTCAGTGAAGTGAACACAAAGCAGACTTAGACACACTGGAAACCTTTCACCCGCTTACATTGGATTTAATTTAATGGCTGCTTTTATCCAAAGCGGAGTATAAATGGTGCATGTGGAAATGAAAGCAGAAAATCACCAATTTAAAGTGCACAATTTGGCAGGTACACACACACACCTGCACATACTCACATACACACACACATACACACACACAGGTGTATTGGCTCCCTGTGGAGAAGGATCCTGCTGTGTGGTCATTAGCCCTATAAACCCTCTGACTTGAACCATTATGACATCCACTGGGAAACATCATTAAATAACACTTCAAACCTCATTGATCAGCACACTCCACACTAAATGCACGGAAACATTAGACAGCCTATCATTAAGGCTAGTACGTTTTTCCATCACCAGTCCTTATAATTTCAATCCAAAGTACATGGACAAAGTCTATATTCAAAATAATATGGATAGTTTAATGGTAGCACAGCCTATAATGTATTTAAGGACACTCTGAATGTAGTTTACTTGACACAGACACACACACACACACACACACACACTTACAGTCAACTGTATGTCAACAAAGTAGTCTGATTATTTCTTGCAACATCATCATCATCAAGCTGCCAAAAAGCATTACCATGGAGACAGTGTTAGAAATTGAAACGTTTATGCTATCAGGGCATATTGATGAATCTATCCAATCAAATAAAAAACATCATTTTATATAACATTTAACTGAACTAAACTTTGTTTGATTGCTTACTTTTTAAATTAGAATTGATAATTCCTTAGGCTGCTCCATATTATCTGGAATGTAGCCGAGTTCTCCATTTTAAGAGCAGCCACTTCTTCATAACGGTGTGGGGGGGTGAAGGCTATAGTTTTGACCCAGAGAAACCCGCTGACCCATGTTTCTGAACCAGACCGAAACGACCCATTAGACATAATTGAACTAATTTCATGTGAATTGGCCTCATCCGCCTTCCGAACCCCTGTTACCTCTCTCCGTTGTTGAAGCTCTACCCCTTTAAGCTTTTCCGCGCACGGACACCGTGCATCCTCCGATGCTTTATGACGTCACAGTGTTACCGCCTTCAGGTTCAAACGATTGGTCGAGCCGTGGGAATATTCGAAACGACTATTGGTCGGGTGCCGGTTTTTACAGTACTGAGAATAAATACATCCTCTCAATCCGACATCATACTGTAGTTTGGACGGCAGATGCGGATGGGTGGACTGGGAGGGAGTGTTTCATTGAAGACAAAATACAAAACGCCATTATCATCTTAACCTATGTGCCATGTCGAAGATCTCTTCAAAGTAGACCGCTTCATGGATGCATACAGAGATATTAGGATACTCTGTTTGGATTTAAGTGGCGGGGGTCGTTTTTGCAGAGGAAATACGCCTGGCGATCGGGAGCACGAGCGATCATTCGTGACCAGTCGAAGATAAACCAGCCTTATGATAAGACTGAACACTGTATGTATGAAATATCTTTCTATATATTAATTACAACGACGTTAGGCGTCTGTATTATTGGTGTAGTTGACTTATTTAGAGTGCCAGTTATGGATCATCATTTGTTGAAAGCTTTTTGCATGGCAGGCAGAGCAGGTGCTTAGACACATTAAAACGGAAGCTGAATTGTGGGATAAGTCTCTAGGAGAAAGCGTTTAATGATTTGCTTCGTCAGTAAAGAAAAATACAGTTCTATGTAACGCATTGTTATTTTTGTTTTTGTTTAGTACTCACGTATGCTTTAATGCGATCAGAACAAGCCTCTATATACGCACTTAGAGCGTTTCGCCCTCCGTTATTCCCTGGGTGCTTCAAGACTGCATGCGGCAGAACTGTAAAAACACCAGATTCATCCGTGAAAAGACAACATTAATTTGTTTTTTAGACGATCAGATATTCTCGCACTGTGGCAGGTGCCCAGGAAAGGGAAATCGGACTTAGTTGAACAGCGGCCCAGCGGCTTGACTTCCGTGACAGCTGGATAGAACGTGGATATAAAACCCGCTAGAAATGGTCAAGTGTGGCAATAAGTTCCATCGGAAGTGTGTGTGTGTCGCGAGGTGCATGGCGGAGGAGGGGGGGTGGTGGGGGGGTTTGTGACTGCAATACAGCAGGACCTATGTGTCAGGGTCCTACTGGGTACAGGAAACGCTTTGAAGTATATTATTGGCTCTTCAAAGCTGCCTCTGACGGCTCAGCATCCAGTTCTATTGTCCCAGCCGGGGGAGGGGGGGTCATTGGACCTCATAGCACCGAGGTTGAAGGTTGGTCGCTGCGGAGGGGGCAGCATATATATATTGTGTGGGGGGCCAAGGTGTGAAATTCTATCCTGCATGCTGTTCCGGCTGTGTCACATCATTTATTAGATTGAGAGACCGAAAGTATTTAGTTTTTCATCATGGCTTTAAAAGACAAAGCCTATAGCCGACACAATGTGCCAGTTCTCTTGTGTTGTTCGCTGAGGGAGTGGAGGAGGGAGGGAGGGAGGGAGGGGGGGGGGGTTGGTTCAATAAAGACAAATAACGTATTAAGTGATGGATGGCGTTGTGTCATTTATCTAGAACACCGTTGCATTCCCATGTTTCACCGTGGGCCAGCTATACATATCGGTATTGACCCGCTCTCCTTCTTGTCATCTGCGCGGTCTCATTAGTTTTTATTTTTCATAGACCTATTCAAATTCATGAAATAAACATTATGGCCTTTGCGTTGCCAGAACATAATTAAACAAAATGAAAAAAAATGCGGTGACTTACCCTTCCCCCCCTTCCTTCCCAACTCGGGAAATTGCTTTATACATCTAGGGTTGACTGACATTCAGGCTGTTCCTCTGGGTTGCTTTCATAATTCTGTCAAGTCTGCAGTTTGAATAACTGAAGCTAAAAAATCTTCATTTCAGCTGTCACTCAGTATGTAGTGCTGCATGTTTAATATATGATAGAGCTTAAAGCCAATGTGATTACTCTGGAATTGCTTTTGCTTTGCATTTGATATCTGTATTGCTTTTATGACACATCATATTGAATCATTTGGAGACAAAATAACCTTGTTTTGGATTAAGGCAAAGATGGAAATGTCTGTCGGAATATTAAAATATCGCAGACGGTATTACAACAAGTTCGTGGACGAGTAAACAACCTCATATTGTTGTTGGCGGATGCCCTTTGGTTCATCCAGGTGTTGATCTGCCAGGTGAGGTTTAAACCTTGTACTGTTCTTTTTCCAGGCTGGGCCAGCTTGTTTTAGAGGCCTGGTAGAATGACAAACTGAGTCATGTGATGTGGGGAGTCTCTGGGGTTTCCTCCAGATTCCCTCCCAGCCCATCAGCACTTTATCTTCAGGCCCCTTCGATGAGAAGGGATTTGTCATCTGCCTAACTGTCTGATCCTCCACCATTCTCCATTCATGAGATATGGAAGGCTCTCTCTGCAGGCCCTGGGCTGAGATCATCAAGGAGCCGGGGACTCTTCTAAACTAAACTAGTTAACTAAACGAAGCATTGGTGAACTGACAGGAAGTTCAAGTGGGATTTTTCCAGAAGCTTCTGTTCAACTATTATGACCAGGTCCTTTGGATGTTTTCCCAAATTCAAACCAACTACTTTGCGACTCTTAGTTTTTTTTAATGAGAGAGAGTGTGTGTGTGTTCGTGAATGAGAAAGAGTGTGAGTGTGTGTGTGTCTGAGAGAGAGAGAGAGAGAGAGAGAGAGAGAGAGTGTGTGTGTGTGTGTGTGTGTGTGGAAGGTGTAACCTAGAGAAAGGGTTTTAGAGATGACCTAGATCACCAGGAAGGAGAGTATAAGAGCTAAACAGGGAAAGGTGGGGAGTAGGTGAGGTAAAGAAGTGACCTTGGATCACCCAGCCTCACTCACAGGGGTAATGGCTTGGTTGCTAAGCATCCATGGTAAGCACCTTTTATCTACTGAGGATGTCGTTTGTAATTATGGGCTGGCTACCTTCTTTTGAAATCTGCCTAATTGGTCTTTTTTTGTTTTAATTGGATGAGGGGGCTTAAGTGACAGGGGTTTAGGGTTGGGGGGGTTAAGGACTGGGCCTCAGAGGTCACTGGGAACAGAGGAAGGAGGAAGGGGGAGGGAGAGCGCGGAGGGCAGCTTTGGGGCAGTTTTCTCTCTGCTGTCAGAGCAGCCATTTGTTTTGTCTACTTCACGGCGCCCGGTCTGTGGTGGAACCATACGCACGCTCGCTGCTGCTGAATGCACTCACAGCAACGCTATCTATCGTGAAGCTGTCCGAAAGACTGCAGACAGAGGTCATTCAGGATTAGTGTCTGGCTCAAAGTCCTCTCTCTCTCTTTCTCTCTCTCTCTGTCTCTCCCTCTCTCTCTCTCTCTCTCTCTCTCTCTCTCTCGCTCTCTCTCTCTCTCTCTCTCTCTCTCTCTCTCTCTCTCTCTCTCTCTCTCTCTCTCTCTCTCGCTCTCTCTCTATCTAACCATCCTGTCTCTCTATCTCTTTTTCTTCCTGTCTTCCTACTTTCACTGCCTTTCTCGCCTCTCTCCTTTTCTTACCCAACTTTCTCTCTCTCTTCCCATCTCTCTCTGTCTCTCTTTCCCTTCCCCTCTCTCTCTCCCCCCCCTCCCCTCTCTTTCTGTCCCTCCCTCTCTCCCAGAGCAGTGTCCATGCATATCCGTGTTTATCATTAAGCACTGAGAAGCAGCTCCCCCCTAAGTGAGCGCTCTGCGGGGGGCGTTGAACCAATCTTCTCCCACGAGTTCTTTCAGTTTTATTAACATTCTTAATCACTTGAAGGAATCGGTGACCCGTACCAGTCTAATGGTCTTCAGGTCTGGTCTTCTGGCACTGAGGGAGGGCCTCGTTTGAATGGAGGGAGGAGACGGTGTTTTCTTGGCAGTAAGAGCCACAGTGTATATGACTGTTTTTCCTTTGTCGACAAATCTTACTTGGCAGCAAGTGAATCGGTGACCCGTACCAGTCTAATGGTCTTCAGGTCTGGTCTTCTGGCACTGAGGGAGGGCCTCGTTTGAATGGAGGGAGGAGACGGTGTTTTCTTGGCAGTAAGAGCCACAGTGTATATGACTGTTTTTCCCTTTGTCGACAAATCTTACTTGGCAGCAAGTTTATCTCTCCCCGGTCGGTTTCCGAGATATTGCCTGCTTTTCAAAGCATCCTGTACGAGAAACGTTGCCTGAACGTTTCAGGAGGTATGAGAAACAAACTGAGAATCGACGTTTTCTCTGGCTGTACCTCGAAATGTAACCGCAGAAGAGGCGATGGAACTACAATGGTTGACAAGGCGTCTTTCTAGAGACGGAATTAAAACCCAAAGCCTGTCTGTCATCCATTGGCCAGCCCATTCTGTTTAGAGAAGATCATCTTTAACCACCGTGCTAATCTGTGAGGTGAACAAGATTATCCATTGTGTGTTTTGACTTGGAAAGTTCTTCTCCCTGTGCAGTGTGCTGGATGGTTAAAGACAAAGGCAGCCTTTTGATTATTGGTTGTGCTGAACTGCCCTCGCTCTTCTGGCCCAGCAGGTGTGACTGGCAGTGGGTGGATCAGACACAGAGGGTGCAGATTCGATTGGCTGGTTCCCTGTCCTTCCATGTGTTGTCGTCCAGCAGCGCTCATTACGTTCGCTAAGATTCGTTCATTTAAGATTCGTATTTAAAGACTCATTTATGCTTCATCGTGTGCACCTTCCTGCCACAGTAAATTCCATGCTGTGAAAACGTACATGGCAACGAAACCGTATTCTGGTTTTCAGATAAAGTGCCTTTGAAACCACTTTTTGTGAATGAAAGCCTTTGCCTTCACCTACCGTATAACCACATTCAGAATAATCCTATGTCATGGTCGCTGGCCTTTGATTGAAGCTGTATCACAGGCCACTGCAGTAGAGAATATCGTATGAAAACTACTTTCAGTCGGACAATCGTTCAAAGCCGCTCTTTTCATCTCAGTGTACAAGGTAGCAAAGCTGGTAATGAATAAGCCGCTGTACATTTACGCATAGAAGGGAGTCAGATAGCTCAAGGGAGTCAGATAGCTCAATGGTTAAGGCGTTGGCCCCATGATTGGAAGGTTGTGAGATCGAACCCCGGCTGTGGCTTTATGATGTTGTGTCCTTGGGCAAGGCACTTCACCCTACTTGCCTCAGGGAGAATGTCCCTGTACTTACTGTAAGTCGCTTTGGATAAAAGCGTCTCCTACATGAGTATTTATTTGATTGTTTATTAGAAGGAGAAAGTCAGTGTTTGGAAATGTCCTCAGTTACAGTTCTCTGGTTCTTCCCCTGGTTCTTCCCCTGGTTCTTCCCCTGGTTCTTCCCCTGGTTCTTCCCCTGGTTCTTCCCCTGGTTCTTCCCCTGGTTCTTCCCCTGGTTCTTCCCCTGGTTCTTCCCCTGGTTCTTCCCCTGGTTCTTCCCCTGGTTCTTCCCCTGGTTCTTCCCTGGTTCTTCCCCTGATTCTTCCCCTGGTTCTTCCCCTGGTTCTTCCCCTGGTTCTTCCCCTGGTTCTTCCCCTGGTTCTTCCCCTGGTTCTTCCCCTGGTTCTTCCCCTGGTTCTTCCCCTGGTTCTTCCCCTGGTTCTTCCCCTGGTTCTTCCCCTGGTTCTTCCCCTGGTTCTTCCCCTGGTTCTTCCCCTGGTTCTTCCCCTGGTTCTTCCTCTGGTTCTGTGTGTCTTGGTGGTTGTGTGAGGACACGACCAGCCTGTTCACCTTCCTGTGGGCTCCAGTCCAGAGGTCCTACCTGCGTGCTGAACAGCTGCTGCAGCACGGGGGGGCCATACTGTCCAAACAGAGACACCATTTCACAACACTATTCATTTTTCTTCAGAAAATGTCAAGTCTTAACGATTTAGGGATGGTGGTTTTGTAAACGTTTATAAAAATGCCTTACTGGGCCTCGCAAATGATAACAAATTCCCATATTACGGTGGTCTGCAGTCTGCGAAATAAATGAAGCGTTATATTAAAATGCCCGACTCATTTTCACCCACAAACAACTAATCGTTTCTCTCCTCTGGTATTTCTATTGACTGTATATATTTTCAAGGTATCTCCAGTGTTTGCTTGAATTGTGTGGAAAATAGCGATCCAGAAAGCTCCGCTTAACACGGCTGTAATACCTTTTACAGGGACTAATCTCAATGGAAATGAGGCTCATTGTCATTAGCCCAGGGCCTTGTGCTTGCTCATTGTGTAACGCAGAGCAAGCCTTACTTGTTAGGATGTCCTGCATTTCAACCTTCTTTTTCCTTTTTTTACACAAAAAGAGAACACAA
>CM059329.1:14136729-14196282 GCA_030340685.1 Protosalanx chinensis | reverse complement strand
AGTAGATTCAACATTACATATAAGATAAGGATGGAAAAATATCAATGAATCATCAAGAGGCTTTAGGGACTTCTAAATGTGGCGTTCCACAGGGGGGATGTTGGCAGTCTTAGTTTCCTGACAGCTGTGTTTAGCACGAGACCCACACCCCCCCCCCCCCCCCCCCCCCCCCTCACTCCCACCCCCACCCCCACCCCCAGCCAGCACACAGCCTGAGGAAACACACAGCCTGACAGCCAGGGGCCGAGGCAGCAGTACCAGGAGCCTGGGGGACCCCTGGAGGGAACACATGGAGGAGGAGGAGGAGGAGGCCCTTCCAGGGCAGGGCAGCAGGGTGGGGAGGCAGCCTCGGTCCAGACTCTCCCTGTTAGAGCAGAGCACCAGGCTGGGAGGCCAGTCTGGGACCCCCACCTCACAGCAGGGGAGCAGGCTGGGGAAGCAGCCCTGACTGACCCCAAACCTGGAGCTGCCCTCCCCCATGCCAAGGGGGAGGGAGGGAGGGAGGGAGAGGAGGAGCCGAGAGACAGAGTGAATGCAGGCCTCAAGAGGGGGAGTGGAAAAGATGGTAATGAGGAACAACACCATCAGATCAACATGATCAACACTGCTCGACAACTCCAGAAGTGTGTGTGTGTGTACTTCCCTTAGTGTGTGTATCCAGTGTGTGTGTGTGTGTACCCAGTGTGGGTGTGTGTATCCAGTGTGTGTGTACTTCCCTTAGTGTGTGTATCCAGTGTGTGTGTGTGTGTACCCAGTGTGGGTGTGTGTATCCAGTGTGTGTGTGTGTGTACTTCCCTTAGTGTGTGTATCCAGTGTGTGTGTGTGTATCCAGTGTGTGTGTGTGTGTGTGTGTACTTCCCTTAGTGTGTGTGTGTGTGTGTGTGTGTATCCAGGTGTGTGTCACCTGTCGTGCTTGTTCTCCTGAGCTGCCCTCAGCAGCTCCTGGATGTTCTTGGTGATCTGCTCCGTCTTACAGATGACGTCCTCGGTGCAGGGCAGGGTGGAGTCAGCCTCCCCCACCTCCCCCACCTCCTCCCCCTCCTCCTGCTGTTCCCCCAGGCTGCTGGGAGAACCCTCCATCAGCCAGCTGCAGGTCCGGCCTGACATGCTGCACAGGGGAGGGGGGGAGGAGAGAGGGAGGGTAGAGGGAGGACAGTGGAGGGAGAGTTGGAATGTATTGTTATGGCTGGAGTTGTCACGTACAGTATTGTAATGGCAAAGACTTTTGGACATTTATCTCTTTATGTGTCTTTTTTTGTCTTCTGCATTAGTGTTTCATCAACCACAACAAAAAGACAAGATTTTGAATATTTCTAGCTTCATCTTTTCATTCTCTGATGCCTAAAAGCAGTTCAGAAAAGCGTTTCCACGGTGCAGCAGGCGTACCCAGACTCATCGGGCTGAGCAAAGTCGGCCGTGTTGTCGTAGTCGCTGTCCGTCACGCCGCCCCGCCCCTCCAGGCTGCAGCCCTGCAGAGGGACAGAAGACACCGTCACACCCCTTCACCCGGCCACGCCCACAACACCAGGGGTCCACAGGGTCCACGCCAACACGCACGAGCAGCTCTGAACCGCAGCCAACGCACATCACCGTGGGGGATCCTCGCAAAAGCGAGCGGACGAATCAGAATCATGCTTCCCTGACCGTACAGCCAATCAAATCGCGAGATATCCGATGGTTTCAAAGCAAGGAAGTGGGGGCGGGGAAGGACATAGGAAGGAATGTTGGATCCATGGAGTGGATCTTACAGGCTTGATGCAGAAAGAATATCAGTGACCTGGCGTTAGTGCTGGTTCTGGAAAGGTTCTGTACTGCTGCGTAAACAGGTCCATGGTAGAGGTGAGAGAAGGAGAGAGGGGGGAGGGAGAGAGAGAGAGGGGGGGAGAGAGAGAGAGGGAGGAGATAGAGAGAGGGAGAGAGAGAGATAGAGAGAGAGATAGAGAGAGGGAGGGGGGAGAGAGATAGAGAGAGAGAGAGGGGGGAGAGAGATAGAGAGAGAGAGATATATAGAGAGAGAGGGAGAGAGATAGAGATATAAAGAGAGATAGAGAGAGAGATAGAGAGAGAGATAGAGAGAGATAGAGGGACAGGTCAGTGAGCTTCAGCAGGTCACAGCAGTGAGTGCAGGCAGTGCTGGAGGGCAGCCAGGAGGCAGGAGGCGAGGAGCAGGAGGCAAGGAGACGAGCAGGGGAACAGATTCCCCTCCCCCCCCACCCTCCCCCCCGCCCCTCTGGAGCTGGGCTCCCTGAGAAGGGAGGGTTCGGTACTTACCCTTCGAGCTCTCTCATCCCGCGACCAGGACAAGGAGGAGGGGAAGGTGGGGAGGAGGGAGGAGGAGGCTGATCCCAGGGGGCCACGCCCAATCTAGAGAGGAGTCACAGCAGGTTTACATTTTGGGCTGGAGAGGTCGACCGGGGGGGGGGGGACGACGACGACACACACACATGCTTTAAAAAAAAAAAAAACAATAGACTTGACTCCTGTGTGTGGAAGGCTTGTCAACTTAACCAGGGATACTTACAATACTGTGAGGGAGTAGATGACATGACTTGTAGGAGGGAGGGAGGGAGGGGAGGCAAACCTAACCTGCTGGGAAGGACACACCCCCCGGCGACGGCGAGAGGCGGACCTCCAGGACTTACGTTGGTGGGCAGGGGGTGCAGAGTGAGCCCGTCCTCCAGCCGCAGGGCCTCTCTGTGGGGGTAGGGCCGCACGCCTGAGCCCGTCTCGTACATGGACATGGGGCGCCCCGCCCCGTGCCGGGGGCCTGCCTGAGGGCTGGTGGGGGTGAGAAGGGCCCCCGGGGGCCTGCCAACGCAGGGTGGTGTTCTCTGTCTGCAGGGAGTTCAGCTGGGAGGAGGAAGGGAGAGAGGATGAGGAAGGTGAGAAGGAAGTTAGGAGGAAGGAGGGGATCACCTTCCCAGGCCTCCTGCCCCACGAGGAACACAGAAGACTCTGTGGAGTGCAGTCCTTCTCTCTGGTCCTCCTATCTGGTCCTCCTCTCTGGTCCTCTGCAGCAGTATTGTCCACTGGTCTCACTTCCCTGTCTAATTATAGCTGTGTTGAGCTACCATTGTTTTGTGGAGAAAACCTCCACACAATACAGCTGCTTCCACCAGGGCCAAATAAGAACCATGTCTGCTGTCCACTTTATGGAGTATAGAAGTGATTCAGTGCAGGGCTTTAGGCCAGTGTAGTATTACAGTAGTATAGTAGCAAAGCAGTATAGTAGTGTATCAGTATAGTACAGCAGTATAGTACTAAGGTTGTACAGCAGTATAGTAGTATAACAGTATAGTAGTACATCAGTATAGTAGTATAACAGTATAGTAGTATGGTAGTACTGCAGTATAGTAGTATAGTAGTATGGTAGTACTGCAGTATAGTAGTATGGTGGTACAGCAGTATCGTAGTATGGTAGTATGGTAATATTGCAGTATAGTAGTATAACAGTATAGTAGTATGGTAGTACTGCAGTATAGTAGTATAGTAGTATGGTAGTACTGCAGTATAGTAGTATGGTAGTACTGCAGTATAGTAGTATGGTAGTACAGCAGTATCGTAGTATGGTAGTATGGTAATACTGCAGTATAGTAGTATAACAGTATAGTAGTATGGTAGTACGGTAGTACAGCAGTATACTGTATAGTAGTATAACAGTATAGTAGTACTGCAGCGTACCTTGCCCTGCATCAGTCGCAGCTCCTCGCTGAGGTGACAGTTGACCTTGAGGAGCTGCTGGATCTTGGCCTCCGAGGCCGACAGAGCCGTCTTCACCTCCATGAACTCCTGCACCGTGATTGGTCCATCTGAGAGGTCCGATGACTCGGAACTCTGGGGGGGAGGGGATGGAGGTGTGTGCACACGGGCGTTTCAGCATGTGTGTGTGTGCGTGTGTGTGTGTGAGGGTCAACAGGGACACCAGGCTTCAGGTTTCGTGTCGTGGACAGGGAGACGTAGTGAGGGTGTATTTATAGAGGCTGATCCACGATGCCAGGTCCACCCAGCCCGGTGTCTCGTTACCTTGGTGCGTCCCATGTTCCCATTGTTCTCCGACACCGGCTCGCGCTCGCCGTCCTCGTCCGACGCCACGCTGTCGTAATCCGGCTGGTCGTTGTCTTGGCTCTCGCTGCCATGGCGACTGCTCATCCCCTTCAGAATCAGCTCCACGTCATCTGCAGACGGAAAGCAGGGTGTCAGCACACTCACTTCCTGTTTTCCTCCAGGGTTGGGCAACGCAGGACAGAACAGGAAGGAGCTGTCGGGGGCGTGGCACCTTTAGGGCTCTCGCAGGAGTTCCCCCGCTGGCGACGTTTGGCGTCCGTTAGAATGTCGATGACGAGGGTGGCGAACTCGTGTGCGTTGAATCTCGCCAGCTTCTGCCGGCCCTGGAAGATGGGAGAGATCAAAGAGAAGAAGAAAAGAGAAAAGGAAAGAAAAACAGAGATGAAGAAAGGAGGGAAGATGACATCATCAGCACCAACACCTCAACCTCCTCAGCCTGAACACTTGGCTGAGAAGCATGTCATCCTGACCTTGGTTGTGTAGGGGTGTGGAACAGGGTGTGGAACAGGGTGTGGAACAGGGTGTGGAACAGGGTGTGGAACAGGGTGTGGAACAGGGTGTAGACCAGGGTGTGGAACAGGGTGTGGAACAGGGTGTGGAACAGGGTGTAGACCAGGGTGTGGAACAGGGTGTGGAACAGGGTGTGGAACAGGGTGTTGAACAGGGTGTGGAACAGGGTGTGGAACAGGGTGTGGAACAGGGTGTAGACCAGGGTGTGGAACAGGGTGTTGAACAGGGTGTGGAACAGGGGTCGGCAACCCTGGTCCTCAAGAGCCGCAGTCCTGAAGGTTTTAGATGTTTCCCTGCTCTAGCACATTACATGATTCTAATAAATAGGTTGTTATCGAGCTCTGTGGAAGCCTCATAATGACCCTTCATTAGAATCAGGTGTGCTGGAGCAGGGAAACATCTCAAACCTTCAGGACAGTGGCTCCCTAGGACCAGGGCTGCCAACCCCTGGTGTGGTGGTGCAACAGGGTGTGGTGTGTGAGGCTTGCCTGGTTCCTGGTGGAGGAGTACTCTGGGTTTACGGGCAGGAAGGGGACCACGGTGGCATCAGTCACCAGACTGCTGTGATTCTGGGTGGCCAGCCACACTACAAGTGACCAGGAGAGTCACAGGTCATTCATTCAGTAGAGACGCTTCTATCCGACACATGGACAGTGGGTAAAGAATGCACAGCAGGAGACCAAGTGTCCAAAGTAAACAGTGTCTTTCTGGTCTAAGGTCGTCGTCTACATGACAGGTGAGAGGTTCGGTGGTCCTTCTCTGTTCACCTGCGTCTGTCTCCCTCCTGTCCACCTCGTCGTAGACGTCCATGGCGAGCTCTTCAAACTGGTGGTTGGTGAGCTGGAAGGAAGACAGCACACAGTGAGAAAGACACAGGCTCCTCCGTCCTTCAGGGAACACAGACCCACTTCCTGTCTTTGGAGCGGAGCTTTCGGGAATGTTCTGAATCCACAAGAACATGCAGACACATTCTAGAATTCAATTTTAATTAATGGTAATTATGAAGCTTCTACAGAGCTTGATAATGATCCATTCGTTAGAATCAGGTGTGCTGGAGCAGGGAAACATCTAGAACTGTCAGGACAGTAGCCCTCGAGGACCAGGACTGGTGACCCCTGTTCTAGAAACACGGCATAGACGCCACATCACTCACAGACTGGAGCTTCTTCTTAGCAGCTTTTGCAAACTGTGACAGATCCAGACTGCTGCAGAAGACAAACCAAACAGACGTGGACTTAAAACTCTGAGAGAACAACATGAGATTGTAGGTGACTAGCTTAGATACTTACTCATTTCTTAACCATCAAAAATGGCGCAGCAATGGGAGACAATTTAAACGGCAATCATGTTATCATTAAGATAGTTCATCTGCATTTCTATACAGTGCATTAGTAAATCGCCTAAAACTCAGGTCGTAAGAAGTAAACTAAGAGGAAAAGTTTGTTTAACAGCTTTGATCCAACACAACGTTCAGAGGGGGGGGGGGGGGGGGGCATCCAACTTGCAGCCTCCTGATCTAAGGTCAAGTACCCTCCCACTTAACCACGCCCTCCTCTTCTGGAGCACAGACACACGTGTGACATATCTTATCTTACCTATCAGCCATTTGCGGGATGATGAAGTGCTGTTCGTTCCGGTGGTCTGGTGGAAACACAAGGTAGGTTAGAGAAAGACATCCAGTCAGGGTGTTCAGTCCCTGTCGCCCAGCGCCTCACCTGGCCTCCTCCCACAGAGGTAGAACGTGAGCCGGTCAGTGAGTTCATACTGGATCTCCACCAGGCGGTCAGCCAACTCCTTGTGCCCTGCTTGTCTGAGGGGCAGGGTGGGGGGGGAGAGAGGCAGAGGAAAAGTAGGGCACAAAAGCCAGCCTCATCAACATGAACAACATCAAAACACTTTTCCATTTGCTATCAAGCACAGCTCTGTGACTCCAGACAGTCAAAATGCAGATTTTGGGGGGAGTGTCTGTATCTAGGTATGACACTGTGAGTGCTGGCTGTCGAGCAGTTCAACATGTTCTGACTGTGGAAGGTGGAAGAATGAGAGTGCTGTGGTGCCCCACGAGAGAGTCCAGGATGTGGGGTACCTTGCATAGTCGATGGGGGTCTTCCCACCGGTGTCCAGGGCTCCGGGGTCGGCCCCGTACACGGCTAGCAGCTCCGCCTGGCACAGCTGACCTGCCTTGGCGGCTATGTGCAGGGGGGTGTTTCCCTTCTCCTGGAGGTGAGCGGGTGCAAAAGCAGCGCACCTTGTGAGCTTTGAGACGATAGCCTTCTTGAGGGGGATGGATAGTGGGATAGACTCATAACTCTACATGCATGTTTGAAGCAGCTCCCCTAAACACACCCCCTCAGCCCTGGGAGAGAACATTAGAGTGTTTTGGTGTCCTGAGGAGAAGAACATGATAACTTACTGGGTGGAAGAAGTTGGCCTGGGCCCCCAAAGACAGCAGCCTCAGGCAGGTCTCCAGGTTTCCTGTACGGACGCTGGAGTGGAGTTGCTGGATGGGGAGCAGAGCAGGGACAACAAATGGGAAGAAGTCATGAGTTCATCTCAAACGTAGCGAATTCCACGGTGAAAGTTCTACTCTACCGAGGACGGTTTAGCTTAGTGGTTAGAGCACATTAATGCAGATTGATGTGGTCTATTCAGGTAAAGGAACATGTCTATGTTACACTATGACTCCACAATCCTACACAGGGAGACACTTTGGATGAGGGAGACCTATTCAAGGCCTGGCTTTGACCTCTGACCTTGCTGAGGTCCTTGGTGGTGATGTTGTCGTCTTCTCTGCAGGGCATCCTGTGGACGAACGCCAGCATCTGGTACTTGGCCTTGATGAACTCCGTTTTGTTGGGGCTGGAGACAAGAAGCGCACACTTAAAAAGTCTCCCAAGATCTCAAAACACGCAGGATTTCAAACAGGATTTCATAAGCGGACATTCTTCGTGTTTTGTGATGCGTGCTGCGGTCGTTTTTATGAAGTACTCACTGCACTCTGTCCTGGGGGTTAGCCTTGCGCCTGCCACTCGTGGTGGATGACGGGTCCAGAAGACTATGCTCCCATATCGAGTTAGCGCCGTTACCGTACAGAGTCTGAACCATCTAAGAGAAAAACAAAGCATTGTACCTATAATGAAGGGAAAGGGGGGGGGGGGGGGGGGGTGTTAGACAGAGGATGTTTACAGCTGTGTTACTCACCTGTAATTGGGAGGGAGGCCAAGGGGTGTGCGTGAGGTGCCGCACTTGGGAACTGTGTCGACCCAGACCCCTGTGAATGCTGCAACACTCGTCACAGATCAGGACGCCGCGATTGGCTGAGGCCCAGCGGGGCTCTGCAACACAACAATTCAGTCATCATGATCTGAATTCGATAAGGACGCGCCACATGCAATCTGGGCTATTCATCGCTGATCTTATCCCTGGGAACTCATCTTCTTAAACTGCAGTTAACGACGCGTTCTTTGCCAGGCGAACGCCGGCGTGCAACACATGTGCACCTTCCGTCAAAACAAATGTGGTGTTGCCAGACAAGCCCATGGTGGCTTGATCTGTCTTGTTTGACCACCGGCACTGCAACACCGACCGCAAACTTAACCCGCTAGCTAACAGCTTCTCACAGTCACAGGAACAGATCATATACATGCTTGCTTTCCCAATAAAGCTCAAACTGTTTCCAACTGTTGTTAGCAGCCAATGGATTTAAACGGTTCAGTGCGCACAGATGATCGCTCAATGATATCAGATGAATAATGGGGGGGGGGGGGGGGGGGGGGGGGGGGGGGGTCGTCATGTTGCAGAAGGCAGTCCTGCTAACTAAACTAGCTTAGCGCCAGTAACATACCCGGAGCGCTGCAATCAGCGCAGACTTCTCTGTTCCGCAGTCGCTTAGACATCCCGCAATGTTGACGAAAAACCGTTAAAAACTACAATTCCGCCCGGCACTCATGAAATGCAGCAGAAAAACAACTGAGCAACGACGACTCCGGGTAGTTTGTCGGGGGTGAAATGAGAGTTACTTGTCGAAAACTATCTCATTATAAACGGAGGATGGCTTCTATCCCCTCCCGAGCTTTTCTTTCTCTTTTTTTTTTTTTTCGTTGTTTGACATCAAGTACGGAAAGCGAGAGGAGCCCGTTGTTACCAGGGGAAACACACAAAAAAAGCAACGCGCTGACCTTGAATCCAACCTATAAAAAGCTGTGTTTGTCTGCATTATACATGTGTTTTTTTTAGGTACATTTAGCATCAGTTAAAGTCATCTCATTCAGGGTCTATCGACTCTTTTTTAGGGGTTCGGCATGGTGCGAGTGCGCGCGCGCTTGAGTGCCTATAATAAAGTAAGAGCGCGCGCGGAGGGGTGCTTCGCTGTCGCTTTAAAGGGGGGCGTTCTGCCGCACGCGCTGGGGCTATTCTACAGTCTACATCCCACCGAGAGGGATTTATCTGGAACGAAAAGGCTCATCATCTTTTGACCACAACCATATCCTAGTTTTTGAATCGGCAGCGATGGGAGGTAAGACAGTGCTATAATGTCAGGATGCAGATCGCTGTGTTGTTGCACATCTCCATGAAATAAGCAGAGCATGACAACGAATTTGTTTTTCAGAGGCCGAGACGCGTCAGAAATTGCTGCGCAATGTGAAGAAAGAGGTGGGTGCTTTTCTTTTTTTACCCATTAACGTTAAGCGGCTGTTTATCACGTAGTAGTGAGAGATTAAATATTGTTGCTAGTCCCACCAGAGGATCGTTTAACGGTGAACCGCCGGTGTGAATCGAAGGTGCGCGGCTGTCATAAGGTGTAGCCCGGTTTGAATAAACATCGTTTGGTTATCACAATGTCAGGAATTCATAATGGATTGAATATGATCCCTTTATCTTATTATAGGAGAGGTATATTGAGCGTTATTTTCGCTAATAAATAGCTACGTAAATGTATTTATTTCATTTAAATGATTCTAGCCCTATCCTTAGGCTACCAGCAACTCAAGCTAGTAGTAGTGGTTCTATGGAGCTATCGTGACTGTAAAGATATGGATGCTACGACAAGCACAATGGGGACCGAAACGACCACCACCTCCCCTCTGCAGTCACAGCATGCTGCCCAGTGTCACTGCGTGTTTCCTGCCTGGTCAGTCTGATCAGTTCACCTGACATGGTAGATCGGGGGGGAGGGGGGGGGGGGGAATCCTGGTCCTCGAGGGCCACCGTCCTGAAGGTTTTATATCTTCCCCTGCTCCAGCACACCTGATTCTAATGAACAGGTCGTTATCAAGCTCTGTGGAAGCCTGATAATTATAATTAGGTGTGCTAGAGGAGAGAAAGATATAAAACCTTCAGGACAGTGGACCAGGATTACCCACCCCTGTGTTAGAGCCCCCTAACCCCATCCCTAGACCCCATCTCTAGACCCCATCAAGAGACCCCATCCCTAGACCCCATCCCTAGACCCCATCCCTAGACCCCATCCCTAGACCCCATCCCTAGACCCCATCTCTAGACCCCATCACTAGACCCCATCATTAGACCCCATCACTAGACCCCATCCCTAGACCCCATCCCTAGACCCCATCAAGAGACCCCATCTCTAGACCCCATCTCTAGACCCCATCTCTAGACCCCATCTCTAGACCCCATCTCTAGACCCCATCACTAGACCCCATCACGAGACCCCATCACGAGACCCCATCACTAGACCCCATCACTAGACCCCATCACTAGACCCCATCACTAGACCCCATCACTAGACCCCATCACTAGACCCCATCACTAGACCCCATCACTAGACCCCATCAAGAGACCCCATCACTAGACCCCATCACTAGACCCCATCACTAGACCCCATCACTAGACCCCATCACTAGACCCCATCTCGCCCTCACACTATGATGAAGCATAAAAACCAAAAGACATCTCATTGTCCAGATAAACCTGGAAATGAAGGTTTCAATATCAACATCAAAACACTCACTTTAACCTTCCTTAAAACAGTGTTCTGTCTGGTTTATAGCTTTTGTTTGGGAGCTTAAAGAGTTTAAAATCACGAGGTAGATGCAAGCTGCTCAGGGAAAATAGTCATTTATAACAGCGGTCCTGAGCCATCAGTCCTGAGCGCCCCCCACGGGAGGGTCAACTGAATGTTAAATTCATCACAGCGAGGGCTGGAGACCCCCCCCCACCTTACCTCATTCCCCTGGCTGCGTGTGTCCCTCATCTCTGTTAACCGTCTGATCCTGCGACCCAGAGGCAGAGAGGACAGATGAATCTCCCATCTTTTCTCTGGAAGCCTGTTCTCATTCGGCAGAGGAGCTACAGTGATTTAGTATTATGGGATGTTGATACCCCTCTCTTGCATCGAATGACCCTAAATACACTTGGCAGGCTGCAGCGTCCTCTGATCACTGATGCTCTATTGGAATCGGAGCTTCCTATCTCTGTGAGTGCATGGTACCCTGGGAAACTGTCCAAACACAGGTTTGGTTTCAGGTTTTCAAGTGTCCCGTCTTTTCGATGAAGATCATCCAACGCTGCGTGTTGTTTACTCATATAAATCTGTATCCAGCTGTCAACACAGACCTGCGCTAGAATCTCCTCCTCTTCCTCTCCTCTCAGGTAAAACAGATCATGGAGGAAGCGGTGACGAGGAAGTTTGTCCACGCAGACAGCAGCCATATCATATCTTTCTGTGGTGAGTGGGACTGCCTGGTTCCCCTAACCCTAACCCAGTCAATTCTATAATCATGAATGATAATGTACCATGCGTTAGACGTGATTAAGGACTGCACATGCGAGGAAGTACTATTTGAATATTCAAGAGTTATATGACGGTAAAGTGAGTCAGTAAGAGTAAATATAGTGCCTTACTCTCTCGCCCCCACACTTATGAATCAGGGTCAAATGACCCCACAAATGACTAAAAAGCCTTTGATTTGTTTGTAAGTATTTCAAATGCATGACACACATTTACATGGAAAATCATTACTTAGGGAGAGAGCTATAAATCTACTCTCGTACCTGAATCCTAAACTGCTTTGGTTAGATGTGACTCATAGGTGGGAGGGACTGGTGAATGGTCTCTTATAATCTCTGTAAGAGCTAAGCATGGAGTCAGTTGAACACATGATAACCCATCGGTCGGTTATGAACAGGTCTTCCTTGTGAACTGTGTTAATATACATGCTTTTCTTTGTAGTGGTAGGGAATAGTCCATCCAATTATTTTGTTACGGAAGACAAGGGAAGATTATTTTGTATTTGATTGTATTTTTGTAGAAAAAAACGAACCTCCTGTTAGTTGACAAAAGTGTTCTCATTACTGAGCCCAACTGTGGTTTTTCCTTTTTCACCTATTAAAAATAATCTTCGGATTGAAACTGTAATCACATGTTTTTCTCTGGAGGTGTCAGACTTGACATTTCACACTTGGAAATAAGAAATATATAAAGTGTCTGCAAGTCTCAGGCTAGTGTAGCCTGGAGCCGTGTCATATAGCTCAGGGACAGGATGTGAAAAGATCTGCTAGCTTTGTCACACTGGTTCCTCCTCAGTTCATTATTATTCGGTCTCCCCAGGACACATAAAAGCCTCTCAGATCACAGGCCTTCGTCACCAAAACTCCTTTCAAAGTATCCTTGAGGCACAGCTTTTATTAGGCTCATGACCAGTTTGACATTTTACCCTACAAAGTGCCTGTGGAGGTGAAATCGCCAGTCCTTACACCTCCTACTGGTCCAATCTGGGTTCGGTCACAGTGCAAGGCACAGATATATGACTGTGTGTGACATTTGGTTGGTTAAGCACATGCTTCACAAGCACTGCCTATAGAAAAGTACCACGGCAGAATCAACGGTTTAGAAGCACACAGTATTTCAGAGGTTTTTTGTATACATTTATTCATTTAGCAGACGCTTTTATCCAAAGCGACTTATATTAAGTACAGGGACATTCTCCCTGAGGCAAGTAGGGTGAAGTGCCTTGCCCAAGGACACAACATCACATAGCCACAGCCGGGGCTCGATCTCACAACCCTCCGATCATGAGGCCAACACCTTGACCCGCTGAGCCATCTGACCCCCTTTTTGTCTATAACTAGCATGTTGAGGAGACGTCGTGCACCTGCTGGACACAGCTGTAAGCAGCTAGCCGTCACCAAGTCACCTCAGGTTGGCTGCTTTGGAGGGAAGCCTCTGTGAGTCACCTCCATGGATATCTTAGCAACCGTCGTTTGGCAGATTTCAGTCTATTTCTGGTCCTGCCGAGTGTCACCTCTGGACTCTTACGGACTCGTTCCAGAAAAGGCGGCTTGATTGATGCATCGAGATGCGTCTGAGTGTACTAGAGTAGAATATAGCACAGCCTTCAGCACTGTAGCGCACAGAACAGGATAAGCTTCCTGTTCTCTGGGTACTAGACAGATCGGTTCATCTTTCTTAGCATCTTTGAGGTCAGCACGGTTAAACTGTATTCATTGCACAGCAGCAAGTACAGGAACACTGTCTGGTTGAGATTACAAGGAGGACTAACGCAGTCCTGCCCACTGTCTCTGTCTCTCTTTCTCTGTCTCTCTTTCTCTCATCCCCCTCTCACCCTCTTTCTCTCTCATCTTCCCTCTCTGTCTGTCTGTCTGTCTGTCTTCCCCTCTCACTGTCTCTCTCTCTGTCTCTGTCTCTTTCTGTTTTACAGCGGTGGTTGAGGCATGTTTGCTCCATGGCCTGAAGCGGAGAGCCGCTGGCCTCCTGTGCAGCAACAAGGTGGCCGCTCTCTTCATGAAGGTGGGGAAGAGCTTCGCCCCTGCTGAGGAACTCTGTCAGAAGGTCCAAGAACTGGAGCGGATCATTGAGAACAAGTAAGACCACCACTCCTCTCCTCTCACTTCCAATCCATCCTTGTTTTCTCCTCTCTTCATCTCCTCTACTTTCCTGTTATGTTCCCTTATCTCCTCCCCTTGTCGCATCTCCTCCTTTCTCTCTCTCCGTCTTGTTTTTTCCTCCCTGTCCTCCCTTCTCCTCTCCTCTCTAACTCCACCTGTTTGCGTGTCCGTCCAGCAAGCAGAACCAGTCTCCGATGAATAACGACGGCTTGAGGAAGCAGTCCAAACAGGCCAACCTCACACCTCAGGCCCTGAAGCACCTGTGGATCCGCACGGCTCTCATGGAGAAACTTCTGGACAGGATCGTCCTCTACCTGGTGGAGAACTGCAGGTGACGTTTACCTCACACGCTTCAGCCTTCAGCTGGAACCTTCTTTGATGTGTTTATACTGATTTTCTTTGTCGTTTTTTATTGTTGTTTGTCTTCCAGTACGTTTTACGAAAGGGAGGCCATGCTAACGGACCCGGTCGACGGGCCGATTCTTGCATCTCTGTTAGGTATGTGTGGACAAACCATCCACATGGCTTCGGTTTCCAGGACGTCGGTGATTGGTCTGTTCAGATAAGAACCACAGAATTCGAGGGCAGGAACGTTTACCTTTAGCGTTTAGCGTGGCCGTGACTGCCCAAGTGATAACACAGATAAACAGTCAGGAAGCTTGACAGCCACAGAAAAGCTGTTCTGTGAAGATGACCTTATCTCAGCAAAGGACACCTGGTCCCATAGTGCAGAAATGTCAGGGAAAAATAAATAATAGTACTACCAGACTCCAAATTGACTTTCTGCTTACTTTGATAGCTGGAGAATCCATCACAGGTGGGGGGGGGGGGGGGGGGGGGATATATACATAAATGTGTTGGGACAGAATGTTCGATTTTAAGAATCAATGGGCTTTTTTTCCACCCCCTCCTTTTTCATGCCAGTCGCTTCTAGCGGTGTATTATGTGTGTCCCTGCTTGCTCTTGCAGTGGGGCCGTGTGCCCTGGAGTACACCAAAATGAAGACAGCAGACCACTTCTGGACAGACCCCTCTGCTGACGAGCTGGTGCAGAGGCATCGCATCCACAGCGGACACTGTCGCCAGGACTCCCCCTCCAGACGCCCAGCCCTGGTCAGTCTGACAGAGGATTCCTCCCTACTGAGTCATACATGTGTGAGACAGTGGATCATGTTGGATCATCTGGAGCAGGGGTGTCCAATCCTGGCCCTCGAGGGCCGCTGTCCTGAAGGTTTTAGATGTTTCCCTGCTCCAGCACACCTCCACAGAGCTCCACAGCAGAATCAGGTGTGCTGGAGCAGGGAAACATCTAAAACCTTCAGGACAGTGGCTCTCTAGGACCAGGGTTGGAGACCCCTGATGTGGAGAGACAATGTAACTGTGTCAGTGTGTTAGAGGCAGTGTAACTGTGTCAGTGTGTTAGAGGCAGTGTAACTGTGTCGGTGTGTCTGAGGCAGTGTAACTCAGTGTGTCTGAGGCAGTGTAACTCAATGTGTCTGAGGCAGTGTAACTCAGTGTGTCTGAGGCAGTGTAACTCAGTGTGTCTGAGGCAGTGTAACTCAGTGTGTCTGAGGCAGTGTAACTCAGTGTGTCTGAGGCAGTGTAACTCAGTGTGTCTGAGGCAGTGTAACTCAGTGTGTCTGAGGCAGTGTAACTCAGTGTGTCTGAGGCAGTGTAACTCAGTGTGTTTGCTGCGGCTCTGCAGATCCAGAAGAGACAGTCCAGTGGCAGCATGGATGACCGGCCTCTCCTGTGGGCCAGAGAGTATGTGGAGTCGCTCCATCAGAACTCCAGGGCGACGCTGCTGTTTGGGAAGAACAACGTCCTCGTCCAGCCGGTGTGTGTGAGGGGGGAGGGGCGGAGTGTGTGTGTGTGTGTGAGGAGTGGACAGTGTGTGTGTTTGCGTGTGAGGGGGGCAGTGGTGGACAGTGTGTGTGTGTGTGTGTGAGATAAGGGGGCAGTGGTGGACAGTGTGTGTGTGTGTGTGTGTGTGTGTGTGGGGGTATGGGGGTTACAGAAGATGTGTGTGTGCACAGTATATGTGTAGTGTGTGTGTCTTTGGGTGGCACAGACCCTCATGTACTGGAGGACGCAGTGTGATGATCATGGCTCTGCTCTCCATAGAGGGACGACATGGAGGCCATCCCAGGTTACCTGTCCCTTCACCAAACTGCTGACCTCATGACCCTCAAATGGACTCCTAACCAGCTCATGAACGGCACTGTGGGAGAGCTGGACACTGACAAGAGGTCACCTAGCTCTATTTTAATGCATCACATGTTTTCATATATTACATTAAAACATAATACAGTTTTATTTTTTTATTTTTTTACATTCTGCACAATTAATGGTGGTTTTAAGTGATTCTCAAAATGTATGAGGTTTGAATATTCACACGTCTTGACGAATTTAATATATTAAAGAGAAGCGAGAGGAAGAGGAAGAGATGAGGGAGACAAGGGGAAGAGATGAGGGAGACAAGGGGAGGAGATGAGGGAGACAAGGGGAGGAGATGAGGGAGACAAGGGGAGGAGATGAGGGAGACAAGGGGAAGAGATGAGGGAGACAAGGGGAGGAGATGAGGGAGACAAGGGGAGGAGATGAGGGAGACAAGGGGAAGAGATGAGGGAGACAAGGGGAGGAGATGAGGGAGACAAGGGGAGGAGATGAGGGAGACAAGGGGAGGAGATGAGGGAGACAAGGGGAGGAGATGAGGGAGACAAGGGGAAGAGATGAGGGAGACAAGGGGAAGAGATGAGGGAGACAAGGGGAGGAGATGAGGGAGACAAGGGGAGGAGATGAGGGAGACAAGGGGAGGAGATGAGGGAGACAAGGGGAGGAGATGAGGGAGACAAGGGGAGGAGATGAGGGAGACAAGGGGAGGAGATGAGGGAGACAAGGGGAGGAGATGAGGGAGACAAGGGGAAGAGATGAGGGAGACAAGGGGAGGAGATGAGGGAGACAAGGGGAGGAGATGAGGGAGACAAGGGGAGGAGATGAGGGAGACAAGGGGAGGAGATGAGGGAGACAAGGGGAGGAGATGAGGGAGACAAGGGGAGGAGATGAGGGAAGAGAACAGGATAGGATAGGAGGTAAAGAGAAGAGAAAACAGATGGATAGGAAGTGTGCTCTTACCTCATGTGTAGTTATTGTTTCATCTTGGTCTCTTCACTGGATTACAGTGTTTACTGGGACTTTGCCATGACCATTCGTCTGGAGGAGATCGTTTACCTGCATTGTCATCAACAAGGTGACATCTTTTTCCTTTCATTCAAGTACATATTTTCTTGTCGTTCCTCCATCTGCTCAAGCTTCAGAAAGCAAACTGGACTGACTTTCTCCTGATTCTGCTTCATTACTAGTCAATGGTTTGGACACATTGTCCCATTCATTTGAATGGGAGGGTGTGTCCAGACCTTTGACTGGCGGTGTATCTCACCTAGGAGAAGTCTTGGTTCTTCTAGTACCCCTGTGTGTGTGTGTGTGTGTGTGTTCTGCTGCTGTGTAATCCTTCTCTGTTCCTCAGTGGACAGTGGTGGAACCGTGGTTCTGGTGAGCCAGGATGGGATCCAGAGGCCTCCCCTGAGGTTCCCCAGAGGGGGTCACCTGCTCCAGTTCCTCACCTGTCTGGAGACGGGTCTCCTCCCTCATGGCCAGCTCGACCCCCCCCTCTGGTCCCAAAGAGGGAAGGTCAGACCTCTTTTCCCCTGCATTTCAGTTGGATAAGACACTTAACTGCACTTTGCCATGTGCAAATATGGCATGTAGAAAGTGCAGTCAGGTGCAGTCAGATGGCTCAGCGGGTTAAGGCGTTGGCCTCATGATCGGAAGGTTGTGAGTTTGAACCCCGGCTGTGGCTATGTGATTTTGTGTCCTTGGGCAAGGCACTTCACCCTACTTGCCTCAGGGAGAATGTCCCTGTACTTACTGTAAGTCGCTTTGGATAAAAGCATCTGCTAAATGAGGTATTATTATTAAAATGATCCAGGATCAGAGAGTCCATAGTTCTAGGAGTATTTCGGTGGTCAAAGTGAAGTTATTGTCTTATTTTCCCAACGCGGAGCAAAGTAACTACATCTCAGCTGTCAGGCACAAAGGAAACAAGCAGAATATCACAGGGAACACCTTCAGTGTTACCTCGTCCTGTCACTCAGGAGAGGATGGCTTCACCCCCTGGTCACGGGGACATCAGGAGGGGGGGAAGCAGCGAGGGAGGATCCAGGGATGATAGCGTAGCGCAGCAGAGATTGTCATTTACAAGGCTCTGGGAATGGATTTCTGTGAGGGTCGTTGTAAACCATCTCTGCCGGGCGCTGAAAGGCTATAAACTCCTGTGAGGGTCTCTGCCTGTGCTGAAGGCTGCGTGGGATCTTAATGTTCTCTTCAGGCACGTGTCAGGATGTTTGCGAGGGCTTGAGTAAGAAGAGGTTTCCCTCGAGCCGTGTGGATTTGTGCTGACTGCTCCTCTCACCGACAGGGAAAGGTGTTCCCTAAACTGAGGAAGAGGAGTCCACAGGGGTCGTGTGAGTCCATGTCGGACAAAGAGGACGACGAAGCCACTGATTATGTTTTTCGAATCCTGTTTCCTGGAAGTCTTATGGAGTTTGGTACGTTAGTGTCCTCACAACAGTGGTGACTACATTCTGTAGAATATAGACATGAGAACGGGATCCTCTTTTCCAGCCCTCCCTCCCTCACACACACACACACACACACACTGACACACACACTTACATGGCGTAATTATACTATATATTGGTTTTACATGTTGTTGTGTGAATATATGTGACAATATGGAATGGCATTTTTTTCTCTCCATTTTCTTGTTATTGTTTTTCTGTGTTGAGTTAATTTGTCATTGTCTCACTTGTCTACCTAGCCCATGTGTGTTGCTCTATCAACCTCCCTCAGCGGTTACCTTGGAAACAGCCACTCTGTGAGACCATGCATGGGTATCCAGTTGTGTTAGTCACATCTCCATCCTCCAGCTTGGTTTGTTGCTGTTCTCCATGTTTTTTTTTGTTGATTTATTGTCGAAGTACAGCCTTTTAATTTAATGGCCCAAAATTAAATGACTGATGACGATTGAGGATGATGCTCATGGATGAGGATGATGATTATGGATGAGGATGAAGATTATGGATGAAGATGATGATTATGGATGACGATGATGATTATGGATGAGGATGATGCTCATGGATGAAGATGATGCTCATGGATGAAGATGCTGAATGATTGGTATGATGTGGATGATGATAACACAGCTGATGCTGCTTCCTGTGGCTGCCCAGTGTCTCCAGAGCTGGTGGATCAGGGTGTGAACATGTGGCACCCCACACCCAGGAAGTCCTCCTGCTCCTCATGCTCCCAGAACGGCTCCTCTGATGGTTCCCTGCCCAACGGCTGCAACCAAGACAGGCAAGGAGGGCCACAGGGAGGGCCACAGGGAGGGCCACAGGGAGGGCCTCAGGGAGGGCCACAGGGAGGGCCACAGGGAGGGCCACAGGGAGGGCCACAGGGAGGGCCACAGGGAGGGCCTCAGGGAGGGCCACAGGGAGGGCCACAGGGAGGGCCACAGGGAGGGCCACAGGGAGGGCCTCAGGGAGGGCCACAGGGAGGGCCTCAGGGAGGGCCACAGGGAGGGCCACAGGGAGGGCCTCAGGGAGGGCTACAGGGAGGGCTACAGGGAGGGCCTCAGGGAGGGCCACAGGGAGGGCCACAGGGAGGGCCTCAGGGAGGGCCACAGGGAGGGCCACAGGGAGGGCCACAGGGAGGGCCTCAGGGAGGGCCACAGGGAGGGCCTCAGGGAGGGCCACAGGGAGGGCCACAGGGAGGGCCTCAGGGAGGGCTACAGGGAGGGCCACAGGGAGGGCCTCAGGGAGGGCCACAGGGAGGGCCACAGGGAGGGCCTCAGGGAGGGCCTCAGGGAGGGCCACAGGGAGGGCCACAGGGAGGGCTACAGGGAGGGCCACAGGGAGGGCTACAGGGAGGGCCACAGGGAGGGCCACAGGGAGGGCCACAGGCAGGGCCTCAGGGAGAATAGCATCAGCAAAAAAATGATAGACTACACATGAGCAGATGAGAGTTATTTTGTGTTTTCATTCACAGGGCTCCTTTAAAACTGCTCTGCGACACCATGAAGTACCAGATCATTTCCCGGGCTTTTTACGGCTGTGAGTTCTTTACTCTAGTTTATGAAGTTATTATCTTTAAGTCTTGAGCTTAAATTCTTTATTCAAGCCTTCAGCTTCATTAGCAGCTGTCTCCTTGCAGGGCTTGCATATTGCCGCCACCTGTCCACTGTCCGTACCCACCTGTCTGCTCTGGTCAACCCCACCATGGAGGACCCAGACCTGCCTCACGACAGCAGAGACGGGCTCTCTGTGGAGGTCTGGAAACGGTTCCTCCTCGACTGCTCCGTAAGACCGACCAGCTAATCAATCTAGGAATTCACGTAGAGCACAAGTTGGATTTCATGTACAGCTCTTTGTGTACCAGACCCTGACCCAGACCCTGGCCCAGACCCAGACCCTGACCCAGGCCCAGACCCTGGCCCACACCCACACCCACACCCACACCCAGACCCTGACCCTGACCCTGACCCACACCCAGACCCACACCCAGACCCACACCCAGACCCTGACCCAGACCCAGACCCTGACCCTGACCCAGACCCTGACCCAGACCCACACCCAGACCCACACCCAGACCCTGACCCAGACCCAGACCCTGACCCAGACCCTGACCCAGACCCACACCCAGACCCAGACCCACACCCACACCCACACCCACACCCAGACCCTGACCCTGACCCTGACCCACACCCAGACCCACACCCAGACCCACACCCAGACCCTGACCCAGACCCAGACCCTGACCCAGACCCTGACCCAGACCCACACCCAGACCCACACCCAGACCCACACCCAGACCCTGACCCAGACCCAGACCCTGACCCTGACTGAACGGTCGTGTTGTCGTCCGCAGGCTTACGGGGAACAGGAGCTGATGAGGATGGTGTATTTCGGGGGTGTGGATCCAACACTGCGGAGGGAGGTTTGGCCCTTCCTCCTGGGCCACTACCACTTCTCCATGACGGACAAGCAGAGGACAGAGGTGAGCTAGGAGAGAGGACCGGTCACTGTGTTGCCCTGACGACGGGATGCTGTTTGGCTTCTGTTTGTGATATACAATGTCAAATTGTGTTTTTGTGGCACTGTGCCATTTCATATTACAGGTCAAATGTTGAGATTGTTGAACTGCTGTTTAGATTATTATTATTATTGGTTTAATATTATTAGGGTTATAGATTATTATTATTATTCTACTCCCCAGGTGGACGAGCGGGTGAGAGCCAGTTACCAGCAGACTGTGGAGGAGTGGCGGGGCTGTGAGTCCATCGTTAAGCAGAGGGAGAGTGAGAAGCACGCAGAGGCCCTGGCAAGGTGCTCCTCTGGGACCAGCGTGGAGAGAGGCGTGGCCCAGCGAGACTCCACCCTCAGCGCTGACGTACGGCCGCCTCCACCACCATGACATCAGCAGTTCAGATGCACTTTCTCTCACTCTGTCTAACTATCTATCTCTATCTCTATCTCACTCTATCTCTCTTCCTCTCTTTCTGTCTGCTGCTGCTTTTCATTTATTTCGTCATTTATTCCATTTGTTTGGGTTTCCCGGTGTTAACATTTGACTCCTCCCACACCAGAGCATCAGTCTAGAACGCCAGAACGTCCATTCCCAGAGTGACTCCAACAGTAGCATGCAGGTGGGGGGGGGCTATCGACACCATGGTAACTTCCATTAAAAGTACAGTACAGGATAGAAGATCTTCATGTAACATCTACATGTTCCCTGAACAGGTATTTGGGTCGGTCGAGGAAGTGGATCAGATTGAATCCGAAAGCAGGACGGAAGAAGCCAAGAGCGACAGCCCCGGGAAAGATATCCTGGATGTCATCCCAAACGTGGACTCCAAGTCTGGGGACAGCAGCTCCTGTGAGCCCCCTGAGTCCAGCCTGTCGGATCAACTCCCCAGCCCAGACTGCCTGGTCCCTGCCTCTGCTCCGGGGATCAGCCTCACATCTTCTTGGCCGACAGCACAGACCCCAGGGCAGCAGAACGAAGGGGAAGCCTCTCCACCAGAGGCCACGGCTGGGTCTCCGTCAGCGGACACTCCTCCTCTCCTCGTCACCAGACAACAGAAGGACCAGGACGTCAAGGAAGAAGCCGACCATAAAGAAGAGTCCAAAGACTGGGAGAACGAAGTCATCCAGCGCTCTGAACTGGAGGGAATCCAGGAAACTCCGGGGAACGTCACAGAAAAGGATTCTGTCAAAGAAGCCGGCGAGAATTCCGAAGCGTCCGAGATGGAAGTGGACAGAACCAAGCGGTCGCCTAAAGTTTGTGACGCAGATGACGCAGTTCACCCAGTAAGAGCAGCTCCTGAGAATGTTCTGAGACTAGAGACCGAGGTGTCTAATGAGTACATTCAAGCTCCTCCACTTGGTCAGACAATGGGAATCATGACACAGGCGAGAGACGCCAAAGACAAACTGACTCCCAGCCGGTCTCCAACAGACAAACCCGAAGATTCTTTGGTAGAAGAAAAAGCAGAGAAGCCAAGTTCTTCTGGAACAGATAAACTGGAAGAGGTGGATCCCTGTCAGACAAGTGAGGC
Organism: Protosalanx chinensis; assembly: GCA_030340685.1. Taxonomy (NCBI): domain Eukaryota; kingdom Metazoa; phylum Chordata; class Actinopteri; order Osmeriformes; family Salangidae; genus Protosalanx; species Protosalanx chinensis. The sequence goes on along the minus strand of CM059329.1, from coordinate 14,174,163 downwards.
TCTGAGTGGCGAGGAAGACAGAAAGGACGCCGGAAACGACGTTTCGGAAAAAGCTGAAAACAAATCACCCGGCTCTGTCCAAACCGCCCCGCCTGAGACGAACGCTTTCAGAGCGGCAAGCGTGACGTTAGCGTTAGCCGCAGAAGAACCTGGTCCTCTTGAACCTCACACACACGGCCCGGACGCAATCCAACCCAGAACCAGCACACACGCACCACCTCAGTCCAAGCGGTCCCCGGATACGGCGGACTCCGACGACTCCCCCTCTGCTCTGGAGATGGAAGACATCCCCATGGCCCTGGGAGGTTGTCTGACCATGGGGGATGTGTGGGCCAGACCCTTAGCTGGCCTGGCTGCCCCCTCGGTCTCCCTGGGTCTGGCGATGAAAAGCCTGGAGCTCCAGCCAGATCCAGGCTGCGGTACCAGCCCTGAGGGGACCGACACGGCCCTGTCTGAAGAGGAGCCGGAAATGGAGAGCCTTTTCCCTCTTCCGGAGATGGAGGAAGCAGTGGAGGAGATCCAACCTGTGGAGCGATCTCCAACGCCTCCTGGACCAGTCCCTTACACGGTATGCATCATGTGACAGGAAGTGATAGACCTTCTCATGGTTAAACTTTAATTTGCCAACTGGAACAACACAGGATAATCAACGTGAGCACAGAATTCAAAGTGTAAACGTGCCAGATTTGAGCCATACAGGCTCATTTTCATCTGCAGATAAATGTGATTGCTTTTGTATTGTCGTTAATGGTCGGCAATTGTTTCCCACTGCGTTGTAGCAAGAACAACTAGATCTTTACCTGATCAACCTGCATCGCATAGATAAAGACGTCAGACGGTGCGACAGGACGTTTTGGTACTTCACCCCCGCCAACCTGGACAAACTGCGTAACATCATGTGCAGGTCTGTTTAGTTCTTATGGCTTTGCTAGCCGTCTGCTATATGGACTCCTTTGTTATTTCATTGCCAGTAATCAGGTAACACAACAACGCATCTTTTTGTGGTTGCAGTTATGTCTGGCAGCACCTTGACATTGGTTATGTCCAAGGCATGTGTGATCTGCTGGCTCCTCTTCTGGTTATTCTGGATGACGGTTAGATCAATGATTCTTTGCTGTTTTTCTACGTGATTAACTTTTGTCTTCTTTCCTAGAAGTGGGCAGATGAGTCATTTGATATTTTGTGTGTGTGTGTATGTCTGTGTGTGTGTGTTTGCCCTTCTTAGAGGTCATGGCATTCAGTTGTTTCTCTGAACTCATGAAGCGGATGAATCAGAATTTCCCCCAGGGAGGGGCCATGGACTCACACTTCGCCAACATGCGTTCACTTATCCAGGTAGAAGGGTGTGCGCTCACAGCTTACGAGTCAGGACCTTCTGTTCCTGTTAAGGATAGTTTGTGTCTAGTTGACAGGAAAGCTGCACCCTCGATGGCACAAGTTTGTCACCACTGGAATAGCATATAACAACATAATGATGATGTTATTTTGTTTACTGATATGTCTCCTATTGTTTTGTTGACTTTGTTGTGACAGCTGTTCTACTTTGTTCTTCCTGCCAGATCCTGGATTCAGAGCTGTTTGAACTGATGCAGCAGAATGGAGACTACACACACTTTTATTTCTGCTACCGCTGGTTCCTGCTAGACTTCAAAAGAGGTAAACACATCTTAACGGCTGCGAATGCAGCGAAATATGAATTTATTTCACTTACGCGTCGTCGTTAATTGTCACGTGACTTCTCATCTCTCGCCTGCTCATGCCGATATTTCATAGGACAGCTTGAATGTTTTTCTAACCCGAGCACCTGCTTCCTGCCTCCTGCTTGCCTCTCCCCAGAGATGGTCTATGATGACGTATTCTCTGTGTGGGAGACCATCTGGGCGGCCAAGCACACCTCCTCTGGGAACTTTGTCCTCTTCATCGCTCTGGCCCTGGTGGAAATGTACCGGGACATCATCCTGGAAAACAACATGGACTTCACTGACATCATTAAGTTCTTCAACGGTGAGTCTAGATCACTGTCTCAGTGCGGTAATTAAGAGATGCTGAGGAACCGAGTTCCCCGCACGGATGGTGCTGTGATGCTGTCTGGTAGCTGAGATGTTATTTTTCAGTGTGTCTGGTGATTTACAGGCCGTTACGAACTCTTCTCTAATATTCAGACCGTTCCATAACTAACTTCTAACCATCCACAACGTGTTAGAACTGTGTACTTAATCCTTGATTTTCCACAGCACTTTTAACTTGTTATTAGTTGTCACTTTGGATGAAAGCAACATTTGACTTTTTTATCATTATCATCATTATGAACTGTCACTTGACATTGTGTTTTGTTTCCATTTTTTTCCCTCAGAAATGGCAGAACATCACAATGTCCAGCAGGTCCTGATCATGGCCAGAGATCTGGTCCACAAAGTACAGACCCTCATTGAGAACAAGTGATCCAGCATGCAGTTGTTCATTCCCTGTCACTATATGTGTAAAATTGTGAAAACTGTGGCACACATAATGGTCATGTTACTCTAGGGATACTAGGAATATCCTATATATTTATAAAAGTGAAAACAATATTCAGCAAATGGCAGTGGTTCTCAACCCTGGTCCTCAGGGCTCCACTGTCCTGCATGTTTTCGATGTTTCCCTGCTCCAACACACCTGATTCTAATGAATGGGTCCTTATGAAGCTCAGCAGAATCCTGATAATGACAATTGATTTGAATCAGGTGTGTTGGAAGAGGGAAACATCTAAAACATGCAGGACAGTGGGCCCTGAGGACCAGGGTTGAGAACCACTGGTCAGATGGTAAGGAGATAAAGCAGCTGTGTTAATATCTATCAATATTTTTGTTGTTGTTTAAATCCTGAAATGGCCAGGCGACAGATGTGGAAATGTATCTCATATCATGATCATTGCACAACAGTGTTTCCAAATGTTTTCAGGTGGTACTAACAGTCAGCCATTTACTTTATTAAGAAATTGAGTGTATGCAGGTCTGCCTGGTGAAAAAAGATCTTTGCACATTGCTTCAGGGTGTCTCAGTATTAGTTTTGCCTTAAATAAAGTTATTTTGTTCAGGGATATTGCTTTCAAACGGAGCCAAATGATTATCTTTGCATACATCTTTTATGTTTAACAAACTGTTTACATCCAAAAGCAACATGGGAATAGTGCACATAAATAATAATAATCATCAAGGATCAAAAGTACAATTCTAACAGTATTTCAGTGGTGTGAATGAACGAATTGTTTGTATTTCTAGGCACAGCAAACCGCAAAGTATCCATAACTTATAACCTGTAGTTTATTTTGTTTGTATATTGGCATCATGTAGCTGTACAGAACTGCAGGTGAAAAGCTTAGATCTCCATCAACTAGATGAGACTCTGTCCCTGTTCCTGAAAACCAACATGATGTGTCTCCTAGCAACAGTGTTTCTGTGTCCGTGCTTCTGTCTCAGCAACAAAAAATAATAATACATATAAATATATATATTCTCACGTCTTTGCATTGCTGATTGTGAAAATGTAATTTGTGGTCGATAACTGAATTGTAAACACATGACGTTCAAAAGTAATCAGTAAATTGCACAAAATTAAGATATTTGTTTATTATATGAGACGAAAAGTCTGCACATGGAAGGTTTCTCATCGAAATAGAGATTAATAGACAAAGTGGGACGAGAATAACTAAATGGAAAGAAAACTCTTATTTTTTCAATGTCTCCTTAAAATTGTGTAATTATTACTTTGCTGTGTATTAAACAATCAGTATATTTTGCAATCATCATGGAGTCTGGTGTTTGGTCACATGAATGTTGCAAAATGTCATACATCATTGAACTCACAATTATTTTTGGCTTACATACTTTAAGAGGAATTACATTTATTCATTTAGAATTAGAATTTAGAATTGAATGAAAGATGACAGAATATTTGGAAAGAAAAATATATTTTCATATTTTAAGAGGAATTACATTTGTTCATTTAGAATTTAGAATTTGAATTTAGAATTGAATGGAAGATGACTGAATCTTTGGAAAGAAAAAATATTTCCATATTTTAAGAGGAATTACATGTATTCATTTAGAATTAGAATTTAGAATTGAATGAAAGATGACAGAATCTTTGAAAAGAAAAAATATTTCCATATTTTAAGAGGAGTTACATTTATTCGTTTAGAATTTAGAATTAGAATTTAGAATTAAATGAAAGATGACAGAATCTTTGGAAAGAAAAGAAAATGGTGACATATTCCTTTAAATTGTCTCTTCGTTTCAAACGTCATCAAGAAACGCCAGGTTTGTTTCTAATGGGCCAATCAAAGCACGTGGTTCAAGGAAAGTCACGGAAGCTGCGGAAGAGCAGTTTTTGCAACCTAACGACAAACTAAACGTATTTACCGTTTGAATATATTCCATCCTTGAAGCTGATCTTCTATAGAGATGAATAGTGTTGGAGAGGGCTGCACGGATCTCAAAAGGGAATATGATCAGTGCTTTAATCGTTGGTTTGCGGAGAAGTTCTTAAAGGGAGATCGAAGCGGTGATCCGTGTACAGACATGTTCAAGAAATATCAAGTTTGTGTCCAGGTACATCCTGCTCGCTTGATTGCATCATGGAATTATATAAATTACATATATAAAACGTAACATGAATGCGTGTTTATCAAACCATGCTGACTATGCCGGTTGCAGTTTGAGTCTACAGTATGTGTGTTGTTAGGCAGACTGTAAAACAGGCCCGTGTAACAGCGACCTTGCACAGCGGTGGAAAGCTGTCACATGAAAACCTTTCACGTGTCCTGTTGTGATGAGGATGTGATAACCATGTGGCTGTTTTTATTGTTTGCGCAGAAGGCGATCAAAGAAAAGGATATTCCTATTGATGGCGTGGAATTCATGGGACCAAACAAAGATAAACCAGATAGCTGACGAGGGGGGGGACTAACTTTGGGACTGAGACGAATTACCCCAATTTTCTTTGCCTTGTCAATCTCTGCGCATGCCATGGAAAACGTGACGTCTACCCCCCCCCCCCCGTCATCATTTAGCTCGAGCAGGGAGCCAAATTGAACCAACCAGCTTTCAGTGTGGGGGTTGAAGTGCCGAACAGTGGGGAGTAGTATGTGACAAAACCTAAGTATGATTTAGACAAACTGACAATAGGAGGTTGTGATCATTCAGATATGTCTTGAAAAGACCTCTTGGACGTTTGCTACTTTTTAATGCTTTTTTATTTAACATCTGGCATTTGTTTTGAATTATGCTCAAACATGGTTTGGTTTCCTTTTCTGCAAGCAGAAATGGCTGTGGTAACAATGACTAAGCTGTTAGTATGGACACATGCAGTCTGCAAATTACTTCTGATGTACACATTAGTATGGATTACTGTTGAGCACAATTAATTTGCGTAATTCACATGCAAGAACTAGAGTTTTTATTTTGTACTTAATTTTATATGTAATGATTTAAATTATGGGTGATTTGTGATGCATTGATACAGTTTGCAATAAAACAGCACATTTAAACTACACAACCTTATCTGACATGTCTTTAATCTGAGACACCTTTATGAAATGTAAGTATTTCTAATGTCCTTATTTGACCCTTTCTGACAGCCACTTATTACCATTAAATGCTAGGGTTCTCAATGCAGAATGGATGTGAGGTATACAGGTCAAAATGTTGTTGGACTGTACGTCTCTAAAGACAAATGCATTATTGCACAAAATAAACCAACTCCAAGACATTTGAGTACTTTAATTGAAAAACAAAGCTCTCTTGCACATAGCCACCACAGTACACAAAACATTGGGGAAATGGACAAGGAATGAACTGGATAAAATCAATGCTAAATCAACTTCACAGATATTCACCAGATTACAATAAAAAAAAATCAATGTTGGAAAATATACTCAGTCATTCGTGGAGTTCCATTCACAATCAATATAAAAGCAGATTCTTGCAGTTGACATATTACATCTGTTGCACTATTGTGTCACACAAGGCTGTGCTCAATCACATCTGGTGTTCGTATCATTGAGCAGGGAGGACAGAGACTTGGCTACTTTCTCTACCAGTTCTCTTGTCAAACGAAACAAATCGTACAACATTATCTGGACTACAGCAATGTGAGTGCACAGAAGATGACCTCCAATCAACAGAAACCAGCAGCAAGGATGTCTGCAAGCTAAAGGCCGTGGATGAGAAGACATGGAATGTATGTCGCAAGCAAGATGGGAATACTGAGTCTAGGATTGGTTCTGGGACAAACAGCAAAAAAATTAAAGATTACAAAAAAGATGGGAGAGGAAAAAAAAAAGAGTGAAAATCTTGCTTTTTATCTGTGCTTTTCTGTGAATGGTTTGCTGGCTTATCGGTAGTGACGAGGGGGTGGGCTGTGGTGCTGTGGGGCAGGTCTCCTGGAGGGGGGACTATGGCGCGATGTAGCGTGGCGGGGTGGGGATTGGTAGCGGGGTGGAGGGGAGCCTCTGCTCTGGTACGGAGGAGAGTAACGTCCTCTGGACCTGGAGCGGGACCGCGAGCGTCCATAACTGGAACCTCTCTCTTCTAGCACGCGGATATATGCTGTCTCCCCCTACGCAGACAAAACAAACGTTCTTACGCACTTGAAAACATGCTGCATGTTTGCGTTCATCGTCCAAAAGGTCTCATTGGTTCCCCCGTGAGCCAGAGGGGAGGAGCTTACCTGGTGGGAGCGGAACTCCGTCCTGTCGAGCCTGCGCAGAGCGTACTCCATGTCCTCCCTGCGGAGGAACTCCACCACGCCTTCCCCGTCACGCTGCACGTCGGCGAAACAAACGTCCCCCGCCTCGCGCATGTGATCCTTCAGGTCCTGCCAGCTTCCACTGGGTGGCAACCCTGGAGGAGGGGAGGGGGGGATGGGAGGATGAAGAACAGCTAGCATGTCCAGGAAGGGAAGCCTCCCTCAAAGTATCACAATCAGTGGTCGATGCCATGAACTATTATCCAGTTTTAGAAAGAGGGGGAAGGGAGGGAGTGTGTGTGTGTGTGTAAGGGTAATACAAAACGAAAATACTGCCAGTTTATTACAAGGATGCACCGACTGTGACATGTTGGCATGGTGGAACAAGTTTATTTTTAACAACACCTGTTGCCATCGAGGCAATATCATCTTGTTAGCCGATGGTGCTCAACAAGGGCAAACGCCAGCCATTACGGATGTGCTGAAGTTAGTTTGGTGCATCCCTAGTTTATTTATATTACTCTGGCACAATCTGAGATATCATCACATTTTGAGAGGACTTGGTATCAGGTTTTCTAATACCCGAGAGAGAAAATGGCATTAACACACAAAGTACCTTCAAGCAATGGATGAATACAAACAAATGAGGGAACCAACACCTACCAGTCACTATGGCCGGGTGTTTGGGGTTATGCAGTCAACATGATCAGTTTCAGTTTACTGGTTTTTAGTTTGTTTTTTTTGGTTGCTGACTTGACCTCATCCACTTAGTCCCCTTGACTTCCAGTCCGCCAAGAGAAAGAGACAAAAAAAAACGAAACTGCCTACGACTCAAAACGTCCACCTACCAGTCACTACGACCCGGAATTCAGATCTCCGAGTTGGGGGCCCAAACCTCCCCCTAGGCCCCCCTTCCCTTGGGCCACCACTAAATTTGGCACCAGAGGAGCGAGGGTATTCCACTCGAAGTTTGGAGTCTCCAAATTCATATCCATTCCTTCCATAGACAGCGTCTTCTGCATCCCTAAGAGAAGAGAGCAGAGAATACTAATGCACTCCTGTCTGACCAAGGAGGGACACACCTGGCCTCTCCATCCATCTCAACCATCCATCCATCGAGAGCTGTCACTGGTGCTGTGTGTACATTATCAGGGAAGAGAGAAGCTTGCCACAAGTGGGGAACTGTGTTTTCGACTTGTATACGGCCAGAGAACATCCCGAGGAACTCACCGTGGATCTTCGAAGCGCACAAAGGCAAAGGGGATGGTTCCCCTGTTGTTCTTTAGTTCCACATCACGGATTTTTCCGTACTTGAAGAAGAGATCCTCAATGTCCCTTTCCTGGACGTCCATTGGAAGATTCCCCACGTAGATCCGTCCGTCCGCCATGATTGATGTCCGCCCTGCTAACACAAACCGGAGGAACCTGCAGGCTTCAAGTTCACGTCGCTTTTCCACGGACACGGTTGGAGAAGATCCGTTTTCTAATCCTAGTCCAAAATCCAAAATTCTTAGTCCATCCTCCTCTAATCCCTTAATTTAGGAAACACTCAAATCTCTGAGGGGGGGGCATTTGTAGCTGTAGTGCATGTTGGGTTCAAGACAATCAGTCCATGGACCAGTCTGAAAGCTTTAAAAGAGGACAATGAATTCCTGGCCCTCAAAACACTAAAGAAAAAAAAACGGCTACAGAAATAACGTGGTCCCAGTTAGAAGTCAAATGATCAACACTTCCTAGTAAGGATCAGAAATTAATGAGCGGTTTACATGTTAACACAGTCTATACTGATACATATTGCGGAGGAAAAGATGGCAGGACAATGAACGATTAAAAGTGAAACATGGGATTGGCGTGTTATCTAGGCTAGCTCTTTTTTTAAGCACGGCGGGAAGGTTTCTTAACATAATTAGCTTGGGAATTCACGCTAATTGTAACTTGTAGAATGAACGACATGAATATATTCGTAACATTGGACATCTTCTAGATACGATTACTGAGAGTTACTAGTTGCATGTAAGGTTTATCGACAGAAGAGCACGTTGATCATGCTAGCGACGTTAGCACGCATCCAATACATGCACACCGCACGGCTAATGTTAGCATAGCTAGTGCTAGCTATTTTATAGCACCGTTAGTGGATGTCCTGGTCTAGAAAATCTAGGCCAGCTAGCTGGAGTCGTAGCTACCATTGACACACTGGAGCATACAATCGGTAAATTGCATGTTAGCTAGATAAAACTTGGAATTATCGACTCTGTGTAGCTGCTAGCTAACCGCCTTTGTTGATAAGGGCAGTCTAGCTTGTTGCTAGGCTAAAGAAAGATTAGCTCCCATGATTTACATTCATCTCAAATTATGTGGTATTTGGGTTTAAAAAAAAACATATAAAATGTAGTTTGTACATGTACTGAAACACGTCATTTGTCAAACTTTAGATAATGACTTTCAGACGTACCTTCGGAAGAATTCGAGATACGGGAAATGAGTAGCTCGAGCTGTGATCAGCGTCTCTTCCGTGCAGGAAGTCAACCAGCAGCAACGATTGGGTGTTTCGTATAAACTGCTTGGGCCACCCGCGGGTGGACCAAGTACCTATGTAATCTTATGACATGCAACTTTGTCAGTTTTTGACGGAGACCCGTGAAAATAATCATGGATAGTTCTCTAGATCCAGTATTTTTCTTGAAGAAGAAGAAAAAAAAAATCAGTTGAAGATAATCATGATGGCATTTAGGAATAGTATGGCACTTCACATAATCTAATGTTGTTTAGAGCTATTTGTTGGTCCCCATATGGTGACTTGCCAGTGTTGTTGTATTTCTTGCTTTATGTTCACAATCGTTGTGTTATGCATTTATAGTTCTTCCCTTGGCACTTATTGGTTCTCATATGATTCACGATCTAAAAAAAACAGTGTTCGGGGTCTATCACGTTGCTATGCTCAATGACTGATGCTCTTTGTAAAAGCTCTCTTGTAAATCGCTTTGGATAAAAGCGTCTGCTAAATGAATAAATGTAAATGTAATCAATGCAACTGGCTTCCCTTGGTGGGGATGATGTGTGACTATGTGACACGCCTCTTCAAATATATCCCGACTGGACGAAACATCTCATGTCGCTGCCATCAGTGTAAACTGGCATAAAATCACCCCATAGAAGAGCTCCCTCCTCACCAACATTAATATGTGGCAAAATATTCCAGAACAAATAAAGATGTTATAAGGTAACAAGGAGACGGATTGGGTCAACAGTCCACGAACCTTTTCGAACAAGTTTCTTCATCCCAGTCAGGTAGGTTGGCAGGTATTTAATTGACAAAATTATGTATTTTGATTTGAATTTGTAGCGTTGTTAGTGTAAGATTTTAATGTGCTCAAAATATAATGATGTGACCTCCCTAGTGATCACATATGTTATGAACTATTAGCACACAACACTTTAAACTTTAAAAACTTACCACTGTGATTTTTGCACCACTGTTTACACTACTGTGTATACCCCATTCTGATTCTGATTGTGAACTGTGTATTTGAAGAACACAACGACCTCTCGGTCTTTCTCGGTCTCTCAAGTCTCAGTCTTGTCTCTTTTTCGCTCTCGCTCTCACGCACAACCCCTTTTTCATACGCACACAACTTTGTCATAGGGGTGTTCATGTCAAAACACAATAGAAGTGCCGCTGAACAGGTTTTAGAGTTCTATGAACTTGAACTTCTTCATTCAGCGATATTTTCACTGAGAAGGATGAACGTTTTCCAGGTCCAAGTTTGCATAGATTTTTTATTGAACATTTATATAAGTCAATTGTAATTGTTATTTGTCATCTGTTGTTGAGTTGAACCAAACGTTTAACTGTGAAGAACATTGGAGAACATGTAACTTTACTCCTACTATTTGGTTTCATGGGTATGTTATGCATACTGGGTTTGTAAAGCAGATTAACAACAATAGTCTACGGTGAACACGAGTGCATATGGCTGTATCGGACGAAGATTGGTGGTGGTGGGGGGGGGGGGGGGGGGGGGGGGGGGGGGGTATTTGTGTGTGTGTTGGTGTGTTTGTGTGTGGAGTGACTGTCATAACAGGAGCTGACTATTGCTGTGCATCTTCAGAAAATGCGGTTCTCCAGGTTAGGTTAGATTAGATAGACCTTTATTTGTCCTCCATGGGTGGAAATTGCAGTTCAGGTTGGTATTATGCATAGCCTACACTGTTATAGTTTGCAGGTGTTTTAGGTTACACCATGATTATAGCATGATTAAACATGAGGTGTCCTATAAATCTCAAGTCAAGTGTCAGTAATAGTTGTGTTTCAGAGGTAGATGAACTGGGTCGAGTTAGTTACTGTGCAGGCTCGTGCTGTCTCCAACTATATCTTAATTTTATTTTAACTTTACTTAACTGTTCTAACTTGCTCACCAGACTAGAGGAAAATTATGGGATGTAAAGGGCTATATTAGTTATGTATATTTACTTACTTTACTTGCGTCTGACACGTTTGTAAATCCGTTTTTAATTTGCTTACGTTGCATAAATGTAAATTCGTGATTTAATGTTAGAACCGTGAAGTTCTGTGAGAGTCGAACGCTATGTTAATGAGCTCGTGCCACTGGCGCGAATTCCTACCGTTAATTTGTAACTAGGCTAAGATTCACTCACGGGAAAATAGTAAGTTTTTGATAGAAAATTTGAAATACAAACTAACTTTACGAGAGTTATAATGTGGACAACCCACATGGCAAAGGTTTTCATTTTATGGTGCAACAAGTTTACTTTCTTAAAACGGTTCAACAGAGTTTTCTGTATAGCAAGGAATCATTTCCGTATATACAAAACATAAGTTTTTGCAAGGTAACAATTCAGATCTGAAAACATGTTTGTTGTATAAACAGTGTTTTGTTTTGTAGAAACGTTTCTTAGTAAAGATAAAGAGTGTTCTAGAAGGATGACGAATTACAAACTCATCGTTTTATAAATAATTGAATGTACATTTATATTCACCTTTCATCTTTTCTCTCACAATTAGGGGAGACCGAGGATGGAAGTTACACATTTTGTTTGAGCGTCTGTAACTTTTGTGCTGGGCCTCTCAAACTTTGACACATAATACCCATAACTGTTTTATAAAAATATAACTCACTTTGACATATTTTAAACAATCACAGATTATGTGAGTTAGTGTCAAATACAAAGAGTTCCGTTGTTACAATCTACCTCACAACTGGGGTGACATGTAACACCAGCTGGGAATGGATGTAACAATGAAAGGTAATTTGCTAAAATTATATCCACACTATAACATTTACAGTTATTGTCCTGTGCCAACTGGTATGCAAACTTCCTGACCTAAAAGCAAGTGATCAGTAAACATGTTATCTCCATGAATGATGTATGACACCTTGGGGCAACAAGTAAGCCACAATTGTTTTGGATAGCTGTAAATAAATTCTCTACCTCTTAATAATAAGTATAATAATTATGGAGAATTTCGTACACTTTTTTATTATGCCTATCTAATTGTTACCTCGAGGGGTTAACCCATAGAACAGATCAGCTGCTTCTGTTAAATACTCTGTCAAGAGTTCCTCCTGTTACAACTATCCCCACAACAAGCAGCCATTACATAGCTAACTGTTTAAGGTACGTGGGTTTGAAGTTAGCATGAATACCGAATAATGAAACTAGAGAAACGGTTACTTTAGGTGATATAAATTGCAACTTCGCATCTACAATAGAATTATCACTAGACAAAAAACAACGTGGATTGAAAAAAAAAAATATTACCTGAAAATCAGTTTTTTGGTTGTAAAATTCACAGTGTTGCTAACAGAGACATTACACTATTCATGTGAGCTTGAAATGGAAATGGGAGTCTATGATATTGATGACATCACTGTAGCTCTTTTCTAATTGGCCAAACTGACAGTGTTACAACTAACCCTGTTTTACAACACTCCCCGGTCTCCCCTATTAATTCACTTAAAACAAGTCGAGTTCCCAAAAGATCTGCAGCTTGCAACAAATTCCATAGAGGGTATGTTCCATGAATACAGTTACAATGTATAGTGTCAAGGGACGCAGACGCCATGACAGTGGCGTCGTTTAGAGGCAGTTTGTAACTAGCTCTACAAATTAATGAGACACTTGAGAGGAGAAAAAACAAAACACCAGATGATGTAGTGTAGTATGCAGATGCGTCACACAGTCCTTCTTCTCCCCCTCTCTCTCTCTCTCTCTCTCTCCTCTTTCTTTCTCTCCTGTCTGTCTGTCTGTCTCTATCACTCGTTCTCCCTCTCTACTATGGAGATAGTAAGCCTGCAGTACACAGTGTGAAATATGAGAAGAGGAAGAGTGTTAAGAGAGTGTGTGCAATCTGTTTCTCCATCTCACATTCTCTCTGTCTTGCTTACTGTCTTTGTTTCTCTCCATTTCCCATTTTAATATCCTTCCTAATCCAGCTGTCATTCGCTCTCTCATTCTTCCATCGTAGGTCTCCCACATTTTATAAATATGGAGAGAATAAGACGAGGAAAACCCAAATCCGTAACAAGAGCACTGATGATCACCTTGTTGGCCACTATCATGGTAGTGGCATACTTCATATCTGGCCAAGAAGCACCCCATCTTTATCTTGAGCAGTGAGTTTAAAATTGATCTACAAAAAATAAAAATCAGATTGAATGTGTTTGTTTGATGTTTACCAGGTTTGTGCTTCTTTCGCAGATTGCCTCGTTCCTGCCCTCTCAGCTCGGCGATAACAAAACATGACAATCAAACCAGTTCCTCTCAGGGCACAAACTGCTCTCCAAAGTTTCACATCATGTTCATGAAGACCCACAAGACTGCCAGCAGCACGGTACTCAACATTCTTTTCCGCTTCGGTGAGAAACACAAGTTGAAGTTCGCTTTTCCGGAGGGACGGAACGACTTCTGCTACCCGTCTCTTTTCCACCATTCCAAGGTGAGGGATTATCGTCCCGGCGCCTGTTACAACATAGTCTGTAACCACATGCGTTTTAACAGCCGTGAAGTCTCCAGGCTCCTCCCCTCTGACTCCGCCTACATCACCATCCTGCGGGATCCGGCCAAACTCTTTGAGTCGTCTTTCCATTACTATCACAACATTATCCCTCTAACATGGCAGATCCCAGGACCGCAGAAACTGGTCGAGTTCCTGTCCTCTCCCCGGACCTACTACAAACAAGACGGTTACAACTCCTTCTACCTCAAAAACCTGCTTTTCTTCGACTTTGGGTTCGACAACAACCTGGAGGCGGGTGATCCGAGTGTGGAGACGGCCATCGGCTCGCTGGCCGAACGCTTCGACCTGGTCCTCATCGCGGAGCACTTTGACGAGTCCCTTGTCCTGCTGGGGGACGCTCTCTGCTGGACGATGGACGACCTGCTGTTCATCAACCTCAACGCGCGGAAGAGGGGGTCCGTGTCCCGATTGAGCACGGAGCAGAGAGCCAGGGCTCGGGACTGGAATGGGGTCGACTGGAGGCTCTACCAGCACTTCAACGCCACGCTGTGGGCCAAGGTGGAGGCGTACGGGCGGGCGAGGATGGAGAGGGACGTGAAGGAGCTGAGGAGGAGGAACGCGGAGATGAGGGGGATCTGCGTGGCGGGTGGAGGTCCGGTGGAGGCAGGGATGATCCAGGATAAGGACATGATTCCCTGGCAGCCAGTGGGAGAAACCTCCATCCTGGGCTACAACATGAGAAACAACATTGACCCTCGACACAGGAAGTTGTGCCAGAAAATGCTCACCCCTGAAATACAGTACTTATCCAACCTAGGTGTTAACCTGTGGCTGACGAAGATGTGGGGCTGGTTCAAGGGTATTCTCTAAGACTGGAACCTCAAGCATTTCATTGTATAATTACATCCGTGAAGTACATTTTACATAACGTAACGTATTGTATATAGTAAACTTGTTTTCTGTTTTACCAGTTTGTTTTGATGTGGTTTTTGATTACACCCTTCCCCATGCAAGACAGTCTTTTTAAATTCTAATTCAAGACCCTTTAAATTGAATGGATTAGAGAGAAAGACCAGCATTGACCTAACTAAGTGTTGGGCCCACTGTTTGTGGGTGTTAGAAGTTCCATTCAATATCTCCTGTCCAGACTCAGAAAAACTGGTCTACCTTTCCTCCTGAGGACTAATGAAAAAGCTGTTAGTTTCACCGCAGATACATATGAATCAGTTAGCCAGTCATCATTAACTTGGTCATGCAGTTCGATCTGTATTAAAACAGGGAACAGTTCGACTGCTTCGGGGGCCGTTTGATTCCCTTTTTTCTCATCTGAACGCCTGAACATTGATTAGCGTTAATCTACAAATGAGTCACGCATGGGGAGCTCTCGGTGGGTCTGGCTGCAGTTTTAGACGCGCTGCTTTAGTAAGCAGTTCCATCACACTAATGAGAAAGTAGACACCGCGTGGCCTAATGAGGAGCGCGCTCCACCTGCAACCTAAAGTGAATTGTTATCATGTTGGTGACTTTAGCGTCTCCAGCACAGACCGATTTGAACAGCAGTAATTTAAAACGCGCGTTTGCACTTTCTAAATATAAATCCGTATGTTTTGTGTCGTCATCTGAAGTGAAAAGAATGAGTTTAGCGACTACAATTTACTTTTTTTTAATCAAGGAAAGAGATACTTTAGACCGCCTGCAGGTGCCAGTACAACACCTCCATACTCTGTATCGATGCCAGATAGTCGTTTTACCAACACAACGAGTTCAAAGAAGAAACTCTTATGTTGGCGAATCTGGATTATTTAATCCAAAATCAAAACATCATAATTCGTACAACGCACATGAGGTTTGGAATATTTAAAAGATTTCCATTACAATACATCATTAGTATAGTACTTATTCATTAGGACACCTTTGTGAAATGCACCGTCGTTTACAGACCTGACCAAAAGCTACAGTGATACTCTAATTGTCGTTTTATGTATGATGGTGTTTAGTGGATTACATCGCTCTGATGTAATCAGTCACCGGTTCCCTTGAGATTAGTTCACCACGAGGGAGAAGAACAGCCCTGTTTTACGAGAGGAAGGTAACCATGGAAACACAACGGGCAGCCCAGTATGGTTGTTTAAGGCGCTCGTTTTGTCGGTATAGAAGTAACGCTACGTCCAAGATTTTTTGTAAACATGTTTTAATAGCCTTTTGACGATTAACGGGGTGAGGATATTTTATTATGCACACTCTGGTTCTCAGTGTTTGGACACCATAGTGGGGTCTCTTCCTTCCAGACTTTCTAACAGGTCTATGCGACGTAACAAACAAGTGTTTGTGTGATTAAGGTGATCACCACCGTCATCTTTCATTAGGGTCCTTCTGGTAGGCAGAATCCCATTGTTGGCTTTTTTTTCTGGGAGTCAATGGCAACCCCTAGACCAGTAATGTAAAAAGTTGTTAAATTTGGCTTGTTGAAACTGCAAAACAGTAACTACCAATCTAAACATGGGCCACGTGGGACATTGGGTGGCGCTACAGGCCACACCCCAATATGTCATTTTTTAAGTGATGTCTTTGTAGGCTTAAATCCGACAATTATGACGTTCTGCATGCCTAAGAGCTCACAAGGAAGCCTCATAAACTATCAAGCACCTGTAATGCTTCACCTAATATAATGTGTAGACCCTTCCACCTAACCTGCAAAGTGTCGGACCTGTCCTCATGTGTTCATTTCTCTGGTCTCCCGGTCACAATGAACATCCTGTAATTTGTAAGATGTTTGCTCATTTCTAGCAAAAGTTACAGAGGGGAACCAAATTACATCAGGCAGTTTTTTCATCAAATCGGACGAGTACCTCCTCCCCACTAACCTGCAAAGGGTCTGTCCGACCATCATGTGGAAATGCATGTGTGAACGAACTGTCTTTTTCATGTCAGTTTAGCAGTGGTTTGCAATGCTGAAGAAGAACCCGTCATCACTGCCTGCAGCTATATTTTCCTTTGGCTCTCTTTATTGCTGGCAGCGACGTCTTCTGGAGGTTAAATGAAGGATCATGCATGTCTGTCAGAGGTTCAGCTAGTAGAGGCCTCTATGATGATGAATTAGGGTTTTTTAACTTCTTTCTTAATATGCAGGCTAGGCCCTGTCTTGTGAAAATGATTCATGCGGCCATTTACTTGGTATTATTTTCCACAGAAAATGAATCTTAAAAAGAATCAACACGCTGCCTTAAGACAGTCCTGTCTAATTGCTCACATCGATCAGTTAGAACCAGAACAGGCCTACCATTTGCAGCAAATTATAAAATCCGGAAGCGCGAAATACCAGATAATTTAACAAATAGTATTAATGCGATATTTATTATAGGTAAGTTATTCCTTTTCAAAGCATTCCTTGAAGGCTGATTTCACCCATGAAATCCTTCATGACGATTTAACTAGACAAAATATAAAAAGTTACTATTGAATAGATTCCATGTTGTTTTAACAAGACGATTGAAATCCTGTTTCATTTCACCTTGTTAAATATGTGCTTTTTTAAACAGCGATGAAGCTGCTCAGCTCAGTGCATCAATAGAGGCGGATAGAAAATGAATTTGTCGAAATGAGCGAGGTTATAGGGTTATCCTGAGAAGTGGATGTTGACTTTAGATGCTGTTTTTATTATTCATAGCTGCACTCTGGTGTCAACAATCAGGCGGGCCCCTCAGAGATCACATCTATTCCAGAATAATACCGCTCATGTATATTCAGTCCACATCGTAAACCTGCCTTCAGATACTTTACTGTGAGTTTAGGCCTGAGAATTCTTATCTAATCCTGACAGCATCGCTCTGCCAGTGTCTAGCTCCGTATCATCGTGTGTTCGCTTCTCCATGGCCATAGACCTCTGGGATGCCAGCCGTTACTTTTCGGGAAACGTGTGCCGTGCGTTGACACGACAACAGAAGCCTGCACCTTCGTCACACAGCGCAGGTTGGTACACATCAATATTGTCATAGAAGAACAAAACCCACAGCAGTTGTTGTATTCATGACCCTTATATCAGGCAGGGGAAGAACAAGGTTTTTTGTGTGTCTGTGGGGTTGCACTCAGAGGAAAGGCATTGGGGTGAATGACACAGACCATGATACTTGTTGATATTGGGGTGAATGACACAGACCATGATACTTGTTGACAGCGCCGCTGATGACTTGTTTCAGCAAATTCCCTTCATTGGAATTCAGAAACATTCAGACATTGTTCCTTTTCTTGTGTGTGAGTGTGATTACATGACAACGGAGCCAAATTGAACCTTCCAGATCTCAAGTTGAGTTTGCTGATACACAGGAAGTGTCTGTGGGAACCCAAACCATTCAGAGAGCAGAATCAAGGCTCTTGTGTTGATGTTGACAGTTTATTGGTTTGGTGATACGAATACGAAACCGGTCAGTTATCGACATTCCGTAGCCTATGGTGGATCCACTCCTACCAAAGATGTTAGATGCTTCTTAGAAAGCCATATCTGCAAGACATCCTACCTGAGACTGATTCATCAAAATCCAAAGGGAGCAAAACGATGTTGTCGATAAACACTTCCTCTGCGTATTAGGCACTGTTATGATGGCAGATCCCTAGGCTGATGCCCTCAGTCAATTTCCATGTCAACAGACGAGGTCGCTGATCAACGATTGAAGTGTTCGCTACTAAGAAATGGACCAGGAGTATTATGGAGGTGTCTGGCTGTGCTTATATGCTCCTCTCAGTGGGAAGGCTGTTTTAGAAGATGTTTCACACTGCATGCTATTCAGTTAAGTAGTAGCTAATGACTGGACCTCTGCTGTGTTCTATTCTGATGGAAAAGCCTACAGTGTGCATTACTTTAACTGTCAAGATAAACCTGCTCCA
This sequence comes from Protosalanx chinensis, assembly GCA_030340685.1. Lineage (NCBI taxonomy): Eukaryota > Metazoa > Chordata > Actinopteri > Osmeriformes > Salangidae > Protosalanx > Protosalanx chinensis. The sequence continues at coordinate 14,155,574 of CM059329.1, read as the reverse complement.
TGTGACATTCGGGCCTGCTGACAACCTTCCAGAAGAAACTGAAGTGTTTTCTGAGCCTGCCTCTCCACAAAGCTCCATCTGGCATTTCTGCAGAATGCGTGTAAGGGAGGTGACCTGCATATCTGGCGCTAATTTCAACGCTTCTTCTTATTAAACACCAGAAAGAAAGCGTTTCTCCAATCAAACGTAATCAACCAGTAGACATACCTCTGCCCCAATACATTAAGCATGGCCTAATGAATCCCTGTATAAGACGCGTGTATTCTAATATTCCTCACATTCGCCTAATTGTCTATCAATTTATTTCCATTAGCGAATCCCCCCTCCCTCCCTGCCAATATCTATCTATTACCTTCCCTGGAGGACTAAGTGATCCAAGGCTGCCACCTCTGCTTATTCCTCTCACAATCCAGCCTGACTCTACACAAACAAACCTCCGGGGTCTAGTTTTTTTGCGCACTGCAAGCAATAATGACACTGCTCAGGTGTCTCTCACTCACCAGACTCACCACTCTTTCCTCTCTCTCACTTTATCTCTTTCTCACTCTCTCTCTCTTTCCTCTCTCTTTGTCTCTGTCTTTTGGTCTCTCTTTTCTCCCTCTCTCTCTGTCTCTCGCTTATCTTTGTCCACCCTTCTCTCTCTGTCTTTCTCCCAGTTCATGTCTCTCATTTTCTCTTCATTCTCTTCTCGTGCTCCCCTCCCTCCCTCCCTCCCTCCCTCCCTCCCTCCCTCCCTCCCTCCCTCCCTCCCTCCCTCCCTCCCTCCCTCCCTCCCTCCCTCCCTCCCCACACACACAACTTTTTCTCTCTTCCTTTTCTAACCGTCTGTCTTTCCAGATGACAGTTTAAGCCAGAAGCAACCGTTCCCACTCTCCATGCTCCGCTGCAGGCTATCGCCGGACACTGACAGTCCGATAAACATACTCGTGTGATTTAGACTGAGGTTTCATATTCGTGACCTGTGAGATTCGTGAGCAGGGCTTTCTCCCCCTCCCTCCACCCCCCATTCTCCCCTGGGGACTAGTTAAGGGAACAGAGCCGATCCAGCTGTAGCAAGCTGCGGGTCCTGCAGTGATGACCGTGCGTCAGCCAGCTGGGGGGAGGAGCCACAGGGTTGGGAAGGTTAAGAAGACAGTGATAGATTTCCCCTGCGCCGTCTCAGATGTGTTTCTTCTTTGAGGAGCTCTGTGTCCCCCTGTGTGCAGGTGGCAAATGTTTTGGGAGACAGGGAACAGTGAACCGTGATAATTATAATGCTAATGGTATCGCCTCCGGGTTTTGGAACTTTCAATGGCGTCTTCGTGGAAGGGTGATGTGGCTTGAGTGTGAAGGGCTATTTCAAGCATGCCAACTCTTGCTGGTAACATGAAAAGGGTTACATGCAGGCCCCTCCACACACACGCACACACACCAAGTTACATCTACTGTATCTCAGCTTGCCATGCAAGCAATCCTTCCACTCAAAATGCTTTGATAGAGTTAGCTGTTATACAGTGTAAGTACAAGACAGCTGTGTCTGTCCTCCATTTTATTTTTCACAGTGTATTTTGTGTGTATTCCACAAATGAGTCGGTGTCTCATTAGCAGAAGTTAAAAACCTTCCCCTTTCTATGACTCAGCAGCTGAAGCTACTATGAGGGTAGCTCCCTGCAGCCTCTGAGAGGCTAGAAAAGACTGGTGTGGAAACATGGGGCTGCATATGTACAGGCCTGACAAAGAGCAACACAGCAAACGGTAAAGGTGTTAGAGACATGTTGTCGAAGTGTCGATCTCGTCGGCATGAAAGTGAAAATGGAATTTGTCAAAGAGAGCTTTCAACTCTACTGGGATGAGATCCAGCTCGTTAATATAACCTGACACTTTTACAACACCTTGCGGTGTGTACATCTCATTCACACACTGATTGACAACATTAGCATGTAAGTAAGTTCACATGTTCTCGTTAAGTATGAATTGTTTCAGCTTAGGCTTGTAATAGACATTCGGTTTTGATGCGTTTAGATCTGGTGAGTGACAGGATAATGTTGCCTGCAGCGCTGTGGGAAGTCTTCTAAAGCATCGTCTACAAAAACTAAGAAACCATCCTCAGACCACTTTAAGGCCCAAACTACTTTGCTGTCTATTTTACATAGACTATTTACACATACTTTTCAATTTTTTTAATATATTCTTTTTATAAAAGTCTGTGTTAATTAGTCTTAACTGTTTTTGGCTGATCAGATGTTCAGCATTTATAAAAAAAAATATCTATATACTGTATATATGTGGAAATAGGGATTGAATCAAAACCAATTTTCTCTTGGCACAACCTTGCCTTTTCTGCAGCTTGTTAGGATTCATTGATTTGATTTAAACTCCGGAACACCCAAATGTATATTATCCTAATCTAATGTCCCCTGGCCCAGACAGAGGCTGGCAGACCGTGCTGAGGCAGGAGAAGCCAAGAGCTTAAGTGAAGACAGAGAGAGAGAGAGACACTGGCGTGTTCTCAGGGGCTTAGAGACACGACGGCCTCTCTTCCTCAGCCTGGCTACGGTATATTTTAAAGACAGCACTGAGAATAGAATAGAAAAGAGAATATTGTTACACAGGCTGCAGAATGTACTTCATTCTCATGGAGGATTACCAGGGCTCTCCCAGCACTGCTTCAATTGGCTTGTCATATTTCATTTGGCTTAGAACAAAGCTTTGAGTTATAGTCTGTTTCAGTGCTTCAACAATTACTATGCCCGTCCATTCTTGGGTGTATAATTTCAGTATTGTACTTTCATCACTTTAATCCCATGAAGTAGGTACGATACTCTCAAACTTTTCAAAGTATTATTTCGAACCAATTTAGCATTTGTGATCATTATAGCTTCCGTGTTGAATAAATTATGTTTTAATTTGAGTTCATTGAATAAGTTTCCTCATCCATCGAATGAACAAGATTGACATAGAAGCAGGAGGGAATGTTTCTAGGTTATAATGCCTAATTTATTGAATCAAATGATATGACAGTTATTGACAGACATGGTGCCTGCAGAAGACTTAACCAAGGATTCCTAGTAGACCTGATGAGGACACTAACATGGATGCTCATTCATTTTACAGACAAATATCCATATCCTCCTCTTAATCATTAGATAACTTTTACTCATCCTCTAAACAAGCAGCAAGCAGAAGACCTGTGGGGACCTAAAAAAAATAAATGTGCGGTTATATTTGGATACGTTAAAACATTCAGTAGGTAGCCAGGAAGAGAGAAGGGGGCAGACAGGAAAAGAAAACTCAACTGCTGCTTCCTCCAGTTGAGATCAATCATCTCCTGCAGGGTTTGTAAAGCTGCACAGCATTGTGGGATATCTAACTGTCAAGTCGTCCTCCTCCTCCAGCAGCAAGTTTGGAACGCTCCTGTTCCGCCAGGTAGGATGTGTGGGTGTTTACCGTGCCTGGCCCTACATGCTCTGAGGGTTCCAGTGGAAGCCACAGTGACACGCCTCGCCTTTCCGGCTGGTCGCGCTCCGCTAGCAGAAGACAGCCGTCAGCTGATGTAACATCGGAGAGACCTCAAGCTACCGCTAGCGAATAAAGTGCAGAGAGCTCCTTCAATTATTCATTGTATTTATTTCAGGGTTTATTTTGTTGTTGCTGTTTGTTGAGGCAAAGTGGATCTAGCGAGTTGCGATGGCAGGTTAGGTAACGACAACATTACTGACCATGTATTTCAATACTGACGAATTAGGAGGCCTGGAATAAAAACAAACACCTACCGAGCAACATTTAATGTCATTTAGGCTCCAACTTCTTCTCCAGCAGAGGAAACGCTGTTTTCAGGAATGTTTCTCTGCTCAGTGAAGCCTGATCATCTATGAATCTCACAGCTTTTAAGTGAAAATACTGGTTTAGGCCATCCGTTGAAAGATATTCTGTGATTAACAGATAAATAAAAGGTAAATCACGTAATCTAATGTTGTTTAGAACTATGTGTTGGTCCCCATATGGTGACTTGCCAGTGTTGTTGTTGTATCTCTTGCTTTATGTTCACAATCGTTGTGTTACGCATTTATAGTTCTTCTCTTGGCACTTATTGGTTCTCATGATGGATGATTCACGATCTAAAAAAAACACTGTGTTCTGGGTCTATCACGTTGCTATGCTCAATGACTGATGCTCTTTGTAAAAGCTCTCTCTTGTAAGTCGCTTTGGATAAAAGCGTCTGCTAAATGAATAAATGTAAATGTAAATGATACAACCTGTAAGTGATACCTTGTGATTTGCACAAAGTAGATTCAAAAGTAAGTGGCTGCTATAAATTGTTGCTGTCCATAATAACATGTCACTTATGTATACTCCAACAGGACATTACAATTATAAGGTGTGGAATTAGCTACACCAGGTATTAAGCCTATAAAAAATCCATGTTGTCGCTACCTAGCTCAGTGACCCAGTGTAATTGCTCTGATGGTCCATATTCATATTGTAGATGATCAGGCTTACATGACTGTTGATTGAGACACCTTGACAGAACACAAGAATTAAAAGTTGAATGCAGGGTTCAGGGTGTATGAAGATCCACATATATTATAACTTGTTTAACCGAATGATCTTGTGGTTCTTCCATTTCCAAAGCGTCCGATAAATGAGGTATTATTTGGCACTTGTACCCGCCATGTTTGGGGACTATCTTGTTATGATCAGAGACCCGTGCTCTTTTTGTGAAGCTCACTCAGGGAAGTCACTTTGGATAAAAGCGTCTGCTAAATGAATACTGTGAATAAACACGCAGTAATTTGTGTAAAGAGGATCAGTGACAGCAGCCAGTCTGCAGGGTCTAACCTGCTCCTGACTGCCACTCTTAAGGAGCACAGATGGAATAACAGACAATAATGTCTTCATTGCAGTAAGCAGCTGAAGGTTTTATCCACAGCAACGAGAGGAAATGGCAACAGAGGACTTAGTAATCTGCTGTGAGGTGTTTTAACCACAGAGCTACAGACGGTATTATGACGGATTTGAAACCATGGCACACTTCCAGAACCCTATCTTGATTTTTTGCCATCTCCTTATAGTGGGGGGGGTGCATGTGTGTGTGAATCATTGCGGAAGTTTATACGATTGCATGATGGTATGTGTGTATGTGTGTGTGTGTGTGTGTGTGTGCACCAGAGTTATCGTGTGTATGGTTACATGACAGCAGGGTTCGTGCACGCCTGACCGATCTAGGTGTGGGTGTGTGTGTGTGTGTGTATGATAGCGTGACAGTGTGATGTGTGTGTCTACACAGTGTGTGTGTGTGATAGCGTGACAGTGTGATGTGTGTGTCTACACAGTGTGTGTGTATGATAGCGTGACAGTGTGATGTGTGTGTCTACACAGTGTGTGTGTATGATAGCGTGACAGTGTGATGTGTGTGTCTACACAGTGTGTGTGTATGATAGCGTGACAGTGTGATGTGTGTGTCTACACAGTGTGTGTGTATGATAGCGTGACAGTGTGATGTGTGTGTCTACACAGTGTGTGTGTATTTGTATTTATTTGAAGCTGATGAGTTTACGATTTCAGAAGATGCTGCTCAAGCTGGATAGAAGATGATGGCCGTTTCTTTGCTATGACTTCTGGGAAGGTGTACGGCGATTTTGTCGCTGGCTTGCATTTTCCCAAAATGTCCCTCTGATCCGTATGGGATCCTTGTTTTCTAGAGTCACCGGTGTCCTGGCATCGCATGGCAGTATCGTCTTTCTGATCTTTCCCATGCCAGGGTTCAAACTAGGAGCAGTCCTAACTCAGGGAGCCACTACCTCTCACAAACTCCAGCTTCTAAGCAGCCACTCCACTGAAGAAGATGTTTAGAAGTGAGTTTAACCAATTCAAGTGAGGAGGAAGAGGTGAGTTTAAGCAATTTGACGCCGTTACACTGTACAGTGGTGGGATCTCCTCGGCTTCTGGGATCGTGTTTGTCCTCTGGTTGAACTGAAGTGTTGAATCAAAGGCCTAGCTGTGGGCCTCGCAGAAGCAGCTTCAAAGCTGTTTTTTCCATCCTTTTTTGCCGTCCCGTATTTGTTATTGTTTTTTACAACATATCGACACAACTTTTGAATCATGCCTTCTGTTTTCCTTGTCCATTCATTTGGACTTTTGGCTCTCTGCTGTTAGATGGAATGTGTTCCAAAATAACATTTGTGGGTTATGAATTCCTCAGATTGAACTATGACTGTTCCACAAACTCGTGAGAGATAACCTTCTGAGCTGTTGACCCATGAGTCTGCCATGTTTCATCCGAGCGAAATCCATTTTTTCATTCAGTCAAAAGTTAAATATTTGACCATAAGACAGGAAAGTATTTATGGAACCTTACGCATTCCAAGCTGAGTCTGTGTGGGTTGGTTCTTTATTAAATTTGTTCTAAAGAAACTACATTTCGAATCTTGTTTTTAACGCTTGACGCAATGCTGGTGGACAGAAAACGTGTTTATATACTTTATTTGTCTAGTTTGTACATTTAGATGAACCTTTATTTGTCCTCCAGGAGGTGGAAATTGCAGTGCTTAGTCGCAAACAGTCAACACTTCATGTAATTGAGACCTTGACAGCTTTTCAACTTCATACAGTGACTGGTGAGCTACATAATAGAGCCACAGACACACAGACACAGTCGTTGTTATTGATGTGTGTATCCTTATGGCTGAATTAGTACCAGTAAGTGAGATATTCAGAATGATCCCACAGCAAAGACAGGGTGCTTTATTTCACTCCGAGCGAGGACTTTCGTTGCCGTTTGTTCGAGAATTAACGTGAGGATGAAGAAGATCCTAGTAAAGCCGTCCCTGTCACGGCACAGGCCTGGCTGTTAATACCACCAAGAACTAACACCCCAAACCCTGAGAGGCGACTCGCAAAGACGATGGGGAGATGATTTCAATCATGCTGCTTTTTCCTTCCACCGCTAACCGCAGTCCTAGTGTGTGAGGAACGACATGCTCCTGATGCTTCAGAGAGACTGAACTGAAAAAGAGGGGTGTGTGTGTGTGTGTGTGGGTGGGTGGGTGGGGGGGGGGGGGGGTCAGGATGAAAGGTAAGCAGCCTTTGTTGGGGAAGGATGCCATGTTCCCTGGGAACAAACTTGTAGGATTCGCAGTTTCATGCTTAGATCAATACTACAATTTTCCCTTTCAAGCAGGTAAATGCATCTGTCTGTCTGCATTGCAAATTAAGACAATAATCCGATCACTTTTCTGTTTCATGTCAGAGTCACTCTGCTCTTCGCAGGGCTTGTTTGATCCATTTTTATATTTTCTACAATTATCTCTGAATAATGAACACAATGAACACACAGTGAACACTTTGATCACATTTTAAGAGCATGTTTCTGCTGCTTAAGAAGTGACACACAAGGGGGTTTTCCAACTTGAAATAGTCTTCGACAGCGAAGCGCAGACCTATAGGATAAACCACTCTCTGTTCACCATTTTGGCTAAAGCGAGGGGAGGCATTTCAAATTAACCAGGACCTATTCCATGAATCCATCCCTATTAAGCTGCCCAGGAAAAAACTTTACAAAAAAAAAGTTTGCTGCTATGCAACAAACAACAACAACAACAACTCTCTTTTACTGTGAATAAAGTTACAGGACATGTTCAGAGGTCAAAGGTTGAGCGAAGCATCGCTCTCCATCACCTAGTCAGTCACAGGCTAATCACATTTTGAAAAATGATGTCTAACCAGGAGGAGCACTATGAAGGTTTCGTGTTATGAAAGTTTTGCGTTGGTGTGCCCCCCCCCCCCCCCCCCCCCCCCTCCCCCTCACAGTTACTCACAATACCAGCTGATGCTGAAGGCTAAAGATTAAGGCTGTCATCAGTGAGGGCTAACCTGAAGTGTTTTGGTGCTGGTCTCTATAGAAAACCAACTGGGTACATCTATTTCACCTGGACTTCTTCTACAGTGCTTTAATACAAGATCTGGATCCAAGGAGACTGTTACTGAAGGATTCACTGTGTCAACCCTTTTTCAGAAACAAGCAAAGGACCATCGGATGCACACAAAACAGCGTCCTTCCAACCAAAAAACCCTGGAAAACTGATAGTTATAACAAACTTAAATGTATGTGGCGTTTACTTTTGGATTAACCACAATAAAGTGACAAATACCACCTAATCATCCTTTATATGGGGTATTTACATGATCTACTCTTGACTTGGATAAAAGACGTAGAAATCCTGATTCAGGAGATTCTGGTGGATCTGGGTCTATTGTTTACGGTTCATTTCATTTGACACAGTTGCTTCTTGTTCAATACACTTCTACATTCATGAAGATTTTGAAGTCAGTTCTTCTGGCGACGATCAAACCACTATGGCTGTCAAAAATATTATTCGAGGGAACATGATTCTGTTTACTCACAGTTCATCTTGGTCCAACCAGAAATGTATGCAAATAGTCATCAATTGTAGCTGATTTAAGTTACAACAGTTCTGAGGGAATCTTAACAAAAAAATCGATTGTAATTGTAGCCGAGGAGACGAAATAGAGGAGAATCTCTCTCCATGTTGCATAGCTCAGCCCAAAGCCATCATTACCCTATGGATGAAGCAGAGGAGGAAATAAAACACAGCTCCTCAGGGGATGTTATTAGCAGCCTCCTCCTGTGTGGATCTCACTTGGGGGACAGGAGGAAACTGGATATCACTACCTCCCTAAGGAAAGCCCCGGAAGTTCAATGGAAAAAAAATATATTATGTCAGTTAGACCATGAAAAGGAATGAAAGAGAATATTAAAAAAATTCTCCTATTAAATGTCTGTTACGTAACATTAGGGAGTCTGCAGTGAATGCATGCGGTGATTTATTTAACTGCACGAGGTGTGTCGTGGTGTGTGGCAGGCATGACTGGCGGGATACTATGGTGTGTGTGTGTGTTTGTTCACGTGTTCGATAGTGTGTTGTCTGTGTATTGTTTCTGTAGGTTGATCTTTCAGAGGTCAGAGGTCAGAGGTCTACCTCCACGGGATGCCTGGCTGCTTTAAAGAGACTGGGACCACCGTCTGGAATACTTAACATGGTGTGTGTGTGTGTTTGTGTACGTGTGTGTGTATGTTTATGTGTGTGTATCAGTGTGTACGTATGTGTGATATGTGCGTAGAGTTACTCTCATGGGCTGCCACATAAAACCTTTGGAAAACGATAGTGAACCTGGAAGATGCTGTTGAAGCGTTTGAACAGCAAACTTAACACTGATCAGCAGGACGCTAGTTAACTCCTTAACAACAAACAGGGAGGTCAAGAATCATCCCTGACCTTTGCTTTTAACTGATCTGATGTCATGTATAATTGACAACACCATTATCATTATATCACTGCTTTCAGTTTCAATATGTCAGTAAACGGAAGATTTAGCTCCTCCCACCCTAAATGTTCTTCGGTTCCAAGCCCAAATTGAAGTTCCCATTCTGGTTCTCTGCTCCCCTTTAGCTTGGCCCAATCAGAGTTGTTATGTAGATCTTTTTTTTCCCCCTCAATGAGAGAACCGATAGGGCCAGTGGAGGGAATCCTCTCTGTAAATCAATCCCCTTTTTTGTGTGAGGTTGTAGAGGTTATTGGATTGGAATGGTGTCTCATTGTGAATTCCAGTCAGGAAGACCCAGCTCTCCCATAAGGACAGTGTAACTTGTGTGGGATGGAAAGGTTACTCTTCTGTTTTATTGTCGGCGTGGTAACAACTCGGGCGCTCTTGGGCATTCTCAATGAGCTGCGACTTGTGTTTCCCCGGCACGTTGGAAAGAGTGGCCTCTCTTCTTGGTAAAGATGGAGGAAGGGGGTTGAACTGTAAACAACCTCTCTGGATGAAAAATAAAGCACAACAACAACTTTGTTCTTCCTGGTGAAGTACTTGGGTGGTTTCGCTGCACAAGACAGCCAACTGCCTGATCAGCTGGTGGGATTTTGTTGTTTATGTTGCGGAGGCACATTGATTGAAATGGTCTGTGTCTGTTGGCGAGTGATGTGGAGAATCACATCGCGATGATCATTAACAGCATCTATTCCTTTGGCTTGGTGACAGCCTCTGCTATCTCAGATGGACACGGCAGCGTTTTGGACCAGACACAAACCACCCCCCCACGCCCCCCCACCCCCCCACCCCCCCACCCCCCACTCCCAGTCGCGTGATTCTTCAACCATAATTCCCTGATAAAAGCTCAGCTTCTTTTGTCATCGACTAAAGAGACTTACAGTCAAAAAAAGAAGAAGAAATAAGAAAAAAAAAGATATAGAAAAAAAATAGAATAATTAAACTGGCCGATTGACTGGATAATGCTTCATTGTCTTTCTAATACCTTTCCCATTTTGTAAAAAGACTGTTTATCTGTAGCACTTAAGATGGGGAGAAAGGGAACTGTTTTAATTGACAGGCGACATGTGACGCAGATCTCAAAGGAAGATGAGTTAGAAACACAAAAGAATGTATTTATGGATGTTATTGTTTTGAACAAATTGCTTTGGACTTGAGTGCAGTACTGATTCTGATGTCAGATGGGCTAACTTGATCAGAATTAAAATTCGTTTTTATTCACCATGCGAATTACATAAACACAAAATGTACTGCGGCAGGATGGAGCAAACAAAGAATATATACAGGAGTTAAATAACGAAAAAAAAGATTAAGTAGGCAATAGATATACATGTATAGCAGTATTTAAAAACTATAAAGTGTATAAAAGTATAAAAAGTGTGAAGGTGAGGGTCAATCACTCAAAGTGATGAGGGGTCAAAGTGTGTTGTGCAGAGTGCAGTGGGATTGACAGGATGGGGGGTGAGGTGCTGATTGTTAATGACAGTTGTGATTGCTATTAGGTGGGCATCATGTTACTCATTAGTATATTAATACCTACATGATCTCATCATTATTCTAACATCCTGCCTTTTGGACCAGTACACTCATTCACACTTGACATTTGCAATCATAATTATTGGTCATTACATTATAGTTAAAATTAATTATGAGAAAGTCTCTGATAAAAAATGGATTGTTGACTTTTATTGTATGATAGTGTATTCCTGCATTATTTTTCAGTTTATATATATTCCCTGCTTATTAGGCAGTCATTCTGCCAAACCTTCCTATGATGTGTAGGCCTATTATATTTCGGGGAGTTATTTTGTAAGTCGTTAACTAAACTGGCACAAAAAAAAGTTATTTTCATATTCAACTATACAAGACTACAATATTACCCCACCATTGTCATAATATATAACTTTGATTGAAAAAAAGAACTTAATCCAGGCACCATGAGCCCAATGCTCCACTGGCTGCTGTTGAGAGCGGCTTGCTGTCATAGAGATGAATATCTCTGGTGGCTTCTGTCCCCCCAATGAGTCATGTTTCACGTCTCTTCTGTACTCTTCTGACAGTGTGTTCTTCGTTAAAGAAACACACCCAATCCTTCCTTTTTCGCCTCGGGGGCAAGAGTGTTATAACTCCTGCTGATAAATCGTCTCATTTTCCTCTTTTTTTTGTTGCGGAGAGATAGAGACGTGCTCGGGGCTCGTAGACGTCAATTCAGCACTACGGGATGTTTGTTTGTCCCGCGCTGAATATGCATTCGGCAAGCAGGCACCTACAGCTGCTGTCACCGATCGTCACTTCTTCTTTCCTCTTCACCACTTCTCTACGAGGTCAGACCACACATTTGAAATGCCCCACCCCCCCCCCCCCCACCCCCCCCCACCCCCCCTCTTCTCTTCTGACCCGGCAGGAAACTCTCCAACATCAAATGACTTAGGAGCCTTTTGGAGCCTCTGAAGTGAACTCTCTCCTTCTGCAGTCACTAGCAGAAAAGGGGCTTTGGTCCAGACCAGTGTTACGCTGTTGGTGGGTTCCGTAAGGAAAGAACAGATCCTATTAGACTTTTAACATCCCCGTCTATCCAGCATCAGATATGATCAGTGCATGTAGAAAGTACGGTAGATCACAGGTCAGAAGTGACTTCTTACTGGAGGCTACGTCAGCGTTCAGAATCAATGGTCTGTACTAACCACATCTCAGCTCCCATGCAAAGTATCTCTTGTGTATATCTTGCTTTATGTTCACAATCGTTGTGTTATGCATTTATAGTTGTTCTCTTGGCACTTATTGGTTCTCATGATGGATGATTCACGATCTAAAAAAAACACTGTGTTCGGGGTCTATCACGTTGCTATGCTCAATGACTGATGCTCTTTATAAAAGCTCTCTCTTGTAAGTCGCTTTGGATAAAAGCGTCTGCTAAATGAATAAATGTAAATGTAAATAGTAAACAGTAAATATTAGAAATATTAGAAATGACAGGAACATATGCTACAGATCTATCCAGGGAGACAAGGGTGGTGTAGGTGATTAGACAGAGATTTCACTCTAAAATGATTTCTCACTGTTTTTACCTGAATAGGAAACAGATTGTCGTCTAGAAACACGGCTAGGTACCTAAACAGGTTAACCCTTGTTTTGACTTGCGATCGTGTGGTAAAATGCTTCTATTCCACGCTGTCTTTATACACGGCGTGTTGGATCATGGCGCAGTGCAGTGTGGAGTGTTCAGTGTGGCGGTCAGGACTACAAAGTCACGCCGGACACGGAAGCTCAGCAGGCTGACTGCTTTGGAAAATAAATGACAAAGAAATCTGCAGGGGGAGACACTGTCCTGAAGGGAGACTGATGGGAATACATTTTTCTTTCTGTCAGAGTGACGAGTAAAGCGAGTTAGAACTAAGGTCAAAATAGAGTGTTTCTGTATGCTGGATGAATGGACGGTTTCCTGCAAAGCATGATGGGAGGTTGAAACATGTTCTGCATGAAACAAGGTTCTTGTACTTTGAACACACCTATATACTCCTCTACAGTATGTGGGGGGTTTTCATTACAACTTCACTTCAGCGTATATACAGTCTCTCCTTTCTCAAACTCTCTTGACTGTCTATACAGCGAAACCTATCTTACGTTACCTGAACATCCTAGTTATCTGGATAACTAGGATAAGTCTGTCCCTGACATTCAGTTTTCCGTGCAATTACACATGGTCTTGTTACACCCTCTGCCCTCACATTTAGAACTAACATGAAGGAGACGTCGGTAGATCAAAATACTGAAGGATGTTCAAATGTTTGGCCAAGATTTCAGCTCTCTGCTCCACTCAGGATTGTTATATTCAGCAAAGCCCTCATTCAATGACTGACTCATACCACAGAAACAGGGATTCAGGTGGCTCAGCGGTTAGGGCATTGGGCTCATGGTCAGAAGGTTGCGAGTTTGATTCCCAATTAAAATGCATCTTCTGAGGTAAAAAACGTTATCCAAACAAACTGATTTCAATATGAATTATTTCGTTGCTGAAGGGTTGATTTCCTTTTTTTCGCAAAAGCTTTTGCAATACTAATGTTTGAAGCGAATGAAACTTTGACCCACCACCTCTGCACAAACTGGTGGACATTTCTGGAGCCATCCAGTAGTGTTTATATTTCTGGAGCCATCCAGTAGTGTTTATATTTCTGGAGCCATCCAGTAGTGTTTATATTTCTGGAGCCATCCAGTAGTGTTTATATTTCTGGAGCCATCCAGTAGTGTTTATATTTCTGGAGCCATCCAGTAGTGTTTATATTTCTGGAGCCATCCAGTAGTGTTTATATTTCTGGAGCCATCCAGTAGTGTTTATATTTCTGGAGCCATCCAGTAGTGTTTATATTTCTGGAGCCATCCAGAAGTGTTTATATTTCTGGAGCCATCCAGTAGTGTTTATATTTCTGGAGCCATCCAGTAGTGTTTATATTTCTGGAGCCATCCAGTAGTGTTTATATTTCTGGAGCCATCCAGAAGTGTTTATATTTCTGGAGCCATCCAGTAGTGTTTATATTTCTGGAGCCATCCAGTAGTGTTTATATTTCTGGAGCCATCCAGTAGTGTTTATATTTCTGGAGCCATCCAGTAGTGTTTATATTTCTGGAGCCATCCAGTAGTGTTTATATTTCTGGAGCCATCCAGTAGTGTTTATATTTCTGGAGCCATCCAGTAGTGTTTATATTTCTGGAGCCATCCAGTAGTGTTTATATTTCTGGAGCCATCCAGTAGTGTTTATATTTCTGGAGCCATCCAGTAGTGTTTATATTTCTGGAGCCATCCAGTAGTGTTTATATTTCTGGAGCCATCCAGTAGTGTTTATATTTCTGGAGCCATCCAGTAGTGTTTATATTTCTGGAGCCATCCAGTAGTGTTTATACTTCTGGAGCCATCCAGTAGTGTTTATACAAAACGTGACTTCACATTCTAGGAACATTCATTCCCATATTGGATTATGTATTTAAGTATTTATTCAACTAAATCTCGGTGTTTGACTTTCTCTAAGTTGATAAATGTCATCTGTGCGTTTACCTCCTGAACAAACACTGGTATGCTGTTTCATTTTAATATAATTATTTCTCAAAGGTTTTTATCCAGTTCAGCGTGCAGTACAGGGGGGAATGTGAACCTGCCACCAATAAACAGTCAACCATTCACCACTGACCTGCACCCCCCCCCCCCCCCCCCCCCACCCCTTTAAGGAGCACCATCCCAAAGGCCGGATAGCCATCCAACATGATCGTTTAGGAGAAGAGAAGGTTCCTTGGTCCCTAACTCAAGGAGGAGATCTCTTAGAGGGGATCGCTCCTTCTCTGTCGCGGGTCCAAAACTATGGAATGTGCTGCCCCTGCACCTTAGACAGGCAGAGTCCATATCCGTCTTCAAGTCGCGCTTAAGACCTACCTTTTTACCTTAGCTTTTCAATGATGTGTTGACTTTTACCATGTACAGTGTGTCTCTATTTGTTGAGTTTTTTTCCTATTGTTGTGTTGTTTTTACTGTGTATAGTGTGTGTCTATTTATTGTGTTTTTAATATTGCTATGTACTGCACTTTGGTCAACCGTGTTGTTTTAAAGTGCAATAGAAATCAAGTTGGATTGGATTGGATTGGATTAGGTGTGAACGTTCCAACTTCTTTCGTTCATCTCCAAGGTTGCCACAGTCTGTGCCAGAGCAATACTTCCCCTCCAGCCGCCCGCCGCCTCTAATCCTCTCAAAGCTCCAGAGGATCCTCGAGTCTCTCCCTCCTTCCACAACCTTCCCCCCCCCCCGGACGATCATTCGCCTGAGAGCGTCTGATCCCTTCATCCAGGTGTCTGGGTTCTCCCAAGCCTCTAGTGCCCCCTCTCCAGCCCCCATCCAGGGGGAGAGTCAGGGGCCAAGATTAGAGGACCCAGATTCTCTGCTCACAGTTAACACGATTTGACTGAAGTCTTCCGAGCGCCCTAAGCAGCCCACACGTCCCCCCTCCCCCCCCCCCCCCCCCCCACACATCCAGCAGGTAATTAGCAGGGAAACAGTAACACCAGCCTTCGTCTGCTGTTGTACGGCCGTTTGACCCTTCACTCTCCTTGTCCTCGGTGAAACGGTAATTAAAACTCCGCTGATTACTTTTTTGGGGACTGTCAATACTAGGGCGAGCGTGGCCTTTTTGATGGGGCTTTTTTATCATGGTTTTTCCTCCTCTGGCATGGATTTGCATGGGTGATTTGCATGGGTGGTGGGGGGGTGATGGAGGGAGATGGGGGGGTGATGGAGGGGGGGGGAGTGAAAAACTCTGAAAGGAAATTGTAGGGGGGATTTCTGTGGAGATTAAGAAATAAATGAACACACACCCATGCACACAGGCACAGCATACTGCACCCATATCCCTTGAAATCAAACACTCTATATACAGCAAAATGGAGTGCTTTTCATTGCAAATGTATTTCTGTAATCTAATTGATTAAATTTGCGTGTATGAGCCCCTTCCCCTTGGAAATAGCGAATAAATAATTACTACATCTCATTTTCCTTGCCTTTGTTGTGTAAATCCACCCTATTTTCAAACCATCCATCTCAAACAACAGAGAGATTGCCTTCCCACCATGGGGGCCTTTCAACCCCAGCTCTCCCTGCATCTCTCCACATCTCTCCCCTGGACATGGAGCTGTGAAGCACAGCGCTCATATTCCTCCAGAGACATCCCCACATCACCACATCTCCACATCACCACATCACCACATCACCCACATCCCCACATCACCACATCACCACATCCCCACATCCCCACATCCCCACATCCCCACATCACCACATCACCACATCACCACATCCCCACATCCCCACATCCCCACATCCCCACATCACCACATCACCACATCACCACATCCCCACATCCCCACATCACCACATCCCCACATCACCACATCCCCACATCCCCACATCACCACATCACCACATCACCACATCCCCACATCCCCACATCCCCACATCCCCACATCACCACATCACCACATCACCACATCACCACATCACCACATCACCACATCACCACATCACCACATCCCCACATCACCACATCACCACATCTCCACATCCCCACATCACCACATCCCCACATCACCACATCACCACATCACCACATCACCACATCACCACATCCCCACAGACATCACCACATCACCACATCACCACATCACCACATCCCCACATCACCACATCACCACATCTCCACATCCCCACATCACCACATCCCCACATCACCACATCACCACATCACCACATCCCCACATCACCACATCACCACATCTCCACATCCCCACATCACCACATCCCCACATCACCACATCACCACATCCCCACATCACCACATCACCACATCACCACATCCCCACATCCCCACATCACCACATCACCACATCACCACATCACCACATCACCACATCACCACATCACCACAGACATCACCAGAGCCTCTGTTTCAGGGTAAGCCCCAGCCCTGTAGCACTACCACCACAAACAACAACAGTACAGAACGTACGGTTCCTTACAAACGAGGTTATTAACAGGAGGAGGGCAGCAACACCAGGGCTCCATCTGGAGCGGCTCGCCAGAGGAACAGACACCGGGGGGTTTATGATTGACTCGAGTTTTAAGCGAGTAAACGCAGAGTAGATCATCATCTGTTTCAGTTAGCTCTGTGGTCTCCAGCCCTCAGACACTAAGCCACATCTGATTGACTGGAGAGGGGAGAGTGACAGAAGAGGTCAGCCTGGTGAGGCCTGCCTGGCTGCCTGGCTGCCAGCTGACATTGATATTCATGTCATCCGAGCCCAGTCCACTAGCAGACTGAGGCTCCCTCATTGATCAGCTTGAGGAGACCCGACAAACACACACACACACAGGCACAGCGTGTAGACAGAGACTCCCCCCCCCACACATACACACACACCAAAAAAAAACTAAAAATACTGTCAGAGTACTATCTCCCTGACAAACAGGCCTCGATGGACTCCTGCTGCCTCTCGCGGAGCGATCGTTCTCCACTGGATCAAGCGGGCGACAGGTCTCCTTGTGCCTTCACACAGGCAGTACGAATACTTCACTCACCCCTGCATTCTGTTAGACTAGGGATGTCCAATCCTGGTCCTCGAGGGTCACTGTCCTGACGGTTTTAGATGTTTCCCTGCTCCAGCACACCTCCACAGAGCTTGATAATGACCCTTCATTAGAAACAGGTGTGCCGGAGCAGGGAAACATGTAAAACCTTCAATACAGCGGCCCTCGAGGACCAGGATTGGACACCTCTGACTTAGACCACCCGTCTAAGTTGCTTGCGATTCATCTGGTTTTAAAGGCTAGTGATTTTCCATACGGTTGGCGTCTATTATGTTGGGAAGGGTGGCGTCGACACAGAGAGGGGGGGAGTGGTTAAGGGAGCCAGGGAGAGGGGAGACGTCAGCGGAGGAATGATGAAGACTGCTGGGAGGAAGAGGTGCTGCTGTGGGAGGGGAGCTGAGCAGGAAACTGTCTCTGCACTCTTCCCCACCTACGCCGGTCTGCAATCGTATAAATAAGCCGAGGAAGAGAATGAGAAAGAGATCAAGAGGCATGACGTGCCTTGCTTGAAAGAAAGGATCGAGGGGGTGGGGGGGGAGGGGGGGGGGGGGGGTGTGGGGGGGGGGAGCTAGTCTAAGTGAATGCATGGGCGGGTGAAGTCAATCTTAAAAAGCGATGGGGGATACTGTCCTCGAGCAAAACAGAGGAGGGAGTCTGAAAGGTGAAAAGCTAAACATGTGCCACCCTCAAACCGAGCGAGTTGTTTAGACGCACGAATAACACCTTGTGACGCTTCCTGCTCCCCCCCTGTTTGAGGTGCGAGGGGGGGACTGGTGAGGTTGAAACAGGGACCACCAACGCTCAAGGTTTTCCTTAGACGTGTTCGAGATGTCAGTGCGAGGACGTCTCTCTATCTTGTTGAACCAGAGTGTTCCTGTCTTTCTGTCACAAGAGGGAGAACCTTGACCATTGGCTCGTTGTGCCCGGCAGTCATGCCTTCCACGCAAGAACGCTACAAGCACACACCTTCAGAAGATGTTGAACATACTGACTTATTATGGGTGAAAATACGTACGCCACGAACAAAACATATTTTTCCATGTTTTCTTTCTTTCGTAGATCCAAGTTCTTGGGCTCCCAAGAAGAAAACATTTTTATGTGTAACAGTATTTATATTTGTTTGCATTTTCACAATATAATGTTGCTTCACGTGTGTTAAACTCATCATGCAGTGGGATTCAGTGTAGGATAACCCCAGAGTTTCAAACTTTGAGTTTCAGAATTTGAAGTATAATCCCATTTTATTTGTTCTGGAAGGTCTTGGGCACAAGAACAAGAGCGATGAAAAGTGACAGATTTAAGAGAAAAGTTAAGAGCAGAAATGTTGCGACTCCTTCCAATGAAAAGGCACAGTATGTTCTGTACTTTGTGCTGAGGTGTCGGGAATTGACTGTGTTTA
>CM059329.1:13885385-14136229 GCA_030340685.1 Protosalanx chinensis | reverse complement strand
GTCTCTCTCTCTCTCTCTCTCTCTGTCTCTCTCTCTCTCTCCACACCTGCTTAGTTTTCTGATCATTCCTCCTGGCGCTGGTTCTGCTGCAGGAAGTCAGAGAGTGTTCAAGGTGTGAACGTTTAGTTAGCAGACTAGCCAGAGCCAGGAGGGAGAGGCCTGTTCTGGAGGCTGACCTGCCCAGCCTCAAACTCCGGCCCTGGGTAGAGTAGAACCCCTGGATGTCTGTCCTTTGAAGAGTGTTGGTTGTGTCTTTGTGTCTTTGTGTGAACCCCAGGAAGACCGATGAACACATTGTGGATGCTAATAGGGATCAAAATAAAGGAATTAAGAAAATAAGAAATAAACTACTGCTCCCTGAGGGAAGGTTGAACGGCATCGGAAAGCAGAGCTACTTAAACATTTGTCCTCTAATAACATTCATCCCCTGCACCGTTTAAATGATGTGGTTTGTTTAGTGAGAAGCTTTGAAGACTCGACTCTAGAATCTGTTTGTTCCATGAAAACTAGCTTCAGTAAAACAGTAGTCAGCCTAACTTGTTATCGTGGCAATAAATCACTCAAGCAGACAAATTCACACAGTCACTGTTGGACACTAAAGGACGCCATGATGAATCGTCCCAAGATGGAATACACACTGTTAATGACTCTGGGTCTTTCAGCGACAGTGGTACTGTAAATATGATCGTTGCTCTAAAATGAGATGGATGAAAATTAGCTTCATTCTCACCTTGTTGAAATAACCTTATTTTCATACTCTTTCAGGGGAATATTCCAAACCTACTAATGATCGTATGACATGTTAATAACTTTACATTAAAACAACCCGAAATGAGGACTCATAATTGATGTTATATAACAAAGTTACAGTATATACTGACTAAACCAATGAATGTATACTGAGAGATCCAAGGAACATGTGTGTCATTTAGTCCCATTTGATCAGCGTCTGATCCCAGTTCTCACTGTGATGTCTGTGAGCTGTTAGAAAAACGTTTTAATTAAACACATCCCACGAGACAAGTGACAACAAACGCTGCAGTAAATTGGGTCAAATATTTACCCTGAAGAATCTTCCACTGTTGTGCAGAATCGACGACGCCAAAGCGCTGATGAGACAATCCAAATAACTGTCTCCTTCCCTATGGAGAAGTTATACTTCTTCCTCCATCCCTTTGATTTTCCACAATATTAACATGAGCTACGGTGTTAGCTTCCACAATTTCTTGATATGATAATTCTGTACTTTCTGATACACTGAATAATAATTTCACCTAAATACAGTCTGAAAAGAAGACGTTTTTAACTGACCCAGTTCAGAGGCTCGTCCTGCTGTTGTGTGTCTTTGTAGGTGCCCCTGACTAAAGTGTACCTCTCTCACAAAGACACAAATCAATCTGATAACCCATCGATTGACCCGTGGAGCTGATAGTGTTAATCAGATAAGAACACACCTTCTCTTCACATCCGCACCTGGGCGTGCCAAATGAAGATAGCATTTAACATTGAACAATTTAGCATGTGCTTCCATTCGAAAAGCAACGTGAAATGAGTCTATGCACCGTAGAATGTACAGCAGAAGATCAAGGATCACGGAGTGTGCGGTGGTTCCAGTCAGGCAACAGTTCATCCCTGTCTGTGGTCGCCATCAGATGGAGACCGATCTAACTATCTGGCATTTTCAACTCCCCCTGGACGTGTTTCCTTAGCGTCGACAGTCGGCCCCAGTCCTCCGCTGAAGGACCATCAGTGAAGGGAAGTCAAGATTGAGGCAGCTGTTCTCCCTGCTCGCCTTGTTTTGTGATGGAGAGATGTGGGTGGGGGAGAGCCTCAAGAGAGGTGACACAAAGCGAACTGGAGAGTGGGGGGGGTGTAGGGTGGGGGGGGGAGGGTGGGGGGGGAGGGTGGGGGGGGAGGGTGGGGGTGAAAACAGAAGGATCAGAGAAAGGAGAGAGAGCACTTTAAGTGCAGATAGGTCAAATGCAGATAGGAGGATATTGGGGGGGGGGGGGGGGGTAGAAAGCAAAGGAAGGAAAAACGAATAAGGACGATTAAGGAGACTGCTAGATGATTCAGAGGACCAGATTAGAGCAGGGAGGGGTGGGGGGAGGAGAGGTGGGGGGGGGGAGGAGAGGTGGGGGGGGGGGGGGGGGACTGGAGCTTGAAGTTTGGATGTCAGGGGGGAAGAATGGAACGAGGAACAGGGGAAATAGCCGGAGTGAGAGATGAAGGGGGTGAGGGAAGAGGGAGGGGGAGCGGTAAAGCAGGGGGTAGGAGGATGTGTCGGGGATGAAGGAGGATGTCGAGTTGTGGATGTGTTAGAGGCCCCCCCACAAACACCCCCCCCCCCCCACAAACACCCCCCCCCCCCCCATCTCCCTTTGCCGGCTCAGTTTCTAACACAGGAGCAGCCATTGATTGGAGCACCGCTGAGCAGCTAATAGCCCCCCTTGGAGTGTTCCCCTGGTGCCCAGGGAAGCCTGTGTTTGCTGATGCGACTCAGTTATGGAGGCACATTTTCCACCTCCACCCCCAGCCTCCTGGCCTCCCAGCCTCCTGGCCTCCCAGCCTCCTGGCCTCCCAGCCTCCCGGCCTCCCGGCCTCCCGGCCTCCTGGCCTCCTGGCCTCCCAGCCTCCCGGCCTCCCGGCCTCCCGGCCTCCCGGCCTCCTGGCCTCCCAGCCTCCTGGCCTCCCAGCCTCCTGGCCTCCCAGCCTCCTGGCCTCCCAGCCTCGCTCACCTCTCTGGGGCCGCGACACGTCACAGAGCTGGGGGGGGGGCGGAGCGGGAGGAACCAGAGGAGGTCATACACAGACTGTGACAAAGGTAACAAACCCCAAATCAAGCCAATTAGCTAATGAACCCAATAAGACGAACCTCACATGCTTGTTAAACTTCTTGGTGAAATTGTGCACGGATCATTCATGCCACCCCTCCCTCAGCAACCGCTGGACCCAATCTGATCTGGTCTCATCAGCTTCACACTTATGTCTCGCCGATATTTCATTACTGTCAGAGAAAACCCTGCCAGATTTGTGTTGTGTGTTTGCAGAAACCTGTTTCCATGGAGACCGGTCAAGGCCACCGAACTGACTCCAGGTGTTATCCCTTGCTTGTTCGTATACAGAGTACAGGCTTGAGGTTACCGAGAGTCCCAAAGCTCTCAATATTATACTGTCGAGCATAAACAGATCAATGAACCAGCTACCAAATCTGTGTGTGTGTGTGTGTGTGTGTGTGTGGGGGGGGGGGGGTTAAATACACCTTCCTACGACCCTTCATTAGTACCAAATTGGTGTAAAACTGGGCGATCTAACACCAGCTTAACCTGCGTATCCATGGACACCACAGACGGTTTGAGGCTCCATCAATCCTCCATCTCTAATAGATCCTTAAACTCAGCATGCAAGATCTTATTAAAAAGCACCGCTGGCCGTGTGCAGGCCCAGGTGCTTTCCTGTAGGAGATCCATCGATCGACTCAGCGGTTCTGCAATTGACCGAGACGTAACTGTAATTACATGAAGAACTCCAAGACTGTGTCATCCGAGTCTCTGCAGTTTGTTCCAATCCAAAGGGCAGAACAGATCTTAGAAGGTGGAGAAGCAGCTAACTAGCCCATTCAAAGATCTAGCAGGTAGGGAAAGATAAGAAGCCTGGAAGCCAGGAATCCATACTTTCACTGAAATGCCAAGATGTTTTTCCGAAAGTTGTTGCTGAGAAGTTTCATTATACTGTAAGCATTGCTGCGTATTTACATGAGGGTTGATGTGACCCGACTGTAAATGGTTGCCCATGATTTTTTATCAGTTTCAAAGTAGTCAAACTGAATTTTACTGTGATATCGCCTCCACTTGGATACGTAAAGAGCAACAGATTCTCAAATTGATATCGATTGGTTCCATCCGATTCTGAGCGACGGCCTGAGAAGCTGACCTCTGATTCGGACGAAGGTCGTTATCTCTGGCGTCTGCGACCTTCACAACAAATGATCTCCGATTGAGGAAGAGGAGAGCGTCAGAAAGCGCTGAGGTGGGTTCATCCGGCGCTTTCCGGCCGTCAATTGGAAGCGGGTGTTTATGGAGGTAATTATACGTGTCGACCTTTCTGTCGGACGAGCGCTGTAAGGTGTCAGGGGGATGAGGTGAGGCTGACAGGGAGAGGGAGACTGGTTTACACCCGTAATGAGATGCAGCGTGAAAAAGGTCAACGTTGGCTGACCAGCGCCATGCAGGTTCAGTTGAGATTGTAAACTGCTGTCAACACTTGAGAATCAGGGAAGATGGATACTGGGAGAGAACCAATAAAAGATTGCAGTGTAGGGTGATAGCAACTTTTATTATATTTTTTCTACACACAAAATAACAACTTTTCCTGAAACATCTTCCCCAACAAAGTAATACAAATGTCATGTAAATTGTTAAAAAGGCTCAAGACCATGATTAGATGAGTCTGACATGTCTGTTGTTTCATAGCCATTCATCTTGTGTTCAGTTTTGTACCACAAAAGAAATTGGTTTCATTCTGAGCCTCCTGTGGTCCAGTATTGAGCTTTCAATACTTTATATAATAATTTAGTCCCAGACAGATAATCTTTCCACACATGTTGAATACAAGAATAATTCTTCTGAATGCAGAAGCAATTGGTCACCGAGGTGTTCAACTGAGTTCATAAATAGCATTAGGTCCTCTTGTCCGGAGGGGAAAATCACAGCTTGGACAGAATACGAAGTGGGCATAACTGCTGAGGATGAAGTCTTCACAGAGCGCATGTACACAGGCCAGAGCATTTTGTTTACACAACCAGATTGTGGGGTGACCCTTGTAGCTATAGGTCATTTGGAACGATAATAATATCAGTTTCAAGGGAGAGAGGGTGAGCGAGAGAGAGATTTAGAGAGGGAAGGCAAGCGAGAGAGGGAAAGAGAGAGAGAGAGACTGAGAGAGTGTTTACTGGTCTGTAAACTATTGATCTCAGATGAGCCTCCAGCTTCCTACATTAGCATTCTAATGTAGCCAGAGATTCTGCTGAAGCTCCAGTCAAGAGCCGTGACTTCTTCCCCAGGAGCATCCAGCAGAGCTGCACCAGGTTAAGAGTGACATGAGGAGGTGAAGCACTGCATGGAACACACGCTTCAGCAGACAGCCTGGTGGATGTCTGTCCTTGGTTCTAACCCCAAATGTTTACAATTGACATTTACTTTTAGTCCTTTAAGTCCAGGGACATTCCTCCTCAAGGCAAATTGGGTGAAGTGCCTTGCCCGAGGACACGAAATCGGAAATCGAACCCGTCAACCTTCTGATTAGTAGCCCGATTCTCTAACCGCTCAGCCACCTGACTCCCTAATGACCAAATATTCTTCACCTGTCCTCAGAACCATCACACATGTTAGTCTAGTTAGAACCGGCCAAAAGCAATCGATGTGAAGGGAACCTCATCTAAGTCTTAACCTCTTGTTCCTTGTGTTGCGGTGGTGCTGAAGTGTTGGTGAGGTTCCTTTGCTGTTTCTTTCATCAGGGATCCTCTGAGGAAGGCTAACTTAAAAGCTTTTTTTTTCATCCTGATTTTTTTCCATTTCTTTCTTTCTTTTTTCTTCTTTTTTTCTCTCTTTCATCTCTCTGGACGCCGCAGCGTCTCGAGGGGCTGGTTCAGCCGCAGGTGTAGGAGGAGGAGGAGGAGGAGGAGGAGGAGGAGGAGGAGGAGGAGGGAGACACAGATAGACACAGTAACTCATCTTCCTGGATGACCTAATTACCAGTTGTACAGTCATTTGTGCTTATTACTGAACCCACCAACGTGGGAACGGAACTGTTTAACCTGCCAACAGACGTAGGACTTCCAGATGTCTTCAGCATGCTGTTTCATCAGCCCGGATACCCAATGCGTGTTTACGTTAAGCACCTTCTATAAACAGACATGTGAGAGTTTTTAAAATGTAAAATATAATATATTTCAGTGATTACGCCACAGTAATCTACAGATAAAGCTGCAGTCGCTGCATAGGAAACTCAGGGGACTACGTTTGAATCCAGCTCACGGTGTTTCTCTCACGTTTCCCTCTCACTCTCCCAGCTTTCCTGTCTCTCTCCAACTGTCTTGTTAATATGTAAAGCCAACGATATCACCCCCCCTCCCCCCCTCCCCCCCCTCCCCCCCCCCCCACCATTTTCTTTTTACCCTCAATAAAACATTGATCGGGCCTTACATCCCCACAGTGCAGTCTTGCTGTGTTGCTGGTTTATTTGGTGCACTTTGAGGGTATCCAGCGACGCAGCTCTTTTCTCAGCAGCTGTCATGACCCTCTGGTCTGAGTAATTAGGTATCTACTCACACCCTCTTGGTTGGAGCAGCCATCTCCTCACCCCCCCCACCCGCCCTAGACCCTGCAACACTGGCTCAGCATGGGTGAGCGATGGACTCGACTGAACGCAGACTGATTCTCTCGTTCCCTCGGTCCTGCTTGTCGTCCAGCTTGCCTGCTGCGATAAAGAAGGCGATTCGGCCTGTTGATTGAACGGACCAACCAGAACAGGCTTGAGGTGCTTACAGGAGATTTACCACAGACCTTAAATGCTTTCACTTGATGGTTTCTTATCTCCTGCTCGCTCCTACGGTCTGTGAGTGTCACTGCCTGTATCTAGAGGGGCCAGCCAGGTGTTGAAAGCCCCTGAGCAGCCCTGGATCGTTCAGAAGAGGGTTAAGACAAGTTAAAACTAACTAGACTTTTAAGTATAAATCTCATGGAACATTCTGGTGTTTTTTTAGGGGTGGAGTGATCCTAATTATCACCTTCCATAGAAGGTTCCATGGGTTCCATAGAAGGTTCTGTGTTCTTATTCCTTAGTTGATATCAAAGGCAGATCTGACAGTACCAGAGATGATGAAGTCAGTGGAAGGGATCCTGTTCACAGACAGGGTGCATCCTGGGTCGCCTCTCAATTTCATGGCGTGATTGAGAAGAGCAGGAGGTTACGGATTCATTTCACAGAGGCGCAGGGAGCCTTCATGACAAAAGTGGTGAGAATTACATTCAGGGGAGGGAGAGATAAAAAAAAATATTAAGCTCAGGTTGGAATCAGTAAGTGTGACTAGCCTGAGATGGATGTTTGCTGGTTGTGGGCATTTGTCTAAAAACAAACATGTTTTTAATCAAATGCACGTTGTGATGAATGTCTCCATACATGCGGTCTCCATGTGTGAAACCACCCCAGGATGCCATGATTTGTGTTTCTTCCAGGAATCCTCCTCCATCTCCCTGCGATGAGCGTGGAGCTCCCAGCTTCCATCAGTCCTCCCAGCTCCCAGGATCAGGCTCTCCATGCCCGGTCGTCCCTGGAGGGCCAGATAGTTGTTTGTGTTTGATGTCGTTGCTCAATGACTGATGCTCTTTGTAAAAGCTCTCTCTTGTAAGTCGCTTTGGATAAAAGCGTCTGCTAAATGAATAAATGTAAATGTCAGTGCAGACGGACAGTTCATCAGCAGTGAAACAGGGATGCATTGGGGCAGAGCAGCGACGCAATGTGTGGTCAGAACCCAACACCACTGTCCCCTTAACATATCGATGGACGGATCTATTGAACAAAGAGACTTCAGAGTTGAGGACCTGAGAAAGTGTAACACTAAACCTGTCAACTAGCAGGTCTTTGCCTTAAATACATTCAACGGATATTCTCCTCATCAGAGTTTATGGGTTTTTAATTGAGTCTTCAGTGTTTAACTGGACTTAATTGGCGCACAAGAACAAAACCGCACAGCAACATTCAGTTAAAGAGGCAGACATATCTGACAAGACTGTAAAACTAAATTATCTTGAGTCCCTGCCACAATACACCGATATCATATGTGCATGCAGTGTACCTTGTAATCATGCAAAAAAGCTTGATGAGATAATGACAGCTTACACAAACCTCCCTGTAATTACGATCGTGTCACAGCTGAAGTCGTCCTCTCAGGGTTTCCCAGCCTCTTCAGAGTAATTAAGGGGCCATGAGACTAAAACTATTACCCACCCAGTAATGGTTTAATTACGAGCCGTTTATGATTTAGCCTTCTTAAATTGCTGGAGAGAGTCTAGGGAGGGTGGTGCTGGTGGTGGTGGGAGGGGGGGGGGGGGGGTAGTATCAGACTGACTAGGACCATCATGAAATTACAACTCTATCAGTCTGACTATCAGGGCTATCCATAGGACTATCTATAGAACTAGCTATAGGATTAGCTACAGGACTATATATAGCACTATCTATAGGACTAGCTATAGGATTAGCTACAGGACTATATATAGCACTATCTATAGAACTAGCTATAGGATTAGCTACAGGGCTATATATAGCACTATCTATAGAACTAGCTATAGGAGTATTTATAGGACTAGCTATAAGACTAGCTACAGGACTATCAAATTTAATTTCATTATCTCCACAAACCAAAACCCATTTAATCAATTCAAGCAATCGACTTTGCAGAAGAAAATCGTGGGGATCTGGCACAGTGAACTGATCTGGCACAGTGAACTGATCTGGCACAGTGAACTGATCTGGCACAGTGAACTGATCTGGCACAGTGAACTGATCTGGCACAGTGAACTGATCTGGCACAGTGAACTGATCTGGCACAGTGAACTGATCTGGCACAGTGAACTGATCTAGCACAGTGAACTGATCTGGCACAGTGAACTGATCTGGCACAGTGAACTGATCTGGCACAGTGAACTGATCTGGCACAGTGAACTGATCTGGCACAGTGAACTGATCTAGCACAGTGAACTGATCTAGCACAGTGAACTGATCTGGCACAGTGAACTGATCTGGCACAGTGAACTGATCTGGCACAGTGAACTGATCTGGCACAGTGAACTGATCTGGCACAGTGAACTGATCTGGCACAGTGAACTGATCTAGCACAGTGAACTGATCTGGCACAGTGAACTGATCTGGCACAGTGAACTGATCTGGCACAGTGAACTGATCTAGCACAGTGAACTGATCTGGCACAGTGAACTGATCTGGCACAGTGAACTGATCTGGCACAGTGAACTGCAGTCAAAGTTTTTTTTTTTTTTTTTGAAATCCTATTGTTTAATGACTGCAGCATAATGACTGCACTGAGTGGTCACTGATTATGGAGAGCAGCCAGAGAAACACAGTCGGAATTTCCTTCTTTTTACTGTGTGTGTCTGAGTGAATGAGTGTGTGTTGTGGAGATGATGGACTACAGCAAGTATGTGTGTGTGTGTGTGTGTGTGTGTGTGTGAATGACTGTGGATGGATCAATTTGTACAACTTCCCAGGCAATTGTTTGGGAGGATTAATGCATGGGTTATTAATGTTTAAATCATCTAATGGCCGGAAAATCAAATTAACTCAATTGATTCATCCATGCCAAAACTCCCCTGTATTCACGGACATATTACTTTTTTTTCCTAGTGATTATGCCAACACAAAAGGTGAGTTTACACCTTGAAAGATGTGGGCAAACATATTTTGCAAACATGCTTTTCAAACACATAAACAGCAGGCAGCTTCAATCAAGTCAGACAATTTATTCTGCTGCAGAAATTGTATTTTCGTTTTCAGGAATATTTTCTTCATTCAAGAGTAACTTTAACAGAGGATAGTCATTATTCGCCCCAGGACATCCTTCTGGGGTTTATTACAGTGGAACAGTTCAAAATCATAAGCCAAGTCCTCTAAATTCAACACAATTACATCCAACTCAAATCTGAGAAGGCCATTTTCAATGTTATGGGAGACCAAAATACATCATTACTTTGATAACATTTAAATCTGGGGTAGCTGGTATGGTTTTCCACCATGATAACCACAAGAACACACACAGACTAATGAAGAGAAACAAATGAAGGAAAAAGAGACATGTAGATAGAAAACTGATATCATAGTCTGCGTGTCACAAACTGATCTCCGGATCCTTCTCCCCACAGGAATCCTCCTGCCTTCGAGCTAATACACGATCCCAGTTTGACTGAAGTCGCTCACAAGGTAATGGCCAAACCTCTTTGAAACTATTTCTCTGGTTCCCTTTTCCAAGGAATCGAAAAGATGTGAACGAGGTTCGAGAGGCTCCAGTCCAACAGGACTCGGAGTCAGCTTGATGAAAAGGCTAAATCATTCGCACATGAAAGGATGCTGGGTTTGTCCGCTCTGCTGCTGCCACTCGCATGCAAAACTTGAATAAAAGAAGATGACAGGACCTTGCTGACAACCTCAATTACGAGAGATCGTCTTTTATCTCCCCCTCGCCCTAATTAGTATCCATCCTTTCACTTTAGAATTCTTCTTAAGGCTCACCAGCTGAGTGTTATATGCTGGACAGATAAGGTGTATAAATGACTAGACCTAGGCTGAATGCATTATGCAACATTTTACAAATGATTTAGCCTTTTCTGTGATTTGGGTCTAATTTTGGTTTCAGTCTACCAGTCCCTTTTGCTACTCAGTAATGTGGTACTTCTTACCACGAATAATCAATATTGGTTTTTGAAAGGGTGGCATGCAGTTAATAACTACAGAATTTTGTTGATTTGCTAGACGTCAGTACTGAAAAAGTACCAAGCCACCCAGAGAAAAACTAGAAAACGTGCATCTGTATGCATCTCAAGGCCTGTGTTCCCAGCCACAATATTCTATAATCGTGCAACAATCAGGTACCACATTACTGCACTGCAGTGTGCTCATCCATCTTCAGAGCTATATTTCAAGAACAAACGATTATTCTCCAAAAGGGCACTCTCAAATTGTAGTACATCAGGATGTAGCCTCATTTTCAGTCCATTTACCCCAGACTCATGTCACATTCAGACTCTTTGACAGACGGGCTCCAGGAGTCTCAATAAATCTTTAACATAAATATTGTGTTAAATCATCCCCACCCCAGCCTCATCCCCAGCCTCATCCCCACCCCAGCCTCATCCCCACCCCAGCCTCATCCCCAGCCTCATCCCCACCCCAGCCTCATCCCCACCCCAGCCTCATCCCCACCCCAGCCTCATCCCCACCCCAGCCTCATCCCCGTTACGCTCCAGTAGGGGACACAGCAAGGTGACAGAGAATGAGGGATC
This sequence comes from Protosalanx chinensis, assembly GCA_030340685.1. NCBI lineage: Eukaryota > Metazoa > Chordata > Actinopteri > Osmeriformes > Salangidae > Protosalanx > Protosalanx chinensis. The sequence continues at coordinate 14,125,157 of CM059329.1, read as the reverse complement.
GCCCAGACACCCTCTGAAACGGCAGCAGCGCCCTGCTTTCACGGAGAGACGACACCATGGAGACCCAGCAGGGAGTCATGCACAGCTTCACAGCTCGCCCAGAAACAATCATTACAGTTTCTCTCTCTTTGGGTTTGGATCAAGAGGCCATTTCTGTGTTTCCAGCAGATGCCAGTCTGATGATACTGTGAGACACCTTCTGTTTGAATGCTTCGCCGTTTCATTATTTTTTTTAATGACCTTCAGAAAGACCCTTCAGGTCTGTGGGAGTCTGCATGGTCCATGAGCTTTCATGCTCCAGCATGACTGTCTCCTCATCAACCAGAGTCAAACACAATGACTGGTTCAGTCATGGAGTGCTCTGATTGGCTGACTTGTTCAGTCATGGAGTCACTGGCTGTATATAGAGGCTCGTTTCTCTCCCTCGGGTGCTAATTAGCCCGGAGTGTTGGTCTCAAGAAAGGACCAAGACTCTGAACCTACACCACATGCCAGCAAATACAAATAACAAAAAAACATCCATTAACATGACAGATTTCAGTGTTTGTTACCGAATCCACTTGCATATTAGAGAGGCGAGTCATTCTATCTGCATTGATCCGTGACCCACATTCATGCAAATGGGCCTAAAAGTAATTTAACTACAGGAAGCACACAGCTGTATTTCAGACCGGACGATGAGAGTGTTACAGACTTCGAAGAGAGAGTGAAAGTTGATAGGAGAAACGAATGACTGAGACATGAAACCGGATGCTTTCATCCAAAGCTACACAAGAACAGGAGATCATTATGGATCAGAAGTGCACTAATACGTAAAAAAATAAAATAATATATATATATTTGTGACACTGTTGGGGAAATTGCAATTTGCAACAGCAGCAGGGTACAGTACAGCACTCAGAGTAACTGTAAGGAAATATAATAATATCATAATACAAGATACAGAGTATAAAATAGGAACATAGTATATCAAGTAAGTGAGAGTTAAGTGTGGTGACTTCAGATTAAACCAGATATAGTACAACAATAATATCACAACTACTGTAGCTTACATCATTCCATTGAGTGGCCTTGTCACATTCACTGTCTCCTTGCTACAGACATCACGTGTTGGATCGACTTCAACCAGGTCTTGGTTTCCAAACCATTTAAAAAAGAATACGCTACTTCACTTCAAGGTGACCTCTTCTATATCTATTGTGCAACTACTTGAAGACTTGAATTTCCTTTTGTTTGACTAGTTTATGAGTTCTGGAGCTTCATCACAGCTAATGAGGAGAGGAGACCTTATAGATCATGATAAGTGCTGAAGGTCCTGCTAAAAGTCCAGGTGCTGTAACTCTGAACAGCGTCTGCATGAATCACTGATTTTACGAAGCCACTAACGACTGTAGACATTTGTTTGAAAATGTCTGATCGAACGAATCGTTTTTTTTTTCTTTTTCTTTTATCGGTTGTCAAGATGCTAACTCGAGGGTCATACGTCTTCCTTTTTACTGAGGTGTCATTCTTCCCGTTTCTCCCCCCCTCCCCCCTCAATTTTTTTGGTCTGTTTTCTGACTCCATCTGGAGCTTTTTAGAGTGAGAAGTGTGGTGTAGTGTTCTCTGACCACAGCTTACTGCTTTCAGCAGCTAATGAAATACCGCAGTACAAGGATTCACGACACTCACGAATCATCGCTAGAATCTTCCGTTATTTGGTTGTCTTTTCTCCGTTTTTTTTCTTATTTTTTTCTCTTCTTTTATTCAAGATTATGTTTATTTCATGACTCGCCGCTGATGTATCACTATCGATAGTCGTCAATAGTTGATGAATGTCTTCTGGTAGGTGGGATGAAAAGGACACCAAATGTTTGAGTCTTCTGGTGATTCTGTGTCCGTATCTTTCTCTCTTCCTCACTGTCTCTCTGTGTGTGTCTCTCTGTCATGATCAGAGCATTATAAGTAAAACTAATTACATGAATCTTGGGTATACAACTTTAATGAGCAAGTTACAGATCAACTAAAGAAGAAATATTTCTTCCACAGAAACAGCTGTTTTGAACACTGCTAGTTGACATTTAATAAAATATAAACAGTAAATTCTGTGTCATGTGTAAACTACACTTATGTTTCATATCACAGAACACCTTTTTCTACATAGCTTTCATGACTGTAGGTTGTTTTAATTACCTCATGTGTCCTCTCGGGGGGAACATGTACAACTGTGTACATCATGTATTACACACTGTGTCATATTGTATGCAGTTGTGTGAGCCAATTACTTACTGAATGCATGTGTTACAGTTTACATTATCTTCATTTAGCAGATCTTTTTCAAAGGCAACATAACAACAGTATATATTGAACGGGAGGAAGCCTGCAGACTGACGACCAGAAAAGTTCCACCATAGAGCCTTAATAACACAGAGGGTGTGACAGTTTCCAGGACATGACAAGCCTTGTTCAGGCCTGGCACTCATTACACACATGAACACTGCTTCAAGGCCATTGGGCCATGACCAATAAGGAGGATTAACGCAACATGGATACTCGTACACACTCCCTGTAGATATTGTGCTGCTGTCACCCTTCACAATCCCCATATACCCCTAGTGTGTCCACCAGGGTGGGGTTGTTGTTCTATTTGCCCCCTGCCCCACACTCCGTATGCTGTTCGCTAGTGCTTTGAGGCAGGGAGTGCTTCCTTCAGACAGCCCAACCTTCACTCCATCCATTTTCATTTCAAGGGAGTAAATTCTGGGAACAAAATGCGATTGTCTTGACTTGACTCAGAGTGTGATCACGTGATTTTGGTGGTACAGCCCTGCAGATAGATAACAACAAAACAAGACCAACAAGAAGTTTCTTATCAAGCTAAAGCGATCAATTTTCCTGTCATTGGGTCTAGGTGATTCATTCCGATGGAGACGGTGTGACCTTATGTTACAGATAAAGGTTAACTATCTATGCTAGCAAACAGCAGCAATTCACACTGGTCAAATTGTTCTTGTCAGTTCCCAGTAATATTGTTATCGACGTGAAACCCACAGAGGACTTAATTGCTCGTCGTGTCTGGTCCAGTGTCAGTTACAGAGGTTGTAATCAATCGCCCTGCCCACTCCTGAAAACACCAGGAAACGGAAAAGAAAGTAAGACGATGGACTTGTTCATCCGAAGTAGACAGAAGTACCAAGACAAAAGAAAAAAGAATCAATGCCATGTTTTCATATTTAATTTAGCTGTAGAAGTCTTGGCGAACTATATTTTCAGTGTTATTTCAAATTATTAAAACGTAGCACTAAAAGGTTAGGGGTTATCAACACTTAATTGTGTGAAGCTTGTCTGGATAGTGGCATAAAGCCTACAGATTAGATCTAGCTAGAATTTGGCTGCTAAAATCATCTTCAGCTTCGACAGCGCACACAGCCCCTCTCAAATAATAAAAACATTAGATAATCTTTTACGATAAGGTCCCTTAATTAGTTGGATTTCAAAAACCTCCCCCCCCCCCCCTTCAGTTCTATCATGTAGGAAATTTTAGTTTATCAGAGTGTGAGAATATGAAACATAAATGATGGATGTGATTTACTTATCTCAACAGCTTGTTTGGGTTTATTGTGATTAATTACAGAGACCGTCTAAAAATCACAAGAGTCTCACTTTTAGATGCCACTAATATTCCCTTCACTTCAATCTGTCAATTTCCCACACGCACGCACAAAGCAGGAGGGGGTTTTCAACGCATTTAATCTTTGGCAGGTAGATAATTGTGACGTACAGACAGGGAGCTTGGCTGTTTTAATACATTCAAATGAGGAATGAGCTTCATCTGTCTTGAGGTGTTTATGGATTCCAGCTCCATAATCTTCTCCCAGGAGGTCACGTTGAGAGGAAGATCTACACGCCTTAAGAGGTGTCGGAACGAATCTGTGTCAAAAACGTGTTTTGTGCACAACCGTAAGACGTGGGAGAGACTAACCTTCGTCAGAGGGGGACCAATCCAGAGCCAGCAAAAGCAAGTCACCTGATCATCTGGCTCGGTGGAAGAGATCAGTGGAATGGTTCCATTTGAAGCTGACTCCCAACACCTTCAATGTCTTTCAGACCTAATTTGTATTCTTATAAGAATTGATTTTCTCTGAGCAGTGAACAGGAGAGATATCCTCGGTCTCTGCCTACAACATTGTTTAATAAAGGTTATCTCACACAGGATTAGGCTTGCTCATGCAGAAATTAATTTAGAACCTGATATGATTTAATCGGGTTACTAAAATACAGCGAAAGGGGAGAAGGAAAATTCATATTCCTTGTACCTGTACTTGTACATATGCGGTGTGTTTGAGAGAGGGCAGGGAGCTTGCCTACTCGGCCGCGGGGCATCGCCTCAAACCATCCCCCAATAACACGACCCTGAAGAGGGGACTGCACTCTACTGGATAGATGGCGATCTATGGATGGCTCTCCTGCTTTCCAGAAACATGGCCTGGGGGAATCACACAGATTCCCAGAAGAGAGATGAGGGATGAGTCTGGATATGAAGGGGTGGAGGGCTGGGGGGAGAAGAGGGGGGGTTATTTCAGCAGGAGGGGAGGGGTTAAGGGGGGGGCAGTAGCCTGCTCGTCTCCAGCACAGAAGTCCCTCTGTGCTTTCGGTGGCAGAGGATCATGGGATGGTGTGGCACATAATGAGTTCCTGGGGCTGGATGTCGTGGCGAGCATAGGTAATGAGGTATCGTTATTCTGGCCGAGGAGGGAAGGATGTGGATGACCAGGTGGCCCGGTGGGGGTCCACCATGCCAATGAATCATTCAGTGAGTCATGTAGGAGGAGAAAAGTAGAAGAAGAAAAAAAACTGACGTTAACGCTCAAGGCGGCTATGTTTGCTCATGACACGCTCACAATGCACGGGAAGACAATCAGCTACGGATTCTCCTTCTGGAAAAGAGATGTTTGCCTTTCTTTATGTCGCAGGTGAGAGAAGAGATATCCGTTGACCCAAATCAATTCATTTTCAATATATGATTTATTCTTTTTTTTTTTTTTCAAGATCAGGAAGGGAGCATCATGTACTCACACTGCGAGCAAACATCCAATATGCCGTGAGATTTTCTCAAAACCAGGAAGGAATTATCGACTTAGGCGATTCTCTTATTTAGAATCCGTTTGACGTTTTTGTCATGAGTTTTATCTCATCACGTCTCAGATAGAAGAGTGCCGTCGCCACCAGCCGTACTTCTGCTTCCCAATCATGTGTCTCACCTTGACAGCCTCTCTAAAGCAATGAAGCCTTTCAAGAGAGGAGAGGCTCTGAATAGGAAGAAAACATGTGAAACCACTCAGATGAAATCAATGCTCTTCTGAAGTGTTGCACGATCTGAAGAATATCTCACCGATCCTGCTGTTTGTCTACTCTCATAGGAATCGTTCCCTAATCACACCAAAAATTATAATAATTGACTGAAAATTCTCATTGTTTATTTCCTTGAGGGTTTAGGTTGGTTGAGAGGCAGGTATATGGGCTCAAACCCTCAAATCCCTCTATGACACTGCTTGTACAAAGGGCTATACGTGCACATTTTGATTGGATTAATTTCTCCAAATTATGATAATATAAACATATACTTTTAGCAGACAATTTTAACCAAAGAGATCCTTCAACCTCATAACCTGCGGTCAAATGTTCTACCACTGAGCGTTACCCATCCCCAACCATCCATAAGAAATCTGCTTTCTCAAACACACAAACAAACATGAACATGAAGCGTTGAGGTGAGTCAAACAAAATGGCCGGTCTCATCCCTCAGTGTGTCTGCTTACATGGACAGGATGTTGTGTTGCTTGATTTCAAACATGGCAGCCAAACCCCCTTGGGCTTTCCTGTCCTCCAGGAGCGGAACTGAGGAGGGGGCGGCACCAACACCGTCCGGCCCTGATTATAGAGATGTAATGCAGTTTCAGAGAGCCTTTAATCTCATTAGCTCTTCTCTCAAAGGAACAGCTCTCATAAAGGCTCACGGTAGCAAATCTGATTGTATCACGCTGCATGAAGGCTGGAGCTCCAATGACTCTCAATCTTTGAGAGCAACAAAGAGCCGCTGTATGGTCGCACAGCGTGACTCCATTCCTTTTGCAGCCTTGTTGTCCAAAGAGTGTGTTTGTGTGCCTGCATATAATCCAGGAGGGCGCGATGACAATGTCAAAACAGGATGTTCCAATCAATCTGTCTGTTACTGTCAATTGTCAACTCCTGTTTCATTAACGCGCTCGCAACAATCTGCAACCAAATCTGATTTGTCTGTGTCATGTCAAGCACAGCCTGAAACATACATTATTTTATACATTATCCTCATTTTTAACAGCATGCTGTGAACAATACACAGTCATCTGTAAACACTGCAGTGAACAGCACAGACATCAACAAACAGAGGAAGAACTGGACTCTTGTGTTGTTGACACGCTTGGTAAGACATGACCAGGAATGGAAGGGAGGTGCTTACTTGCTGCTCTCTTTCTCTCTGTCACACACACACACACCTACACACACACACCTACACACACACACACCTACACACACACACTTACACACACCTACACACACACACACCTCCACACACACACACACACCTACACACACACAGACACAGTGAGCATGGATGGCTTGGCTTCCTTGAGCCACGTAACAAGGCGACAGTTGGGCTGCTCACGCTTGGCTTGAGACTCAACCCCAGGACTCTGTTGTTCTTCTAACTTCCGATAGCCACGGGTGAAGATTTAACCTTGAAAACTGCTAATAAAAAGATGATTCTGTTGTCTGAAGATTCAGTTTTATTACAGTAATTAGTTAAGGGTAAGAAAATCTGAAGGTTGGGGTGGGGGGTGGGGGGTGGGGGTGGGGGGGTGGGGGGTGGGGGGGTGGGGGGTGGGGGGGTGGGGGGTGGGGGGTGGGGGGGTGGGGGGGTGGGGGGTGGGGGGGTGGGGGTGGGGGGGTTGTTCTCTGTAATAATGAAACACCTGGTAATTGCAGGTCAAGACTCAAGGAAGCATGCTACCTCTAGGGTGGTTGTTTGGTTACTTCGTTCATACTAGTATGTTACTAGTAAGTTACTACTAGTTTATTTACCTACAGGACTCTGTTATCTCACAGTCAGCACAACAGGAAGTGTGTTGATGGACATGACTGGACGTCTGGACAGGAAGCAGACTTCTGTTTGCTTCCTGTCTGTGGTCTGCTGCTGCCACACAGGGTTAATGGAAGATCAAATATTCATGTTCATACTCGAGTTAACAAGAAGCCATTTGTTGTGTTGTCGCACACTGTACAAGCACAAGGTGACTAGATGGAGCTAGTGGACCAGCGTAAATATTTAATCTGCTTGTCCGGGGAAAGGACTAGGTAAGTATGAGGTCTAAAAAATCTGAGAGGCCGAGAGTGAACCGATATAAGTAAGCATGGAGGATGTTGATGCGCTTGCTGTTGTTGTGTTTTTCATCAGGCTCACTGGAGTTTTCAGTGTGTTTACTGAACCTGGCAGGTCTGCTCAGTGACCCTGGGCCAGCTGCAGAATCAGATGGACGTTCCTGATGTGAGCTCCAACACACTCAGGAAGCCAGAGAGCTTTCGGCTGCGCCTGCTTCACTTTCCTGCAGACCGGATTGTCCCTGGTGACAAGGACACCCCCTCCACTGGAAAACAATCTGAGCCGTGAGTGATTCCATATTTGGACGGCTGCCATCCCCAGAGTCACTTAACAGGAAGCTCTTGGACCAAGATGGAGGCTGATTTATGTGTTTGCATTGAGAGTGGTGTTATTAAATCCTACTTTGCAACTTGTTAAATCTTAAGAATGGCACTTCATATATGTTAGCTATGCGTCCTTGGCAATTGTGATGCTTGATTCACTCGTGTGTCCTGGTTGTTGTTTGGGATTGACATTAAAGGCCACATCCAATGGGAAATAGGAGAGAAGCTTTCTGCGTTAAAGGACCCATGGGCTTTACTGAGAGTACAAGGATGTGGTTTGGAAGATTTAACTGAGGCTTTTAAGACAAACTCCCCAGTCTGGTTTCTCCTGCTCTCTAGACACATCCTGCTCTCTGTAACACATCCTGCTGAATCTGTGGTCAAGCTGGTCAAGGATGTTGGTTAAAAGCTGGTCGAACAGAATACATCAACAGGAGGGAATCTAAACACACAAAATCTGAGGCTCAGTCCAAAGTAAATCATTTGGGACTTTGTTGGATTGCCATGCCAGACACAGGCCGAATCTTGAAATATTTCAAAGAGGTCTTTGAAGACAGGACTGGGTTTAAAATATGTGCATCTGCTTCACTGTCTTTCCACTGATAGATATCTTATCTGTGAGTCTTGTGAGGTGCTGGAGGCTCTGGAACCTGATTCTGGAACTATTTTGGGCTCACTGCGAAACTACAGTTCATAACATCGACTTTAGCAAGTAAATGGAATCTGTTTTATTTTTGTATCTCTTCTTAATCAGTATCCTTTCTATCCTGGTTAATACATGTTACATGTGTCAAATGTCAAAGTTAACAACATTTTGGCTGAGGCTCACAAGTAATAATAGTTGTTATTTTTCTCCTACAGAAACTGTGACCAGTCCACATGTCGCCATGGCAATCCTGCCCAATGTGTATTCATGCTTATATCACAGCACTTCTTTTCGACAAAATCAATGTTATACCTTCTGGACAAACTATTGTCAAAGATTAATATCCGTTTCTGTCATTCTGTCATTTCGTAAACGAACCATTCAGGAGGGAATGAGCGACCTTAAACAAAGTTAAGACAGGTTGAGGACGAAATGACACGAAACTGAACTCACAATCCAACAAGGTACAATAAAAAAAATATTACATTTCTTGTACTGGAAAAACCCCTGAAACAGTCATTTAATAACGTCACCGAGGGAAATCTCCCTCAGATCTCCCCAGAAGTCAACCTCAGGCAGGAGACAGCAGGCTGTAACCAGGGACCTGGGGAGGCATATTGACCTGTCCCTCTCAATAAGAATAACCAGGGAAGGACGACTTCCAAGCCTGTCGTAGGCTCTCCAAGCTTCTAACGACGCCCCTGGCAAGAGAAAAAAAGACGCCCCCATGTGACATTTCAACGACTTTCATATCTGGAGGCAAAACTCGGTTTAAGTCCCCTTTGGGTGGAAGCCCCGGAAAAACTGATGAGGTTTATTTTTCTTTGCTCCTGACCTTGAGAGGAGTTGAATTGCGTCTTTGAGGTTGGAGAAGATCCGGAACGTCAACGATGAAGGAGCCAGCTCCAATTAAATGATCTCAAATGCTGAATTAATTGGTGCATCAACAGCTATTTTCGCTGTTTTAAGTGGAGAAAAAAAACGCTATGCTGTCACGTCAACAAATATTTGCCGTTGACCAAGTTAGAATACCAGCATACAACCTGTAGTTCTACCTAAGATACATCAAAACTGAACTGCGTTTGAAAAAGAGCGATTTCTATCCATAATGGTCCAAACACACATTAAAATCTTTTAAAAACATTGACACATCCACGGTTCAAGGAAGCTAATTGGTTTGTGTTTTGAGGTGGGTTTTTCCTGTCTAGTTTTCCCACACAGTCCAGCCCCATTGTTTGTCTCTTACAAAAGTCTGTTGGGAGCTTTTAACACGTGTCCACTCAGCTGTGAAGTCACATGGGAAGAGAAACAATCTGCACAGGAATTGGCCATTGCATAATTGAAGCTAGACCCTGTCTCTATCGTGCAGAATGATTCTGTGTGTCGTGAATTTTGTAATCAAAAGGCTTCAAGCTCTAAGTGAGGACTGTCTAATCTCTGTTCCCTCCATTTCATTCTGCTGACACCACCTTTGATTTGATCTCCACCATTAGGAGCGTGAATTGTTATCGTTACAACGTTCTCAAAGTGCTGACATTTGGAGAGTGCAAACATCTAAAACCTAAAACAGTCAAAAGATTTCAATGAAACAGAAATACATTAATAAAAGAATCCTCAATCAACATCAACATGGAATTATCTGAGGTTCGTAGTGACATGCCAACATTTCCAAGTTTAAAGAACAGTATATTTCTGGAAATATTTCTAACCAATCTAGGGTTGTATCGGTTAGACACTACCTTCCGGAATGGGTTTTTGCTAATTACACCCAAGAAAAAAAAGTAGTTCCATTTATACATCACTTTGTTCCATTAAGTAAACAAGGTGCTTGAATCAAAGTTCACTAACAAAGGAGGTTGAAAAAAGTCCCTTGGCTTAGAAAATTGGCGTGCTTGAATGGATGTGACTGGCCAGGCACAAATATGGTGAATTCCTTCCTGGAGGAAAGTCCATGTTTGCAACGTACTGAGGAGAATCTGTGGTCAAGAGAGTGGGTGGATTGTTGGTTAATTGGGAAAGACGACAGCGTTAACTTGAAAATGTCCGATTCAAAATAGTCTGACGGCACTACGGCCATTTTTGGGCTTGTAAACAACCTAGTAGTTTGCGGAAGTAAATCAAATTCCTTCCTGTGTGAGTAACCACAACTGATAAACAGTCATATTCAGCTAATTTGGGGTAATTTGTCCAGTGTAGACAATGTGATCAATACTGTCTATGGTCGACTGTCACCTTTGTCTAAGTGACCCCAGTGGGGATGAATTGAGATGGATGGACAATGTGTTGCCCTTGGCAACGGATTTACAGCCCCGGTTAATTGAAATGTATGAAGCCATTACTGAGTTGACAATGCTCTGGGTTTCAAAACATTTTTCACAAAATGTTGCCTGTTCTCTGTCAGCCCTTCTGTGGGTTCTGCAGTTACTGCAAAAGCACTTTGTACTGAAGATCGACTGACTGAGTTACTAGTGCACACCAGTATAATACCAGTATAATACCAGTATAATACCAGTATAATACCAGTATAATACCAGTATAATACCAGTATAATACCAGTATAATACCAGAATAATACCAGTATAATACCAGTATAATACCAGTATAATACCAGAATAATACCAGTATAATACCAGTATAATACCAGTATAATACCAGAATAATACCAGTATAATAGCTACTTAAATAATGTCTAACTGTGAGTTGCTGCTCACTACGTTGGCTGAATGTTTAAGTAAAAAAAAGAAAAGCTCTCCTTGGGATCTCGCAGATTTCAAGGAGATGAGAGATGAAGACACCACAGGGTTCTTTTTCACGCGGAACATTTCTGCAAGTGTCCTTGACCTTCAGAAGAGAACGATTTCAAATGGACGACCTTTGTCACGCTGCCGGTACTACATAACTGATGTCCATGTTCATTTAACAGCAAGAGTGTTAATGTGCTTCCATCTCGTGAAACAACGAGCCCTCCCGATGTTAAAAGAACATTTTCTGTGAAAGAGTTTTTACCCTGACAGTAGTGTGATGGAAAGCCACCTCAAGGTTAAACTAAATGGTACACACATCTGATGTGGTGATATTCTGCTGTTACACCAAAACACACACCTACAAATGTATCAATATTGTTGACACACTCTTCAATCGATACGCTAAAGTGACAATGCACGGATTCTTCTTTTTCTATAACGGACTACACTTTATATTTCTTCAGTTTGAGAATCAGGAATCCTTGTGCGACTTCTCTGACTTATATTCACCACACATGACCTGATACCACCAGAGCAGTAGTCATAAAAACAACAGTGTATCCTTTTGTAGACGTTCAAGGAGAACTGAGATATAGCTGTCCCCTTCCCCCTGTGCTCCCCTTCCCCCTGTGCTCCCCTTCCCCCTGTGCTCCCCTTCCCCCTGTGCTCCCCTTCCCCCTGTGCTCCCCTTAGCCCTGTGCTCCCCTTCCCCCTGTGCTCCCCTTCCCCCTGTGCTCCCCTTCCCCCTGTGCTCCCCTTCCCCCTGTGCTCCCCTTCCCCCTGTGCTCCCCTTCCCCCTGTGCTCCCCTTAGCCCTGTGCTCCCCTTAGCCCTGTGCTCCCCTTCCCCCTGTGCTCCCCTTCCCCCTGTGCTCCCCTTCCCCCTGTGCTCCCCTTCCCCCTGTGCTCCCCTTCCCCCTGTGCTCCCCTTAGCCCTGTGCTCCCCTTCCCCCTGTGCTCCCCTTCCCCCTGTGCTCCCCTTAGCCCTGTGCTCCCCTTAGCCCTGTGCTCCCCTTCCCCCTGTGCTCCCCTTCCCCCTGTGCTCCCCTTCCCCCTGTGCTCCCCTTAGCCCTGTGCTCCCCTTCCCCCTGTGCTCCCCTTCCCCCTGTGCTCCCCTTCCCCCTGTGCTCCCCTTAGCCCTGTGCTCCCCTTCCCCCTGTGCTCCCCTTAGCCCTGTGCTCCCCTTCCCCCTGTGCTCCCCTTCCCCCTGTGCTCCCCTTCCCCCTGTGCTCCCCTTAGCCCTGTGCTCCCCTTAGCCCTGTGCTCCCCTTCCCCCTGTGCTCCCCTTCCCCCTGTGCTCCCCTTAGCCCTGTGCTCCCCTTAGCCCTGTGCTCCCCTTAGCCCTGTGCTCCCCTTAGCCCTGTGCTCCCCTTAGCCCTGTGCTCCCCTTAGCCCTGTGCTCCCCTTAGCCCCTGATTCATGTTCTATTATTTGCTGTGAAGGATTTCAAGATTGAATAGTTGACAACTGATGCTGGGATCTTAAAAAAAAGAGACAAAGAAATCCCAACTATTTATTAAACGTGCAAGTTCTCCAGAGGGGAGTATTGCTGCAATCCATCAGAGGTTTATAACCACCAGCGAACAGGTTTTTTTTTTAGTAAAGCCAATAAAATAGTGTCTTGTGATTCTTCTTGTGATTTTGGCCCTGGAGCCAAATGTTATCGACCCGAAGCACACTCGAGTTCCGGAATGTTTAATGGGCTTCAGAACTATTTAATCCAGTACAGGTAGGATCCAGGTTTAAAGACAGGGTAAAGACGGCTTCATTAGTTGGTATCATTAATTGTGCCGGCCTTTTAATTCACAACAAGTCCCTTATCTTTTAAGTCCCCTTTAAGGCAGGATAAAGAGTCATATTGGAATAAAAAAAGAACACGGTAACTGTCATGTGGAATGAAATGTAATTTGCTTAGCATTCCACTGTTTAATGTTGTATAGGGCAAGGAAGGTTACTTAGCGTGGATTATGTATGTTATTAGGGAGATTGTAAGATATGCATCATGACTTCAAACTGCCAGCCAATATTTATTGAGCGCCCTTGAATCCCCACAGCTCGTACGTCAATGACCAACCAACATTGATTTACTTGGATACAAAAATATATCCACCTTTCCTCAGTCCACTCATGGCTTCTGCTGTGAAGGCAGCTACTTATAATATAATATAACACCTTCTTTTTCCAGAGTGGATGCACATTTGCAGTTCATCTCAGTCTAACTTTATATGGATTACACTGGAAATAGGACTTTAATATGATAGTGAACTCCAAGGAATGGGTGTTGCTGTCTAGTTAGAGCTCTTGACTGCAGATTAGAATCTCATTCCTGTGCAACGCTTTGGATAAAAGCCTTGATAAATAAATACTAACATTGCACCAGCTGTACTATGCTTATTTTTTAACGTTGCAAAATGATAGGAGATATCTAAGAAAGAGAATACTTTATTTGTAAGGTACCTATACTTCTCACAAGTAAAATAAAATGCATATTTATAATGTACAGCAACGTCAATGAACAGATCGTCCTTCTCCAAGCATCACCTGAACCACAGCATGACTAGAAAACATAGAAACATAAAAGATTTCTTCTTACGTCGTTTTTTGATTCATTGGTCTTTTTTGTTCGTTTTTTTTTTGTTAAATATTTTACGTTCAACATAAAAAATGTAATCGAATCAAGGCATCACTTAAAAAATATAAACAAAACTCGATGATGGAGAAAACCTAAATCTGTCAAATGTCTGTGAGGTTGTCATGGAAACCTCAAAACATTGTTGGTGGTTTTTTCTTATATGATATAGTCTTTTTGAACGACTAGGTCGTCAACACTGGCGGATTTAGCTCAGAGAAAAGAGATGGTGTAATTGTCTATGGTATAATAAACAGTACAGTAAAATCTGGGCACAAATCAATGAAGTATATACTGTACATCAACATTGACATAATGTAAAAAGGCATCCATTTTCAGATTTCTGTGTCCAGTTTTCCCAGCATCCTCTTGGGATCTCTCAATGACACTCTCATGCCCAACATGACACTTAGCAGGGCTTTCTCACACACACACACACACAGACAAAGACACACACACACACACACACGCACGCAGTCTTGTATTCCTTAAGAGAAGTCTAAGGATAGCAAAAGCAACGGTATAAAAATAACTGTTAATGCTCTCATGGTAGAACTATGATCTTTGACGCAATGAGTGTCTGAAATGTCATTCTGAACACATCTCTTTGTATCCAAGGTGTTATTAGAAGGGTCTAGATCCTGGTCCAGGATGTCGGGACCATCATTCAGGTTCGGTTTGTTCTGATTACCGTTCTTCAAGGAGTCGGCTTCCAGGAACTTCGTTTTGGACATGTTCTCCTTCCCCTTAGGGTTATTGGTGATTTGTCTATGGTCTGGCAGGCCCTTGCTGGAGATGATGGACGACTTGTCGTTGTCCGAGAGGCAGCATTGAGGAATGCCGGCTCTCATTGGACTCTCCGTGCTGTGGAACTTACCGGATCGTGTCTTAGAGGTGAGCACGCTTATCCAGGTGTGATGAGGCTTGTCGTAACAACCCTCCAAGTCCTCACTTTTGAGGCTCTTGAGATCTTCCCCAGCCAGCCGGGCAGGAACGTGACACTCCAGCTCGGAGCTGGACCCTTTGAAGCCTTTGAACCAGTCCCATAATGTTCTGGCCCGGCAGTCGCAGATCCATTGGTTCCCGTTCAGACGCAGGTACTGGAGAGACACCAGAGGCTCCATGGTGTCCCCTGTGAGCGCCGTCAGGTTGTTGTAGAACAGATAGAGCGTCGTCAGGTTGCGCAGGTGGTGAAACGCCCTCTGCTGGATGAAAGTCACTCTGTTCTGATGGAGCAGCAGGCGGTCCAAGTTCACCAGACCCCTCAACATGTGGTCCGTCACGGTCTTGATCTTGTTGTTGTGGAGGAACAGGTACGTCAGGTTGGCCAGGTCCAGGAAGGTGTCGTCGTGGAGGGTGGTCAGGCTGTTGTCTTGGAGGAAGAGGTGCTGCAGGGCGAAGAGCCCCCGGAACACCCCGACAGGAAGCTCTGACAGACCGCACCTGTTCAGGTGCAGGGTGTGCAGCTTGCTCAGGCCCCTGAACGCCTTGGGGCTGATGATCCGCAGGTCGTTGTAGCCGATATCCAGCTCCTCCAGCTTCTCCAGACCGTAGAAAGCCCCCGCCTCAATGTGGCTGATGTTGTTGGAGTACAGCCAGAGCACGGTCAGGTTCCGACAGAGGCTGAAACTGGTGGAGCGGACAGCGCTGAGACGGTTGTTCTGCAGGAAGATGCGCTGGGTATGGACAGGGATCTCCGTGGGGATGGAGAGCAGACCCTGCTGCTGGCATGCCACACTGGGCCGGGGTTCACTGTGACATATGCAGGGAGATGGACATCCGGACATCAGGGGAACTGAATGCAGCCACAGGACTACAAAGTAGAGTTCTCCAACTGCAACAGAGGAAAGGACAGTGAGGAGAGAATTACTGGACTGATTTCATACAAATATCGAATATAAGGTTGATGCGTTTTGAAAAGGCCGTTGAGATGTAAGAGTTTAGTCCAACCCACAAAACAACATGGATTTATAATATTCAGTGAAAAATATAATTCCGAAAGCTCACAGGTCTGTGATGAAGAAGATTTATGTTGAAATCCTGCCAGTAGTATTAAATGAAAGTGCGAAATTATACAGTTTTTTTGCATTTCATACATTCGATTAGCCTCCGTCTCTACCGAGCAGTCCTACATTTTCAAGCGAATCAGAGGAGACGTGGGTTCGGTTTCTGCTGACTCTGAATTGTGGTGAACTTTTAAACAACCGAACAGCTCTCTGCTCTCTCTCTGTCTCTCTCACGCTTTACATTCTTCATACCTCGTCGATGAAGCCTAATTATGAATCCATAAAATACAACCACAAGGAGCATCCATTCTCACGAATTAGGAATGAAAAAACAACAATGAATAATTAAACAGTGTTAATCCCCCGATATTAGGAGCCAATGTTTGGTTAAGATTGTGTCACGGAAGTTTAAAGCACCGCACACAAATGTGCTACAGGAAGAGTGTTCTGAAAAAGATTACCTCAAACTAGCCGAGCAAATGGAACTAATCACACACGGGCAACAGGGACTTGCCTGGTCGGCCGGATCTCAAGATCTCCTGGATGATTTTCACGGTTGGTTGGGATTTGGAGAGAGGTGGAAGGGGGAGGAGGAGGAGGAGGGGGGGGGGGGGGGGGGTGTTGACACAATGCTTTCTCACTGGGCCTGTGAACACGCGTGTCAGACACATGCTGAGTGTTCAGACAGAACTAGTTTGCGGCGCGAGATGGGCTGTTTCCCTCCTGATACAATATCTTCACAGGACAGACAGGCCTTTGCTTTCCTCGCCGTACACAAATCCATTTGCACTGCCTCACCCTCCAGACTGCCTCACCCTCCAGACTGCCTCACCCTCCAGACTGCCTCACCCTCCAGACTGCCTCACCCTCCAGACTGCCTCACCCTCCAGACTGCCTCACCCTCCAGACTGCCTCACCCTCCAGACTGCCTCACCCTCCAGACTGCCTCACCCTCCAGACTGCCTCACCCTCCAGACTGCCTCACCCTCCAGACTGCCTCACCCTCCAGACTGCCTCACCCTCCAGACTGCCTCACCCTCCAGACTGCCTCACCCTCCAGACTGCCTCACCCTCCAGACTGCCTCACCCTCCAGACTGCCTCACCCTTCAGACTGCAACACATGTTATTTAGTTATGAAATCATTGGAACGACGAGTTCATATCTCGTTGATAGTCGTGATCTGAGTCTTTCAGGACTGATTATATTGACTTTCCTTTACCACAAGTCCCATTAAATCCTGCTATCCAATGACCACCTTCGATGCTGTCAGCAGCATTCAAGCAGCTGCACACTGTCCTGTAGCTAAGGTGCTGCTGATACTGGCTCTCAGCTTTGGCATAACTGAGAAGTGATTCCTCCTTTATTCTGATGTTGTCTTGTCGTTGATACTCAAGGCTAAGCCATCCCCCCCACCATTCCCCCACACCTGCGGACAAAACATTTGTCTTGCAGAGCACAAGAATCAAGTTTTCTTTTCTTCTATCCAGATTGCGCGGTTGTGATGACTCTACAGAGCAATTCATTTCCCTGTAGCTTCAGCAGAAGATCTCTTGCTCTAATGAAAAGCCTTAGAGGGGATTTCAGCAGAGCTTCCGAAGACGCCCACTGACCATGGTGAAGGTGGTGTTTGATAGAAAACAGTTAGAAAACAAGTAAAGGATCTGTCTCTCATTTGTAGAGACAACACATCTTCAAACCAGATGGCTCATGAATAACTGAATCACACAGCCTCTAAATAAGTAACAGGGTGAGAGAGGGCGATGATAAAATGAGAGAGAAAGAGTGAGATAAAGAGAAGGAGGAGGCAGGGGGGAGTGGGGGGCACGACTAACCTATCTACCAAACTGATGCAACGTGCATGGAAGGTATCCAAAATCATCACAAGGACTTCAAAGAACATTGATGGTAGATTGGGAGGAGATTGGGAGGTTGTATGGTTGATTGGGGTCATGGATTCTATTTGGACTTTGCAGCGGTGTGTTGGATGCAGGGAGGTTGAGTCCCTTGTTGATCAACCTGAGAGAATGAGGGGAAGCAGTTGGTGCTGGAAGGGAAATCTTCCCCTGGAACAGGTGGCAGCGCTGGGACTGAGACACCTCACCTTCTGTAGGATAGCTCAGAGCTCCAGTATTTTGTTGTACTAAGGTCCCTTTGCTAATTATCATGTAAATAAAACCATCACAGCTCCTTTCTCAGGCTTATAGAGGAAGAAACTCTACCTAAATCAGGAAGCCAAACTGATTAAACCTTGTGGGCTGTACAACAAACAAGGAGTAAAAGAGTTTAGAATTAGTCAAATATGTCAAAAAGCAAGAGTTTATTTGGCTCTAGACCCCTTAGGCTGTTTCAAGTGGAGCAGGGAAACATGGAAAGCTGTCAGGACAGCGGATCTCCAGGACCAGGATTGGTGATCCCTGCCTTAGACTTTGTTCCAGTACATGTCTGTCTGTCATACAAGAGGATGCAGAAGAAAGAATTGAAAAGTTTCTCTTCAAAATTCTTTATTTTGCGACAGCCAAAAATCCACAGCCCATCTCTGCTTCTGTACTAAGGACGTCATTAGTATATAAAGCAGCAACACAGGAAATAAGACAATCTGTGTTCCGTAAATATGTTTACCTACTTCAGACAAATGAAGGCTCAAAATCTTGGTGCCAAAAGGGGAAAGATAATGAAATGTACAGACCTACATGGAGGTGTGGTAAGGAAGGTTTGTAATTACTTTGCACCATTGAGAGAGGACATATAAAGATACATGTGATTGCTTGTTCCCTTCACAATTCTCAGGGGACACAAGTCCACACAGCACTTCCTCATAGGAAACCAATCTCCACAGCGTTTGGGAGTCGGTAGCTATTAAATGTGGCAGCAATCTCACTGGTGGGTTTTTTCTTTGTAATGTTTTTTTTTTTTTTCAGAAAGGAGAACAGAAGATCCTTTGGCTCTTTGCCCACGAAAAGCTTCGTTCTGAAACGTGACAGTTGCCAGGAAGTGAAGCGATATTTCGCAGCCATTTAAAAGTCTTGAGAGGTTAAAAACATGCGATCTGCTTGCCAAATCTCATGACCTGCACACTAGTACCTGCTGGAGGTGTATTTGGTGCCAGACAGATGCTTCTTACACTACAACATAATATATTAGTGCCACATCCTCATTATAAGTCTTGTAGTATTTCCCCGTTGCAATCAGGTGTGATTCGAAAAACCTCCATCGAAAAATCTTCTGTAACCCAGCTACAGAAGGGCGCAAAACTATACCCCCCCCCCCCCAAAAAAAAAACTACACACGCTCACATTTGACAGCTTTAAAAGGCTTTCAACACAGACAGCACAGTGTTCTGTTACTATAGAAAGGAAAAGACTTGCTGCATAATTTACTAGCCGTGCCTGTTGGGTGTTTCTGGATGCACAAAGCCCCCATGGTGGAAAATGGAGTCTGTCGTAAAGAGCAGCGATAAGGATGCCTCTGAACCCTGCTGCCCACCTCTGCCAGATCCCAGCTCCGCTGGACTCTCATCCCTCTGGACTGATAACAGGCTTCTCAGCTACACACCTTTATCGATCCTCCAGCTTTGCTCGTTATACATGCAGCAGCCATCTTGTCTCCACAGCGCCCCTCACTGGTCACTTCCTTCCCCGCTCACCCGCAGCGTTTTTTTATTCGTTCAACTCCGTGTCGGACAATAACTGAAATGCAGCACGACATGAAATCTCACCCCCCCGTGCACCCCCAGCCCCCCCGACCACACCCCTCCCCTTCGGCCCCCAACGGGAAAGTAAAAGGAAGTGGGTGTCGAACGAAACTGTGGATGGCGTTGGCGGTGATCAGGTACGCGTGTGTGTGTGACAGGCGCTGGTGGCGGCGCTGGAGGGAGGCCCAGCTGGGAGGAGTCACATTCCTCACCTGCTCACTCGGCCTGTCAGGAGAGAAGAGAGGAGGCGCCCACACTCCTCCTGGCTGTCACAACCAGAGTGGAGGAGAGGGGAAGAGGGAGGGGGGTGGGGAGGGAGGTGGGGAAGGGAGGGAGGGGGGTGGGGGGGGGTGGGGGGGGGGGAGGGAGGGAAGGCACGCAGCCCTGGGCTGGGCATGGTGACAAGCCACAGATGTGACTAAAGAGATTTGCAAAAGTAAGAACTCCAAAGTGACAGCATCTGCTTTAGCATGATCTATTCCAGGGGTGTCAAACTCGTGCCATCGAGGGCGAAGAGGGTGCAGGTTTCCGTGTCAACCAAGCCCCTGCACCAGCTGATTTCACTAACGAGTTTCTCTCCTCTAAACAGCTGGAGTAGTGCACCCTCTGGGCCCTCGATGGCATGAGCCTCACACCACTGATATTATAAAATCATTACTCTACAGCTCTAATAATGTATCCTGTACCTCAAAAAATGTACCTGCACATATTTACTGTACAGCCCTAATAATGTACCATACAGCCCTAATAATGTACCATACAGCCCTAATAATGTACCATACAGCCCTAATAATGTACCATACAGCCCTAATAATGTACTTGTAGTCCCAAAGTAACATTTGACAAAACGAGGCTCTTAGCCCCCCCCCCCCCGTATCCTGGTGCCTTTCAATGTTTACATAACACTTCCCGCTGGAACCTTCTGGCTGTCACATGCTAGTTGATCTCTTGCCCAACGCCACAAAACACACCGTGATGAGGACAGCAAGGGAAATAAGACCGCATGAGGTGGACCCAACCATGGAAGGCTTTCTGAAACCCTGGCACTCTTCTCTCTGCGTGGCTGAAATCAAACGCAAACCTCCAAGACAAAATAGCGACACGCCATGTTGGCCTCACCACAGAGGGATCTCCCTGTCTCATCTTTGGCTGCGACAATTAGAAAACCACGTTGACATCCTCCTCTCTTCCATATGTCTATTCCGTTCATCTTTATTCTCCTTACGTCTCGTTCCCACTCGCAGCGGCCTCGCTTGTGACCCCTACTCCCCCGTTCGTACATTCCTCACAACACCACGCTCCAATCAGAACTCAGTAAGCGAGGTACCAAGTCGATACCGAGCCAGTTCTTTTTTTTCATCCTTTTTTTCCGCCAACCTCCCGCCCTTCCTCACAAACACCCACTCCCTTTTTCCACAGTCAATTTATGAAGCTTTCACGCTCTTGTATTCAGGGGAGGTATTAAGAGACGATGGTGGATGAATGTCTCCTCGCTCACCCACCCCCCTCCCCAACCCCCTGCCACCCCCCCACCTCCCTCCCACACCCCTACCACCCCCCCCCCCCCCATCCCATCACCCATACGTGCTGCACACGTGTACCTCACCATTAGAGCTCCATAGACTGGGAGCACTGCTTGCTTTACTGAACGCTTGAGTCCTACGCTCTGATGAGATAGACGTGTCTCCTCCGTGCTACAACGTGAACTTTGAACCCCCGGTTATTGTTTCGCAGACCTCCCAGGGAGAGGTCACGCACATATATATCACATTAGGGAGTCGGTCGCCAATGTTATTTATGTAATCCGCTTGCTGGATATGTGTGTAGGTTTAACCAAAGCATGTTTGATTATAAGTCTGGTGTGAAATTACCATCCCTGGAAATGTTTGACTACTAAAATCCTGAAAATATACCTCAGTTTGCCTAACACCTCGTACATTAATTGGCTGTAGGTTATGTTACCCCTTCTCAGAATGAGAAATGGAGGATAACACAGTGGTGTCAAGCTTGTGCCATCGGGGGCCAAGAGGGTGCAGGTTTTTTCGTGTCAACCAAGCACAACACACCAGTTGATTTCACTAACGAGTTTCTCTGCCTGTGAAATCAGATGGTGTAGTGCTTGGTTGACACGAGAAAAACCCTCTTGGCCCCCGATGGCACAGTTTGAGACCCCTGGAATAACACCGTGTGAATTCACATCGCATGAGCCTCACAGTGAACGTGTGAACCTTCAAGACATCGACTTCCATGACAAGGATGATAGTTTGGTTTGAACATGTGTGGGGAACATGTATGATCAGCCAGCTTATCCCATGTCTGGTGCTAATCATCGGTGGGGATCAATGATCTCTTAACCCTTAACATGGGTAAGAACATGTTCTCATTGTCTGTCTTTAGCCGTGTACACAAATGTCACACAAAGAGTTTCTCTCCTGACAATGCAGAGTAACGGTGTATTTCTCTCCCAAAACCTGCAAATTCAAAGGCGGAATTTTCTGCACCACGCAATGGGAGCACATCAAAGAGAAAGGGTAATCCTGCTGGTGACTGGAGCCCCCCAGAGACCATTCTACAGCGCCGAGAGGAGGGGGCAGGGGAGGGCGGGAGTGGGGGAACTGTATTAATGACATGGCTACAAAAACACAACCTGATAAGCAGTAACACAACAGTCGATTCTGTAAATACGTGGCTAAGCTGATTGTTTTTTGCTCGTCAAGTGATTAGCCATTAGAGGGACGACCATCGTCATTAACAGAACAACTTGACGGAGCCAGCCCACTTCGTTAGCACGCTTCGCTGGCCCATCGTTCCTCAAAGTGAGTCTTCAAGTGATCAGAGCTTTGTCAAATATGCTATAAATAAAACGAGACCGTTGGCAGAATCAACCACTTCTGGAGGCACTTCTATAGAAACATAATATGAACATTTGTATCAATAATATGTTGCTTGAAGTTATTAATGAGACAAGCTGTGTGTTTGAGGAAGATAGACATTGATAAAAGCGTCTGCGAAGTGAATGCATTGATTCATGATGGTGTCAAACAGAATTAATAGTGGATTGTGAATGTATCCGGGCTGAGGTAAACATATTAGCAGCAGCTGCAGGAATCAGACGCGCGTGTGAGACAGTGTGTGAACTGAATTTAAGTTGGCATCGAGATTCAGCTGGAGAATTCAGATTCTGGATCAAAATTCAGTTTGTGATCTTGTTATGGAGTTCTACAGACTTGCAGAAACAGCAGCTGGGATGTGAACCCCTGATTTCCCACACAGCTCATCTGTCAGTTAGTAAGAAGAGATATCAACCTTCTCACACCCTGCTGATAAAAGCATCATTGGAGAATGTCACTTTGAATGAGTCAAGTAAAGCTCACTTCAAAATTAGGTTTCAGAGCTTGGCGACGATGACGTCAAGCCTGTCTTTGCCTCTGTTATCGTTCTGCTGTTCAGTGTGGTAGAATATTTTGTATGATGCATAACGTATAATGTCAAATGTAAATGTAAAAATGTAATGTATAAGTAAACCAACATGTATACAACAGTCATTAATAAAGGATAACTAGATGTATAGGAAACCAAAACTTAAACATGCAGTCTCATTGTTCCCCCAAAAGAAATCTGGATTTATAGTATCCAATTAACAACAATCTGAGTGCATT
Organism: Protosalanx chinensis; assembly: GCA_030340685.1. Classification (NCBI taxonomy): domain Eukaryota; kingdom Metazoa; phylum Chordata; class Actinopteri; order Osmeriformes; family Salangidae; genus Protosalanx; species Protosalanx chinensis. The sequence continues at coordinate 14,102,061 of CM059329.1, read as the reverse complement.
TACAGTATCTGTAGTATTGTGAATCATACCGGTAAAATGTATGTTTTTTTGGGGGGATCAACAATTTTAACAGCAACATGTAATACTGAATATCAAACAGTGAGCTTAGGTTTCGATCTTATAGAATGTAAGGTTAGTAATTTAAGGATTAAAATGTTGTGTCAAAACTACTCAGAATGTAAATCCACAGTGCATCTTAAAGTCTATCAAAGACGCCTCGAAATGCACGCAACTCAACCCCAAGCTCAAGAATTTACAGCAGAATGTTCTCATTAGCAGGTCCATGACTCAGTCATTCACACCAACACCAACACAGCTTGAATCTCAAAAACGCTTTTTGGGAGAACCCATTATCATACAGCCAAGAACCGTGGAACTCGACAGGCACACGGGCACACGTGTTCCAAAAGACCCCAGCGTTCTAGAGGGTGTTCCCCGAGGAGGAGCGTTTCCCTCGCACAGCGTGACGTTGGAGGGTGTTGAACCTTCGGGGGGGGGGGGGGTTCACGTGAAGAATACTTGAGCAAGAACTGGCAATGAGGTCAGAAAGTCAAAGAGGAAAGCCTGCCATTGGTTCAATGGAGATGAAAGCCTCGTCATCCTGTCATGGCTGAGAGCAGGTTCTAGAGCTGGCTGCATGAGGAGAGGGACATCAATATTCCATTACCTTTCTTCTGGGGAATTTTCCCCTGAGAAGGGTTAGGCTTAGTGCATCTTCTGTTCTCTAGACAAAATATCCTCCCCCCCCACCCCCCAAGAGCACAGCCATGTCCTGCTTCCTCTCAGGGAACTAACTTATGTGCAGTGTTTTGAGGGAGGAATTCATTAAAGAAGAAAATAACACTAATCTTTGGTCATTATTAATGACACGCATTGTCAGAGCAATGTGTGGGAGCGTTCCCCTGGAGTTGAAATGAATGAATGGGTTTTGACTTGCCTAGCTTTGCAGCCACCACTGCAAAATTTAAATGTCTTATTGGAAAGAGGATTGGATAGCCATGGAGTTGTTCTCGCCTCAATCTTTCCACTTCTTTAGAAGGAAATGTTTTCCACTAAATCAAAAGAGCAATATCTTTCCCCTCCAACGTGAAATTTTTTCGGATAACTATGTTACCCAAAGTGCCACTGAATTCATTTGTAGTTCTGCTATTTTTCACAGCCTTGCAGTTTCATGGCCCCATTAAATTAATCAACGCTGAAAGTGACAAAAAAACGGTGCGAAGAACCAAAGTGATACTTCTGCATCTGAGCGCCAGAAAAGTTGAAACAATCTGAGATTAGCGTACATTAGCCGTGTATACAGTCTACTACGTGCTACGATCATGATCTCACACAGCATGTTCTGGCTCCAGTCTTTGAGCCCTCGTACCTAGTTTACTCACACAGTTCACTGACAGAATGCAGTCCATCTGTTCCAAAGTACTGCATGAGGTCAAATGTACTAAAATATCCCCAGTAGGATTCAGCCGTCGTCGTCTAATGAGTGAAAGGAAGGTGTAATGACAACGTGTTATCATGACAGCTGAGGAAGAGAAAGTCGAGAAGGTAGAATAATTTACACGCACCTTAAATGTCAAGTTGTTCAATCTAATCACGGTCGTGTCATAATTGGATGAAATCAAGTTATTTTATTTTTTTTCGCTGTTGACTTTTTAGGTGTTTGTGACGTTCGTTTCAAGTCTGCAATGTTTCTTTTTTTTCTACCCTTCACTGCTGTGGGTTGTTATGTCTCTTTCAATCAATAGAGCTGAACGTTGGTGGAATGCAATGTGGTGTAGCTCTCAGTCTCTTGTCCCTTTAGTTCATTCAGCCCCATTAATAAAACAACAGTTGCCAGGGTGCCACGGTGGTTGCTGTGGACATCAAGTGAAATTTAAGACTGAAACAGTATGATTTAGAGAGAACTGCCGACGCATGGCAGAAACCCTAACCCTGGGGCAGGAACCTCCTCCAAAGCAAACTCACCTTCACCATGTCACATCAGGCTCGTGCCACAGAGTGCTTAAACACAAGCAGATCCTTCAACAACAAAAAACCAGAGGTCTTCATTATTTCTATGTCGTTTTGGATAGAAATGACGACTAAGTGAATAAAACTCTAAATGTGTGGCTTTGGGGTCCAAGGTCGCCGTGTGATGAGGAAAATAAAGCACGATAAAGAACTTATCTCAATGCTCTCTTGTAAGTCGCTTTGGATAAAAACGTCTGCTAAATGAATAAATGTAAAAATGTAAAATGCATCGGCACTCATTCATTGCAGCCTGATCATTTACTGAGTGGAATACTGGAGTAATAATAATAATGATACTGGAATCATGTGTAGTTCACCATTATCATGATGAGACAGCCTCGCCAGCAGAGCTGCCACTCTGCAGTGTCTGAGCGTGTGTGCAGCAAGATGGAGTCAGCTTTTCGGATGTCAGGGAGTGAGTGATCATGAAGAGATGCCCTGGGGTGACCTGGCAAGGAAGTTAATCACTGTTTCATCCCGACAAGACAGCTTCAATATCAGAAGCAGCTTGAGGAACCGGGGTGACAAGACACAGCTATGCAGTTGCCCCGTTAAGCTTTCGAAGGTTCACCCATCAACACACACGGTGTCATTAAGAAAAAGAGATCTCAGTAAAGTGTTCATGTGAAAGGTTGGTGTGGATCAAGGACATGGAGAACGTTGGACCCGGCGCTGGTCAGCTCACCACCACATCCACCCACCCCCCCAAACACACACACACACACACACCACAACAATAGGATCAGCAGCATATGCTTCTCCTCATTACTCCTCTTTAGTCACTGACACCCCCTCCTGCTTCCTACACACACACACACACACACACACGTGCACACATGTGCACAATGTTCATGGCTGAATGGACCATTATGGACCTCACCTAAAGGAAAGCTGCCCACCCACCAGCACATTCAAACGCTGGAATGGATTTAACCCTTCTGCAATTACTGCTAATCGGAGGCCAAAGGCGTCTGTAATGGATTTCAATAAGGCAGGATGGATGGCCCGGCCTGTGATTTATACATGCTGGCCCGTACTCTAGAGGGAGAGTGGTTTAACAGATGAAGTCATGGCTGGAACTGTGGCCATGTCAAGAGACTGTTTTGAACAGGGACAGAGAGCCTGATGGAAGCTGTGAGAAGCACAGGGACTGCAGGGTCTGTCCGTTAAGAGAAGAATGGACCTCTCTAGAAGGATTGCTGGATGTGTTCTGTGATGGCATGGTGAATACTGTGCCCTCTCTCTTACACCCTCTCCCACAGGTAAAGAGAGAGAGGGAGAAAGAGAGAGAGAGAGATGGGGGAAACAGGTGGAAAGAGAGCAAAAAAGAGAATGAGAGATCGAGATAGTGAGAGATTGAGTTGATGAGAAATAAAGAGAGAGATTGCACTTCTCACTGTTCCCACACTAGTCTAACACTCTTTCGGTCTTCTATTATTTTGCACTACATGTAGGCTCCTGCCAGCTTCACAATCCCTCTCTCTCCCTCTCTCTTCCTCCATGTCTCTCTCCCTCTCTCTCCCTCCATGTCTCTCTCCCTCTCTCTTCCTCCATGTCTCTCTCCCTCTCTCTTCCTCCATGTCTCTCTCCCTCTCTCTCTCTCCCTCTCTCTCCCTCCATGTCTCTCTCCCTCTCTCTTCCTCCATGTCTCTCTCCCTCTCTCTTCCTCCATGTCTCTCTCCATCTCTCTTCCTCCATGTCTCTCTCCCTCTCTCTTCCTCCATGTCTCTCTCCCTCTCTCTTCCTCCATGTCTCTCTCCCTCTCTCTTCCTCCATGTCTCTCTCCATCTCTCTTCCTCCATGTCTCTCTCCATCTCTCTTCCTCCATGTCTCTCTCCCTCTCTCTTCCTCCATGTCTCTCTCCCTCTCTCTTCCTCCATGTCTCTCTCCCTCTCTCTTCCTCCATGTCTCTCTCCCTCTCTCTTCCTCCATGTCTCTCTCCCTCTCTCTTCCTCCATGTCTCTCTCCCTCTCTCTTCCTCCATGTCTCTCTCCCTCTCTCTTCCTCCATGTCTCTCTCCCTCTCTCTTCCTCCATGTCTCTCTCCCTCTCTCTTCCTCCATGTCTCTCTCCCTCTCTCTTCCTCCATGTCTCTCTCCCTCTCTCTTCCTCCATGTCTCTCTCCCTCTCTCTTCCTCCATGTCTCTCTCCATCTCTCGCTCCTTCTCTCTCCTACTCCATCTCTCTCCACATTTCTTTCCCCACATCTATCTCTTTATGTCTCACTCACTCTCTCTCTCTCCATCTTTATCTTCACCTCTCCCTCCCTGCATCCCTCCCTCCTTCTTTCCCTCTCTCTATCTCTCCCACTCTTTATTTCTCTCCGTCTTCCTCCAGTGCGCGATGTACTGTCTGATGTATTTTCAGCGAGGGGCATTTGGTTGGGATTACTGTTAATTATTCAGGGCTGTTCTTCGCTGCCCCCCCACCTGGCGTGATGCACGGGGCTTTTAGAATGAATCATAGCCCGCTTGCTTGTTCGGGACTTTAGCTCCATATATACTCGTGGGGGAAAAGAAAAAAACGAAACAATTCAGGTGAGAAACTCACGCCCCATTTAGCTACCCTCTGGTCTTCCACAGGGACCGGAACAGGCTACTTACACACACTTAAGCACCCACACACCCAAAAAATAATCCTACTTTTTTCTGTATACTAGGGACAATTCTGTTGTTACAATGTCCAATTAACCTACCACGTGCATGTCTTTAACGGTGGGAGGAAGGCGGAGTGCCCGGAGAGAATCCACGGTAACACGGAGAGGACATGCAGACTCCACCCAGAGAGAACATGGTCGAAGCAGATATTCGAACTCATGACCTCCTTGCTGGGAGGCGAGAACCCACACTATCACGCGACCAGACTAATATGACATTTGACGGGGAGCGTCAGGGAGGCCGAACGCCCCGCCCAGTCCCCAACTCCCCGCTGCGAGACCCCATGCAACTTCCACAGAGCGGTTATACGCACTGGAATACGGTTAAAACAGACTACAAACTCAACCCTTTACGTTCCTGCAAATACTCGTTGAATATAGATATGGCGCTTAGTATTTTAAGTGAATTATTTATAGTATATTTTTTGCGATTGTAATTTTTTATTGACATGTTATCCTATATGTTGTTTACTATTTGAATGTATGAAATTAGGCCTACGTGTGCATTCCCTGACAGTATAATTAGATAGGATAATATGCTAAAATACAAACTGTAGAAAAAACGACTTACATTTAATATGACCATAAATTACTTTTGTATGAATTGTGGCAAGGTGTTTTGCGCTGAATCACGACCCAAATATATTCAAGCTGACAACCTACCTGGGGTTAAAATGGACTTCATTTTCGAAGTATAATCCCAAACAGCCTCCCTTTATTGTCAACGGGTGAATAACACTGGTCTCTGCTTCCAATTCCGCGATCCGTGTGATTGGAGACGGTGACAGATCCAGATCAGCGTCCAGGAAAAGTTTAGCCCGATGATTTTACCTTGAAGCGGACTGGAGAACACGGTCTCCCTTGAACTCCGCGCTGGGTCATTTGAGAGGTGTGCAGAAAATCTTCTATTTGCATCCAGTCAATCCAGTGCGTTTCCAAACAGACCAGCTCACCTCAAGGGTGGAATCGACAGGGAAGGGTAGGAAACTGTAAGAATACATAAACAACCGGTCACGGTGTAATCCGCTGAATGTGAGCATAACTATCCATCCGTCCCTCGTGGTTGTACTCGGGAGTTATCCTGTGAGTGCACTGCAGATATGCGTGTGGAGGTAGCATCACATGTAGTCTTCCCATCCAACACGGATCTGCTCCAGAGTTAAAGGGGACCCGGTATTGGGGTGTTTCCAACGCTATCAGCTATAGGACTCAAGTTGGTTGAGCTGTACCATCCAGGCAACATGCAATCAGATTGAACTCTAAAACATGCCCGGTCTGTAATGAGCCCTGCAGCAGCCCTGCAGGTGTGCTTTTCGTTAGAGAAAACGCCACCCGGTGTTTAAGACAATACCTGAGTTAATAATATACCTGCCGCACACCTTTAAACGCCCCATGCGGGCGACGCCATGACGGCGTCTTAAGAACATTTATTATCGGTTTGTATCCAGTGTGCCTCATTTCTGTATCCTTAGATTTGATTTAAGATGACAGAATAGAGACACTAGACGATATCCAACACAACAGAACTTTCATCTTACGTGGATAGCCTACATTTTATTGGTGAATTGAATCATTCCATAGCATAAGGTCATTCAGATTTGATTTCCACCGACACAGATAAATAACACATTTCATTAGTTAGTACAGTGTGGGTTTAAAACTTCAAATAGCCCATCTCCAGAAAATGAACAAAAACACATAGCGTACGCTACGCCTTTATCCTCCATACTTAATCATGTTAACGTGAACACTTTACAGAACTGTAAGCTTTTACTGCCGGCTTAAAGGTAAAGAGTGCAATATTTGGCCATTTGTTTTCCTCTTCTGTTATGTATTTGTTATTCCTTGTCTTGTCTGACTTCTCTGGTTGTTCACTCGTGCTCGGCATCAGTAAACAACAGTCTTTGCCAAGTCCATTTTCTGCTGCATGAATTAATGATGTCTTCATAAATTAAGCACGTTGCCTCATTTATCCGGGGACTTGTTAGGCATGTGACGGAATGCCTATCATTGGGATGTATATAAATGTCAGGGATAACTGACTGTCACATTGCGTTTACAAAGCAAGGTATACCCAGAGCTATTCATGAGTAAATCATACATGCATAATTTTCATGATTTTCTTCTTCCCGTCACACCTGTTTATAAAAACACAAACACTGATATTATATTCGTACAAGTTTATCTGTATTCTGAAATGCAGCTCTTCATGGTTGAGGGGCAGCACTGTGTTGTAGCCTCTTGCAGTAAATGATTAAATCATGGGTCTCCGAGACATTTAGAACGTCTCTCTAGCTGCACCTATCTCCAACTCTCCACCAATAATACACCTTGTTGGGTTAGACTGAGAAGAATCGCCAGTGGGTGTTTAAGATATCTGACGAGAGAACAAAACAGGAAGTGCCTGTGAGTTAGACCTCATGAGGTGTCTGTATTCCACAATCAGCCTGATTGTTTCGTTTCTGGATTTCCTCCCATGGTGGAATGGGACATTGTCTGTAACCCGTACAGAGCTATTACTGCTTATACGAGATTCTGGTTGTTTACATTATCTTCCGCAGCACAATCTGTGATTGGATCAAGACGGAGATTGAGAGGCGGCAACAGCCACCTATTAATATTCCTGTGACAGTAAAGTCAGATGGGGAGAGTCTAAGCCTCCCAACCCCCAGAGGAGAAGAGATCGGAGCTTTAATTAACTGGTCACAATCTCCTCTAGGGAGAGAGGAACAGGGACGCCCAGGCCAGCATCATTAGTTACTTGGGTGTACACACGAAGAAGAAACACACACGAAGAAGAAACACACATGAAGAAGAAACACACACGAAGAAGAAACACACACGAAGAAGAAACACACACGAAGGAGAAACACACACGAAGGAGAAACACACACGAAGGGGGGGGGGGGGGGGGGCTTTCTGTGTGAGTGGAAAACAAAGATGACTTGCAGCTCTGAAAGATGGAGATCCTCCCATCTGTTGCTGACAAAGAAGCAAAGATCACATCTGTCCCTCTCTCCTCTCTAGTGTAGGAGATGTACTGTACACAGCAGAGATAGCAAAAGCACACACATCCTTCACTCAAGGAAAAACACAGTTACTATCATATATAAATAGAGTCTAGTGAGTTGAAGTACTGACTACACCCTTTCACTTAAATTAAGAAGTCAAAAGTAGTCATTACTGCTTCGGATTTTTTGTTTCAACACACACGGATGTGTTTATTTTCTTGGTGATTGACTGTGAAGCCTCTGTTGTAAACCTCACTTTAACCAGCCGTCTCTGGGGGGAAAACGATGCATCGCTGAATTTATGCTCACGGTTTCTTTTTCAATAATCTCAATCATTTTTGAGGATCTAGGTTGGTTGAGGGGCAGTTCTATGGACGTATGTGAAGGATGGATGCCCTTTGTAACTACTGACTGCTTGTAAAAAGGGCTTTACACAAATATTATATTTTATTTTATACCTCTTAATGTAGTAAAATAGTACACCGAAACTTTCAAACATCTCTCTCATGTATGGCTATAACATTCTGGCATATTGATGGTGCTAATTCCCTCTGTCTCATCCATAACATTAGCCATTCTCAATGTTCCCTGGATGTGGGTGAAGCTTAATGACAGCATTTTACTACAGATCAATAGTTTGTAGGTTCAAATGCCCCACTATATTGTAGGGTGCTTCGGCAAAAAAAAGCAACTGCCAAATACATTATTTTCGCTATTGGAACAAGTCAATCCTCTATTCTGTGGTCCTATAAGTCAACGAATAAGAAGTCATTTCAACACAACAACTAAAGTAGAAGAAAAAAAAAAAGATTGAAAAAGAGAGTTAGTCATAATGATATGAGTTTGATCCTGTTGCCATGGGTTCATCTTGAGGAGTAAAGGGGTACTTAAAGGTCTGTGTAAAGATCAGTGATTTCTCACTCCTGATGTGGAAGTGACACAGATGTATGACCTGGTCCAGACCTTTCTCACAGTCCATTACCCTTGTCAAGGTGATTCGTCTTTATTTATTCCTGGTCTGACCTTTTTTCTACATTCAGGGAGACTTCCAGGAGCTGCTGCTGTCTAAACTGTCTGCTGTGCAAACTTGGAATGACTTGAAATCTTCACAATGTAAAAACAAGCTGAAAATGACTTTTATTCAGCGTTGTTTAGTTTGGGGCCCTAGTCCCATATGTAAACCGTGTGTTTAGGTGCGATAGTAACTATGTAAATAATATATCTTCTTCCTTCTTAGTGTTTAAATATTGATGTGCATCCTGTGCATGATATACACTAACTGTGGTGCAGGTGCACAAATCTACATACATGGTGAATGGTGGGACTGACGGTTCTGTTTTTATTGTATTTCTATCGATGAAGTTGTGTCCTCCTTGCCACCCTGAGCCTGGCAGTATTCTCCCCCCTCCCAGCTGTACTGAATGATACGAGGAGAAGACAAGGAACCATTTCCCATCAGCCGTCTGCCACAGCTCACTGTCGCACCCCACCACCGCCCTGACAGACACATGCAGAGAAGATGAACCTCGACAGCTACCATGGAACATTCTGGAACTTCCAGCTGCGCTCCTTCTCCAATCTGCAGGTGCACAAGGATTCTTTTATCTAGTGTCCTACATATATATATATATATTTTTTTTTGCAGGTTCAATTCCTTTACCGCACATCATTATTCCATATATGAATCTGTGACCTGTAAGTGTGTGAGTAAACAGTATAATGTGTGTTCCGTCTGTGTGTGTACGTTTGTGCATGTGTGTGGGTCCGTCTTGGGTTGTGCTAACTAACTAGAAGATAGTGTCTCTGCTTCTCTGTGAACCAGAGATCAGCGATGTGCGACAAAGCTGTCGTATTAACGTTCCAGGAGACGTGTCAGAGCTTAAATCTTGCTGCAGGTAGTCAGTGTGTTAGAAAGGCTGGAAAAGATCTGCACTACAGGGCTGAAAGAGCAAGTGGTCCAATGTTGGGGGGGGGGGGGGGGAATTGATCTAGGTTGTCAACTGGTTCCCACCAGTGTTTTCATTCAGACCTAATTAGGCTGTCGCTTTTCATAATTGTGGTATCTCACACACACACACACTCGCCAACATGAACACGCACACAGACTCACACATACACATGGTATGTACACACGTACGCAGACTCACACACGACACACATGTAACACATTGACACGCACACACTTCAGATACCATTGGAGGTTTCAGTCAGCACCGTGGCTAAGTGGCTCGCCTGCCCAACATGTCACCCACAGGCAGCATTTGATCCCGGCTGTAATTGATATTCATCTAATCCCCTCTTCAATTCTAGACGGTTAGACATGCTAAAATCAGCACAATCCTTTCTGCTCGCGCTTTAAAGCCTTCTCTTGCTCCGGCAAATTGATGTGTGTCCTTGAGGGCCTCCAAACACGTTAATCTGTTAAATCCAAACGTAATTACTGCTTTGCTTCTTTCTTCCTATCCAGAAGGGGTCTGACGGCCCCCCCCACTGTGTGAGTTGTCTCAGCAGACAACAGCTTCCTGGGCCGTTGTGAGAGGAAAGGCTCAATGTTGTCTTGTCTTGTGCCATATTAAAATGTATGTACGTGTGAGCATTTGGAGACGTCTGATATCATGTTGGTCCTGCTTATGCAGTGAATACGAAATGCGGACTAGCCTGTTGGCATCTTTCAAAGGGCTTTTTCACGACCGAGAGACAAGATGCTGCAAAAACGTCTCTCTTTTTTTTCCTGAAAGGGTTGAGAGATAATCAGAATGCAGCATTGCTCTTCCTGTGTCTTGGAATCTCAGAATTATTAATGGCAAAAAGTCAGACATGAGAAATAAAGAGAGGGAGAGAGAGAGAGAGGGAGAGAGAGAGAGAGGGAGAGAGAGAGGGAGAGAGAGGGAGAGAGAGAGAGAGACAGAAGGAACACGCTTTGCCATCTTCTGCTGACTCCAGTAGAACTTTGGGGGCGAAAAACTGCAAAGTTTACTTTTGACAAAGTGGTGTTGAAGATGTTACTTATTTTCTTTCTTTTTTCATGTCATCCAGAAGGAGGTGTCTTGGCTATTGATCTCCAGCCACAGAACGTATGGCAAAATGCCCGGAATGAAACTTGTTTTCTTCTACTGACCTCTGCAAACATTGTGTGTCGGAGTTGTTGCCTTAAGCAACGAGTGTTCTGGTTCCTGTCACCTTTTCTTCAGCTACCGTGATAGGATACTCCCCATATCCTATTACACTTTCCCTGGGGAAATCACCATGTAGTTGGGCACCAGAAGCTGCAGTTTCCAAGGCCATACCTGGACACCTAGAGCCAGGGTTACCAGTGGTACAAGTGTGTGGGTCTGTGGTTGGTCGGTTTGGCCAGTGGTGTGGAGGTGATAGTGGGTGACCTTGACATGTGGCCAGGGGGGAAGGGAGGGTTTGTGGGTGAGGCTATTATAGCTGGAATGCTGAGGGTGTCGGGTGTTCGCCTGAAGAGCAGAGACCACAGGACGTGTCACCACCCCTTGACTTCTTCAGCCACCAAAGAAGTTCATTAATCACTGTTATCGAACCGTTGGCACTTTTCCCCACGTTAGAGCTGAGTGAGTCACATGACTCGCAGCAAGGAGACTCACGTGAGACACGACTCACACATGGTGTCGCCACGGTGACGACCTTTCACCCTTAGCCTGACCCCCAATACACACAAATCTCAGCAGCTCCAACAGATCATAAATGGTCTGTTAGCTTCATCCGTATTAGCCTCATCTGTTTACATTCACTCATCATTTAGATTTGTTCATTAGGTGGGAGTTGATTGACGCTGTATGCTCTGCTAGGAAGCGTACAGGTTTGCAGAGATTTGATGGCAGAGAGCTGATATTGTTGTTGTTGAGATGAGTTATGTATGATTCATGCCCTTGTGAAGTTGGGCAGCTTTTGAAGTCTTTTTTTGTATTTTAGTATGTCACTTGTCTCGTTTACAGGGATTATTCTGTGTTTAAGTCTCTCGTGTTTGGGCTGCCTCTCGGTATCAATCGAATCGCTTTTATGTCATCAAAAGGGAAACTGTCAAAGAACACCAAGTAATTATCCTTCATGTTCATCTCTTCATCCTCCCTAATTAGTCTAACATCTATTATGGGAGATTGTTGATATGTTACATGGACAAGTCAAAAGAGTCGTAAAGTCTTTGTCAACGTGTACGTGATGGGGGGGGGGGGATAACAACACCGACAAACAACTCTCCGTCTTCAGTGTTTCAATCCGGCAGAGGAGAGCATCAAGGTCACCCAGCAAAGCTTCTGAAACCCTTTCAAGGACTTCCCAGTCCATTTGTTCCTGGGTGAAGCAGAGAGGCAGGTGCCCCATGGTTCTGCTGACAGTTGGGAACAGTGTGCGGGGAACCGGAGCAGTGTGGTTCATCTCCCCTGTGACACGCGCTGACGTGCACACACACACACACACACACAGAGACTCGCACACACTTGTAAAACACACACCGAGACAAAAACTCACGTAGACACACACAGATGAAGACAAACACTTAGAGAGAGTGACACACACACACATACACTTGGAGAGTAATCCACAGAGAAACACACACACCTATACAAATAAGACCATTACCACAAACAGGAAGGGATGATAAGTGTTTGATCAGCGTGTGTTGTCATGTCCATGACACTGAGAGGCCAGGGCTAAAAACATCTGAAAGCACATGTTCCCTCCAACGGTGAAAGCAGCTTTATATTCACTTCTGTTCTTTCTGTTGTGAAGTTCAGGACGTGAGGTCGCTCTGCTGAAAAACCCCACATGAAAATATCCGTAACATTGAACCACACAGGGATAACAGCACAGGCTGAATAGTGAATAGTCTCCGTGCCAGGCGAGTTATCTAGGCAGCCACTGGGCCGGCAGGACAGAGAAGGTTCTGGATAAGCGCAGGGCTCTTCGTCACGCTGCCCTACATAGAGACCAGAGAAGAAACTAGACGAGTATTCTGCAGGAAGGACACCAAAGTTACTGATCTGTGACCAGCAGCCTCCATGTTAACCCACTCACAAAAGTTTGGAATTATTATTTTAGTGTTTTATCCATTCACTGTCTCTTAGGGATTGAGTATATTTGCAAAACGTACTGAACCTGCAAAGGTGTAAAAGAAAACCTTGCTCTAGTTGGGAATTATACGTAAATGGCCATCATGGTCAAGGGTGTTTTAGTAGCTGGGTTTTTTACAGCAGGGGTTCACCAAGCAGTCCATGGTGTCGTTTCGTTATTGCTGTGAATGAATTCACAGATCAGGACAGTCAGCAAAGACAAGGCTAATATTTGGAGTCCTATTAGCCATCTTTTCAGCTCTTGAACGCCAGTCTTCAGACACAAGCACTATCGATCGATTCATTCTGACACCGAGACAAAGGCCATGGTCAGGCCTACCCACGCAGAGAGGATTATCCTCCCTGTCGAACACGCTCACGGACAGAAGATAACCTTTTATTTCCCCTCAGTTTAGTGTACTAATGTCCCCCCCCCCCCCCCCCCCCCCCCCCCCCCGGTTAGAATTGTAAACAACATTCAATTTGATACTCATTATCGGGCAACAGTCATTGGAACTCAGCAGGGAGCTTGCATGCAGGGGCCAGCGGGGTGACAGAGGCTCCGAAGAATGTCGTCATTTAGCAAACTCTTTCATCCGAAGAGGACGGGGGAGACCAGGGACGGTTGTAACAGTGGTGTGATTGTGTTTACATGAATTTTTTAATCTCTACATATTTAATGAAACAACTGAAATATATTGTTTAAGCAGTTGACACGTTGAAGTTCATAATATATCAGATTGACTGTTTCATTGTAAATGCTTCTTGATTTATAAAAAAAAAAATGCTAATAGTGTTACATCTGTCGCTGGTCTCCCCTACAGAAGGAGTTTAACTGCGATTTGTAGAAATCTGTCCATCTGTCCACTGAGGTGGTAAAGGTACTTTCCATCAGCTCAGGGTAGAGAGAGAGGGCAGACACAGCTATGGCAGCCGAGGAGCAGAATGAGAAGCCAGAGCAGGAGTGTCCAGTCCTGGTCCTCTAGGGCCGCTGTCCTGACAGTTTAGATGTTTCCCTGCTCCAGCACACCTGATTCTTATAGATGGGTGGTTATCAAGCTCTGTGGAAGCCTCATAATGACCGATTCATTACAACCAGGTGTTCTGGAGCAGGGAAACATCTAAAACTGACAGGACAGCGGCCCTCGAGGACCAGGACTGGACACTCCTGGGTTCGAGTACCTGCAAGACTTACCATGTCACACTGTTCTATGCTGATATTGTATTGCAACAATCACTTCACAACAAAGTGGGAAAAACCAATAGATTCTAACAGTAATCTATGGTGAGTTTGTTTTCTCTGCAAAAATAAACAAAACACTTAGCGCAAAATATGTGGAAAAACATAAATGAGAATGAAGCTTAGTGAGCATAATGCTTAGTGAGCATAATGGATTGTTAACGAGGTAAATTACAGTGTGACTGAATGCGATGTGAAACATTCGACGAACAATGGTTATACAAAAGTATCAAGCATCAATCGCCTTGCATATTAGCTGGTTGCATTTCTTCACATTTAATCAATTTCGCTGTGTAAAGAATGATCACTTTCAAATGACTTTGTTTGCTGCTAAACAAGGCAATGCTAAAGCAATTGTGCACTCCATCGCATAGCAATTAGGCTGAGCACAAGCCCCAAATGAGTCATAAAATACAGCAGGAGTTTCTCTCTCTCTCTCTGTTTCTCTCTCTCTCCTCTCTCTCTCTCTCTCTGTTTCTCTCTCTCTCCCCTCTCTCTCCCCGTCTCTCTCTCCCCTCTTCCTCTCTCTCTCTCTCTCCCTTCTCTCTCTCTTTCCCCCCCTCTCTCTCCCCTCTCTCTCTCCCCGTCTCTCTCTCCCCTCTCCCTCTCTCTCTCTCCCCCCCTCTCTCTCTCCCTCCCTCTCTCTCTCCCCCCCCTCTCTCTCCCTCCCTCTCTCTCTCTCTGGCCAGGCCATATCAATGGTTCACACCCAGACAACTTTAACGGGTAATTATCTATGAAGACAGGCTTTTCTCTTCCCACCACAGAGAGGGTTTGTGAAAAATGGATCCATTGCACAATACACAGGGGCAGGCAATTGTTTGGTAAAAAAAGAAGAAAAAAAGCCCTTTCATCCTAAACCCCCCCCCCCCCCCCCCCCCCCCACACACACACACACACACACACTCTTTAAGAATGAATGGAGTCTGCCAAATGAGAACATTATTAATTATAGTAGTATCATCTCCTATTGTTTGGATGAATTAAAGTATCATGTTCTCCCATAGTAGGCAGACATGGAATAGTGCTCTTTGTCCCAGGGATCAGGCTGAGATTGAAACCAGATACATGCTCTCTTGGGGCTGCCTGGCTTCTTTATATAGTTACAGTCCTCTCCCTCTATCTATTTCTTCCTCTCTCCTACTCTCTTTCTTTCTTTCGCTCTCTCTCTCTCTCTTCCTCTCTCTCTCTCCCCCTCCCTCTCTCTCTCTATTTCTCTCTCTCTCACACACATTGAGGTCACATTATCTCCAGTAATGACTCGGTCCAGATGTTACTATTCCCAACTCCAACATGCAAACATTTTGTTAGCCATTTGCTCACAGAGTAAAGAGTTCAGTTCACACAATGCTCCTCTCTCCAGCCTCTCCAGCCTCCCTAGCCTCTCCAGCCTCTCCAGCCTCCCCAGCCTCTCCAGCCTCCCAAGTCTCTCCAGCCTCCCCAGCCTCTCCAGCCTCCCCAGCCTCCCCAGCCTCTCCAGCCGCTCCAGTCTCCCCAGCCTCCCCAGCCTCTCCAGCCTCCCCAGCCTCTCTAGCCTCTCCAGCCTCCCCAGCCTCTCCAGCCTCTCCAGCCTCCCCAGTCTCTCCAGCCTCCCCAGCCTCCCCAGCCTCTCCAGCCTCCTCAGCCTCTCTAGGCTGATTACCAAACCAGATCATAACAGTTGAAGTAAACAGGGCAAGAAACATAAACTGGGGCATCATTGGTGAATCCTTTTTCTTCAAATTGACATTTAACTGCTCTATGTGTGTAGTTATGTGTGTTTGCTGTGCCTGCATGTGTGTGTTTGTGCGTGTGTTTGTCGTTCTCATGCCTAAAGCACCACACTCTCTAGCTAGGGTATCAGAGTCAGCTAACATACAGTTCTGATCTGGATGAAACAGGACTGCCACCTGGTGTTCATAGTGAGTACTTGCTGCATTTTATACAACGAACAAATACCGCAACATTTCTTGATAGAAGGCTAGGTTCAGAAAAGTAGTCTCAGTATTTATGCAGGATCACTTTCCATCGTCACTTGTGTCACAAGTCATTATGAAGAATTCTACCACGTTTTTGTGCTGGGAGAAAAAAAGACGAATAAAAAAAAAACAGAATTGTGTATAACAGCTGAGCTGAATATGTATTTCTCATGTTTGTGAATTTGGAAGCACCACAGTTGACACAAGCTGTCATTGCAACGTGTGAGGGCTTGTGTTGACGGTTTCCCCTTAGGGTCAATCAAACTTCGTTTGTGTAAGTGTGGCGCAGATGTTCTACACCACTTTGACCTCTAGGTAGCGATATACCACTTTGACCAGATAGTGGAACATGCTAGTGAACAGTGAAAAGCATGTGTGACATATGTGGCTTACTGAAGCAGCAAAGAGTTCATTCAAAAGTGGCTTTGGGTTTAACTGCTGTGTTCTTAAAACAACACCAATCTTGTCTTTAAGCTTCACATTTATCAGACACTCTTATCCAGAGCAGGAACATTCCCCCTGAGGCAAGTAGGGTGACGTGCCTTGCCCAAGGACACATTGTCATGTTGGCAGGGCCGGGATTCGAACTAGCAACCTTCTGATTACTGGCCCAGTTCTCTCACCGCTCAGCTGTTTGACTCCCACTATTATAGCTTCTTTTTTTTTGTCACAGCTTCTTCTCAGCGATCATTTTGTGAGCGCATTTCATTAGAAATCAGCGTGAAATGTTCCATAACAGAAAGACGAAACACGGAGTTCCAACAAAAACAACGAGATAAAAGCTTTTCTGAACAGACAGTAACGTGACTGAGGGACCCACTGTGCAGGAATACAACACATGAGTTATGTAATCATCCCCTTTTCAACAGCATTGTTAGAGAACAATTCCTGATCTACTGAGCACAGTGACTGTGCTGTAGAGGTTTCATCAAGCGATCCTGTAGATCTAAATCTTATTAATGTCAGGCTAGCTAAATGTGTCCATAAAATTAATTGTATTTATTATTCAGCAAAACAACACACATGCATCCTTCCCTAAAAAAAACTCACCCATCAATTAAAAATGTACATTCAATACATTATATACATTTTAAAACGCAAATGTTAATCATAGGTTAAACAGAACTTTTAACACATTTAACAAATGTAGGTCCCAAAGCAGTTGGACTTTAGAAGTCAACATTTCGCATCTTAGTCAGACTTGACAGTAAAACCCTACAACACTACACAGCACTGCATAGCATTTATAAGCATCAGTCAGTAGTTCCAGGACATACAGCACTATAGGACCCTGACATTAACCAACATGTGAAATCAACTGGCAGAGAGACTGTTAGGAGTCTCTACCAAAATAAAACCTACAGTGATCTTTCTGAGAGAGCAAGGATGAGGTTAAACCACTGCGGCATTTTCAATGCACCGATCGGTCACGGCTAAAGTTCGAAAGAAGACAAAGATGAAATCAGCGATTGAATAAATAGAGGAGTGAGATATTATTTTTTGCTGCAGCAAAAGTGAAAGGATTGGAATGTTAGGATGGATCGTCTTCCTGAAAGGGGTGAAGGGGCAGGGGGGTGGATCAGTCTGGTGTGGGGGGGTCAGTAGGGATGGAGAGAGAGATTGCTGATTTGGGGTAGGAGTGGGTTAAAGTGTGGGTAGAGTTGGGGGGTAAGTCTGGTTGAAGGAGGGAGAAGGGGGGGGCGGTCTCCTGGAGGTCGAGGACAGAGAGTGGGGTCAGTCTGCTCCCTCAGTAGACAGGCTGGTAGAAGATCTGGGGTCAGTCTGTTCCCTCAGTAGACAGGCCGGTAGAAGATCTGCCCCCTGGCCAGCCTGCGTTTGAGCTCCCTCCACAGCAGGGTGCGCTCTCTCTGAGAACCCTTCATGAAACCACGGTTCTCCTGGGCACGCCGAGACAGGTAAGGGATGACCTCGTTCACTGGACCGTACGGAACGTACTTGTACACCGGGAACCCTGCCTGACCTGAGAGAGAACCAGAGAAGCACAGGTGTGACGAGAACCTTCCTGACTTGAGCGAAAGGAAACTGTTATATATTTTTGGGATTAAAATGTAATTAACAGGCCTGGCTAGATATTTTAGAAGTATTTTAAAAGTACCAAAAAAGAACGTACAGAAAGAAAGAAAGTAAATATCTGTTCCTTGCTGTTGGCTTGGGGAATCATTTCTTGACAACAACATGTTAAATCAATATCTAGATCTGCTTGCAGGGGGCAAGGAAACACGCCTGCAGCAGTCCAGGGTGAAAGGAGCTCCACCTTTGAACAAAAAGACCCTGTGATGTTTGCACAACATCCCTGCTTAAGTGTTTACGTTCCGTACCTAGCGGGAAGCTGATTTGATCGCACATGCCGAGCAGCTGTCCAAAGTAGACCTTGTTCTCCCTGGGAGACAGACCCATCTCGTTCATCCTGTTGTGAGAGGAAAAACAACCATCCAGTTATACAAGACACGATCCTTTTGCATTTGAAGTGACTTTGAAGAGGAACAAGCGAGTGAGAGTCATTACTCAATCTAGTTCAATGGTCTATCACTATGTTCTGTATGTCTGACACTAGCGTAGCTAATGCTTATATCCAAAGACATTGTTCTCATACTGTGGCTCTTCAGAGAATGTGGTCTTACTTGTCCAGGGTGAACTTCACCGTATCCTCGTTGTGAGACGCCACCATGACGTTAGCCTTGCGGTTGTGGTGGATCTCCTCCAGTACGTAATCCAAACACCTTCAGAGAGGAATGGGAAGGTTCAGTTCTGGATTCACCCCCAACCCACTCACACAGCCAAGAGATTCAAACGACTCACGTGCAACCGACTCCCAAGCACAACCCACTCGCACAGCACTGGAGTGAATCTAGATTCGGGTGAATAAATGATAGACTCCCCCCAGCGTCTGCCAGGAACTTACTTGTGGTACATCCTGTTGGTGGACTCATAGTCGGGGTTGATGGGGTCCTCGTAGCCGATCTCCTGGGCCCGGGACCTCTCCTGGTACATGTAGGCCCCTCGGACCAGCTTGGCGCCGAAGAACCAGCCCTCCCTCCGAGACAGCTCCACATCCACAGTCACGTTATCATAGGCCTCCTGAGGAACACGGAAAGGGGGTTATGTGTGTGTGTGTGTGTCTTTTACTCATGTATAGGATACACATACCCAACACAACACACCATACATGTGCACACACACTCACACAATACATGCCTAAATGATACATACTGTATACACACACACACACACACACAGTCACCTCCACACAGAGACACACTGCACCGCACACACCTTGTGATTCAGTCACACGGGTTGATTGTATTTGTTGTAAACGTGGTAAATGAGTAACAGCTATTTTGATGAGAGGAAATCATAACCTAATTTGGTGAAGTCACGGTGGTACAGCTGCTTTAGTCATGGAAAGTAAAGTCACATTGGATATACAGAGGGAAATACAGTCTCTGTGTGTATTCAGCTGGCCCACACACATGGGGCTAAATTGTGGGCTTCAAGTTGTGACAGGAAACTAAGAGCAAACCTGCTCATGCAAGAAGCATTAAGAGCCTGTTTCCACTACAAGCTGTTTCTGTTGTTGCCCAGGTTAACCTTTCCCACCTTGAGCTCCTCCAGCTCCACGGGGGGCCTCATACCTTCAGGTAGCACTGGAAGGTGTTGAAGATGATGGGTTTCTCCCTGTTAAAGATCCTCTGCATCTCCAGAGTGAGCCTGCTGATGGCTGGCTGGAAGTATGTCTGCTCTGCATCCACCATCAACCTCACGCCGTTCTCCACCGCGTACTGACAAAAGAGACAAACAGCGGTCCATTGACCCTCCGTGATGACCATGTAACACACACACACACACACACACCCCCCACTAGGCACCAGGAAGTATCCGTCCGTGCTTCACCGGCTGTGCGCACGCACGTATCGTTCTGGATGAACAAGCATTACTGAGAGGCTCTGTGTTCCGTTAGAATATGCAGATTTTTTGTTTCAGTCTTTTTGGGGGGCTAGTGCAAACTGCAGGCCCCCTCTCAAGTACCTCACAGCGTTTAGGCTACAAAGCAAACAGGGCTGGGATACGCTGTGTAGTATCCTTTCAGAGTTGGCGTTGGCTGAAATCCTGTCAGCGAATCAATATCATTTTAGAAAACTAGGCCACCGGGTCACTGTTTCTATGGAGACTGTAACTCCTTAATGTGTTTACATAGCAGACAGTTTTAGCTGTAGGTTTATCTCAACAACTTGAAACTGTCGTAAAATTGTCTACCACTGACCTACACACATAAAATAGTTTGTGATGTAAGAAACTATAAAAAAAACACACATAAGAGTACCCTGGATCATCAGTGACAGCCTGTTTTTTTGTGTAGCTGTTTCTGTAAGACCGCATCGATGTGACACTTTAAACATGAAAATCTTGGACTTTTTATGTGGAACTCGGGTCGACACGCTACTACATAAGAAACCGTGGCAACGGGTTGCCGTGGCGACGGCGTTACCTTGGCCAGGACGTCCACTCTCTGCAGCAGACGTTTCATCTGCTTCTCCTCCTCCGTGGTGAACTTGTTCAGAAGAGGCTCCAGCTGACCTGTCTGAAGGACCGGACAGAAACACACATCATGGAGAGGCCTTCTCATAACACTGGAATGTGTTTGGTTTAGCTGAAACTTTGGTGATTCCCTTCTGAGTGTATAAACTTGTGCATGTCACTGTGTTCCATCGGTTAAGCTCACCTCAAAGTTGGGAATCATGAGAAGGTTTGAGATCTTGGTTCTGTCATTGATCAAGCTGTTCCAGTCCAGAAGGTCTATAGTTCTGGTAATGAAAGGGCAGAGAGACATAACCACATCAACAAAAACAATAAAGAAAAAAAAACATAATTTGTTATGCAAATATGATTATTAGTCGTGGTGTGCTGTCAAATTGAACTGAATTGTAGTGAAGCTTTTTAGTACCAAAGATTAAAATAAGTCATTAAGAATTACAGGGTAAGAATTGTGAGATTCTTACCCTGACGAGCCTAGCTTCTCTCCAGTAAACCAGTTCTCAATGTCATCTTTGGCCCCCACCCCTAACTTTGTTAAGCTATCCTGAAAAAAAACATGAAAATGTATTAATAAATAACATAATAGATAATGGATAACAATGGAAAAAAGGAGGGTTCAACAGCGTCTTCACAGTGGTTTGTTGACGGAAAAAATCTAAATTGTGACAGGAAACTAAGAGTCT
Organism: Protosalanx chinensis; assembly: GCA_030340685.1. Classification (NCBI taxonomy): domain Eukaryota; kingdom Metazoa; phylum Chordata; class Actinopteri; order Osmeriformes; family Salangidae; genus Protosalanx; species Protosalanx chinensis. Next base: position 14,080,878 of record CM059329.1, on the reverse strand, counting down.
GTTTCCTCTACAACTGGTTTCGGTTGTTGCCCGGGGTAACCATTCTCACCTTGAGCAGCTCCAGCTCCAGCTTCTGCTCCAGAGCTGCCATGTCTGATTTGCCTTGATGTGCCGCAAGCAGGTTGAAGAACTGCCTCCATCTTACTAAGACCTCTGAGAACTGGAGCTGAGGGGAGGGGACAAGAGTGAGGGACAGGGGGGGAAAAGAGAGGAAATAACTCCCCAAAATGATTTTTGAACTTTTAGACTTCGATGCAATTTTAATGGAAGTGAAGGGGGGGAAAACGTCGCGATTTCATAGGCTGACTTACCAGGAACTGAGGTCGACCAAGAGCAGTCATCTTAATGGCCGAGAATCCATCTACAGAACTCCCCCCTTGGATTCACATGTGAATAAAGTACCCAAGGATTAGGTATAGTCCAAGGGTTAGAACCCCCATATTGCTGGTCTAATAAATGAATACTTTTTTGTTGTTATTATTATTATTATTATTATATGCTTAAGATCTAGTAGAGTAAAGATGTTGTTCATTCATTCATTCATTTTTTTTCATTCATTCATGTCTACTAGCAAAGACATTGAAGCAGATCAGGACAAAATGTTCATAGAACACTTGCTTTGGAGAACATCTCTTGCATTCCTGTACCATCACCAATATTCAAGTTAGGGGGAAACTGTCAGTTGGAGACAATTTTGTCCAGAACGAGTTACGGCATGTTAGAGCACAATCCCCCTGAAGCAGGTAGGGTGAAATGCCTTTCATAGGCACAACAGGGAACTTCAGATTACTATCCTGACACCCTCAACGCTCAGCCAACTGACTCCCTAAAACTGATTCTAGCTAATATCACCTATTATTATAGCTATGAATAATTTGTTATCGTTAATAATTTTCCATCCTTCAGTTGATATTGGCTGGGTGGTCCAGCTGTTTCCCCACAGCCCACAGGTTGAGAATGGCGACTCTAAGGCTGTTAAACTTCAGTGAGCAGACCTCTAGCTACGTGGTGGAACCCACAGCTTACCAGAGGCCTTGATGCAGTTGAGGAACGTCTCCATCTGGCTGTCACACTTGGATTCATCGGCGTAGAAGTACGTCCTAGCGCTGATCACCCCTCCACGCCGGTCACCAAACTGTCGGTGGGCCTTGTACTTCTTTTCGCGACGGCTGATGCCTGGAAACATAAGGACAACCAGAGTGTGTGACGTCACCAAGGCAACGAGACCCACTAACCATCTGACACAAAGCAACTGTCAGACTTTGTTGTTGTTGTTGTTGTTGTTAAGTAATTTATCTTAGATTAGATTAGATTCTTAGCTAACCCTTTTCGAAATTGTTAAAGCTGCTTTGTGTAATTCTGGACCAAATACATAGAATCATCTTATCATTTAAAAACGTTCCATAGTTATACGTAAAACATTTATACATATAGTTAAGATCTACAATCTATTCCAAGGTGTCCTCTGCCAGATTGAGACAGTAAAGGAAAGAGGTGACTGAAGGGTAAAACACACAAGAGTTGGCTTGACCAGGGACGCCCTCTTCATTCTAACACGACAAACAGACAGACATGCCCTCTTCTAACACCGCTGACAGGCAGTAACTCAGCCTGCTTCCAGGATCCAGCCAGATAGAACCAGCATGGTCCATCACGCTTATCCACAGGTCAGCCTGTGTTCCTCTGTGTCAGCAGAGTCAGGGGAGGAGGTGTGCAGATCGTACTGGGGAACACAGTCTGTTTAGCCTGGATGTCCCTCATTGGCATGTTAACATGAGGCACCTTCAGGTGCCCCTCAAGGGTGGGCCTCTCTCCAAAACCCCAAAATACACTTACTAGCCAAATGTCAAGAGGTTGGTTACATATATTTAGTCCAGAATTACACGAAGTTACTTCTACGAAAAGCTGCCCGAGAATGGTCAGTGAGATACAATTTAGACAACTGGGGTTGAGTTACAATTTTATTTGTAAACATTATGTTTACATTTAGCCATTTAGCAGACGCTCTTATCCAGAGCAACTTACAGCAGGGACCATCTCCGGAGGCAAGCAGGGTGAAGTGCCTTGCCTAAGGACATAACTTTATTTTGCACAGCCGGGAATTGAACCGGCAACGTTCTGATTACCAGTTTCCTTAACCACTCAGCCACCTGACTCTGCATATTATAAGTGGAAACCTTTGATTTAAGCAATATTCACTGTGGTCATGTTGGATTAACAACCTGTTGTGTGCAACATTAAGCTGAGCTGTGTCATCAAAGATGTCAACAACACACATGCACACCAATCAATGAAGGACAGAATGGAGTTGACGTGTGTGTTGAGCCCATGAATACACACCTGGGCTCTCCTTCTCTGCTGCAGACACACAAGCACTGAAAGAGAGGGGATTGGAGAAACAGAGATGAGTAACAGTGCTGAGTACTTCAGTCTATCATGCATCAGGTCGGTATTTAGACTGGCTGATGCACCATGAACAGGTGAATGCACAACCAGGTGAATCAGGCGCCAGCAGGGAAAACCAAGTGGCAAAAAAACCGGTTTCAGCCAAACCAGGTGTGCTTAAGCAAATCCTGTTTCCTGACACGGCTGGTTTGAGCTGGTTTCACAGCCCATCCTGGGTGAACAAGGCCGTGGTTTATTTCTGGCGTGTTTGGCAGTAAGCAGAATGACTCACGCTACACGCACAAGGGGCAAACGATCTGTTATTTGATCAGTGATCGCTGTCGTGTGCGTCTTTGGTAATGGATCCAAGTCAAGGGTTAGAGGTATAACAGTCAGTATCAGTAGGATGTTCATCCACTTTACCACACAGTGCAGTTTGTCATCAACTGCTTAAGTGCAGTCGACATTTTATAAGGACACATGTTGTCATATTTGTTCTATCCAATCAAATTGAACAAGATTACAAACATGCAAGTCATCCATTCCGATTTCTTTATAGAATTTAGAACACTTTGAGAGGTCTCTTTTATAGTAAAAGGCTTCTTGGCAGAAACTTCCAGCAGGAAACTTTCTTAGAAGTATTTGACAACCCTAAATTCATGTGTAACGAAGCCTGGGTTCATTGTTAAATATAACAAGTTAAATTGTTGGTTGTGTGTCAATATCAGCATGAGAGAAAGTCAGCATTCCGGAAAATCTTTGTGACAAAAACTTTTGTATTATATAACCTTGGATTGTACACTGGGAAAATACTCCCACATTAACTTTGGGGGAAAAAAAGGTGCCTGTGTGTGTGTTTCTCAAGCGCAAAACTGCTGCTTACCAGCTTGAACAAAAACAGTCGATGAATCATCAGAGACACACTGTTGACAGTGAAGTGTGCAGAGAAGGTAACTTCCAACTTCCAAGGCTCCTCTAAGCGCCTGAATTTGTTTGTTCATCTGGAACATTCCTTTCACTGTCATAACCCTTTGATCTTTTGACCCAGCGAAATCCAGGTCAAAGGTCACAACTCCCTCCTAATCACTTTGGTCCTTGAGCACAACCTTTTTGGGTGGGTTGTTTAGTGTATTTTGAGGGACGTCGGTTGGTTTAAGAGCAGTAATTTTGGGGGGGAATAAATTAAGTCCTGTGAAATTGCCTGTCAAAAGGGCTACATTAATACATTTGTAAAGGTATAAGATGTCATGATTTTAGTTTCGGTGGATTCTTTTGGGACAAAAAGATTTCCATATTCCATCTGTTTTCTCTTAGCGTCTCAATATTCAGTCAGCACAGTTAGACAGTGGGAATATCCTGTAACCAAATCCCTTCCCAAATAGACACACGCCCCCGGTGCTTTCAAAACATTTGAAATAAATCGGCACCCCCCCAGCCTCGTGTGAAAGGGTGCATGTTACAAAACATGTGCCAACTCATGTGACTGTGGTCTCAATGCCAGTGGTTTAAACAGGCCCCTCAGAAACAACCAATGAGGACTAAGAGGTCGGTCAAGGCCGGCCAATGAACACTGGGTATGGACAAAAGTATTCAAGGGATTTAAAATAATTGCTTACAACCGGGACTAAGTTAAAAGAGCCCTGAGATGTTTATGTGACGGGTTGTCAGTATAAATCTTAGGTGTTATTAGCATGCATGTCTGCTGTGCATAGAAATCTTTTCTCCGTGCTGGAGAGCTTTACAGGGTTTAGGGCAGCTGAAACCAGTCCTAGCAGGTTTTTTACTCCAAAGTACAAGTCCAAATCTGACGGTGATGTCATGGTGGACTGTTGAAATGGTCACTGTAATGGGTCAGCGAGACATCTAACCAACGTTTTGGGCCAAGTTTCAACATTCCAAAAGCAACGGCCAAATTCGTCTGTCAATGACTGAGCAACTTGAGCTAGCCGGTGTAAAGTGTAAGAGCACAACCTTTAACTAGTAATACAGGTTCCTTCTAGGCAGTCTTAGGGAGGACACCTCTATAACTATCATGGTCACATGTCACGTTTAGTTCAGATCAAATAACGTCTGAAAAAAAACTCACTCCATCTCCTTCTTCTCTGCCTCTTCTTGGGTCAGGTCTTCCTCCACACTGTAATCTAACACCGCACCAACACCAAAGGCCTGGTTCTTCTGGATCAGTGGCTTGATTGTGTTGTGGTTTTCCCCTGCCACAAACTGCCCGTAGAATGTCATCCTCATCATCAGCTCAAACAGTCGCTGGCCAAAGATCTTCTTGCTCAGGTTCATCAACTGTAAATGAAAACAAATGATTGGAGATACTGTCAAAGCTTGAGTATAAGAGCCTGGTTGTTACTGGGCAATATAGGACCTAATGAGTATAAGACTCATGTAGCTACTGGGCAATATAGGACCTAATGAGTATAAGACTCATGTAGCTACTGGGCAATATAGGACCTAATGAGTATAAGACTCATGTAGCTACTGGGCAATATGAAACCTAATGGACACTTCCAACACACCCTGTGTTCATGTGGTGAATTTGATTTGAAATGTTTTATTCCAAGCAAAGTCTTGAGGTAATCTAGACTCCAATATATTCAATGCAAATTACATGATAAGAATAGTATTTTCCTGGAGTCAGAGTAAACAGAAGCTTTATCTTAGGTGTGGATTCCCAAACGTTACTTTTGACCTTTCTTTTATTATTATTTTTTACACATTGATTTTATTGACAATGGCATCCACACTCAAAGTTCATGCATTTACAGTTATTCATTTACACATACAGTATATACGTGTTTATATTATTCCATCAGTTCAACACAACCAACCACAACACAACACAACTACCTAACTAGTCAACCTGGACAGCACCACTGTACACTACACAGGATTGATCTCTAGATTCCTACCTCCTTGTTCTTGTCAACGAGGAAGTCGATTGTACATAGCTTAAACACGAGAAGACTTCGCAGAAGCTCGATGTTGGTTTTACTTTTGTACGCTTCCAAAGTGTTCTCAAAGTCAATTGCAATGTTACGAGTTTGAGCGTCCGCGGCATTTTGCGTCTGGCTCATAAGGTCAACCTGGACCTGTTTCGCCACAGTACAGTCCCCATCAATACGCGGATCTTTCTCCCCAGCCGGAACCTCGGTCCTCTGAGTTGATGCTACAGTTGACCGGAACCTCCCAGGACTCGAAGAAAAACGTATTCTCTTGATATTTTCCGTATTGGCCCTGATCAGGGCTGGTACTAATTTAGTATAAGACATCAGTTTATATATATATGGAAGTCAGGTGAAGTTAAAGTTCCTGGTCTTGATGCGTACGAGGGGGGAAATGGACTGATGGAGAACCTCCCTTGAGGCGGGGAGGGCAGAGAGGATCTTTATAAACCAGGAGCGCCACGCTCAGCGATTGGGTAACGCTCATTCTGAGTGACGCAGTCATAGGACGCAGTTAACATTATGCTTAACATTGAGTATTCAGGAAGTCCCTGATCACAGCACCAGCGGCACGCCGTTACGTGTCGACCCTATATAGTGTGGCGCTGAGGCCAAATGTACAACATGGGAAATAAGTAGGCCTACTTTAAATAGCCTACTTGGTTATTTACTTGGTTATATGCACGTTACTTGCACGTTGCTGGTGCAATGCAAAAGTGTCATAGTCAAGCATTAGGTATGTGTTATTGCGGTGGTTAACGTGTACCTCGTAAAATATGCATTATAAAGGTTTATTTACGTTCATTTACAACAAATAAATCCAATCATCCCTATGGTGGCTGTTTTGTAAACATGTGGCGCCCTGTCATTTATGAATTTATTGATTTATTCAGAATAACCTACACTAGTTTAAAGCCTTTCAGACTCGGGTAGTTAGTAGACCATCTTTTAGCAACAGAGGGAGCCATTGACCATATTTTCAGTGTACCAGTTGCGCACGTTTACTTTTATTCATTTAGCAGACACTTATTTATCCACTGCTACTTCCAAAGGAGAGCTTTACAAAAGAGCATCGGTTACTGATCATAACAGCGTGATAGTCCCCAAACAGGCGTACGTAGCCAGAACATGAAACATACATTATGAGAAACCAAACAAAAATCCGTTTTAAAATGTTGCATGTATCTGGGTCGCAGTCATGGCATACATATTTGCTAACTTAGACATGATATGTTGAAATATATTTTCTAAGTCTAATAATCAACTAATTTAATATATTATTTTAGTAAAAAATATATGCAGAATAACGATAGGAAACGACGGCAGTTGTGTAGATTTTAACACTGTAGATCGGTATCTTGGTCTTTGAGGATGATGGGAGAGTTGCAGACTGGAGGGAGGGAGGGAGGGAGGGAGGAGGGCTTTCACACTGTTCTGCCACTCTGGAAGTTTAAGGAGCTGGTGGGGTTGCACGTTTTTGCAAAATCTCGTCAGTTCCTTCACACTCCAAGCCCAGTTGGTTACAGAGAAACTGCATGGGCAAATACTTGGTAGTAATCAGGAGGTGTCAGAGGAGCTAGGAGAAAGGTTGCCTATTTTCCCTGGAAAATACTCAGTGATGCTTTCTTTAACAAAATGGGAACAAGGAATATAACAGTGACTGTGTTTCTTTTGAGTGTACATCTGTGCTGGAGTCAAGGACTGAATCCTAGGGGTAGAAATGTTTGCGAATCTGGGTAAGAAATCTTTCATACAATCTTTCACATCTTTCACACGACAAAACAACATAAACAAAATCTTAACAACAGATAGGAATAGTTTCAATTTACAATCTCATTTTGCTTGCAGTGGTTTTTTCTGTGACAAAGTGACAGTGTTGGTTGTTAAATATCAACAATGGTGGATTTGTGTATGTCTGCAAAACTTAATATAATATATAACAAATATACATGGTACCCTTCTCCCTATCTTGTGATTTTGGCAATTTACATGGGGTTGACATTTATTCATGTGCTATTTTTGAGTTGTAACTTTATATTACTTTGCTCCGCTATCTGTGTAATAACACTGTAATTACTTCAATTACAACAATCTACTAACCTAAATGTTGCTTTTCTGATCAGATCTGAAGGAGGGTTACAGTGTTGCAGTGGTTGGGCTCAAATAGGAGAGGAATGCTTAACACGTGTGTAACATTAACATATTATACTTATTGCACTTTCAAATGTGAACTTTGTTAAGATGAAGTGGAAGACAGTCGTTCATCCTTGTCACCTTCCTCCCCACAGCTCTCTGCGAGGGTAACTTCACTTGCAACGAGAACGAACTTTGTGTTCGTCCCAATGAATGTCGTTGTCGTCATGGTTACTTTGGTGCTACCTGTGATATGAGTAAGTATCTTGTGTTGTTGGTTTTGCTATCTTAACATACAGTTTCCTGTTTCCTAACCCTCCCAAGATATGAATATTACAGGAATATTGATTCAAATAATGAATTGTTTTCGTTTTTGACATTAAATGCAATTTGGGTTCAGTGTGAGTCATGTAGAGTTACGTAACTGAACTGTCATATTTTAATCGATCCTTCCTTGTTCCTCCTGCCTTGCTGCAGAATGCCCCTCCCAGTACTGGGGCCCTGACTGCAAGGGCAAATGCACCTGCCACCCCAACGGCCAGTGCGACGATGTCACGGGGGCCTGCACCTGCAAGCCCAACCGCTGGGGGCCAAACTGTGAGCATCCGTGCGGCTGTCAAAAGGGCTCATGCCACCAGGACACGGGCGTGTGCACCTGCTACCAAGGCTTCTGGGGAGACACGTGCTCCAACAAGTGCTACTGCAGCAGTCACTCTCACTGTGACCCCAAAACAGGCCAGTGCCAGTGTTACCTGGGCTGGTACGGTCAGCTGTGCAACGCCCAGTGTTCCTGCAACAGGTCTCCGTGCGAGCAGCTGACAGGCCGATGCCAGTGTCGGGAGCGTCTTTGGGGAACCCACTGCGAGAACATTTGCCAGTGCATCAACGGCCGCTGCAATCAGGCCGACGGATCCTGCACCTGCAGGCCAGGCTTCAGGGGGAAGTTCTGCAAGGAACCGTGTCCTGCTGGCTTCTACGGACAGAACTGCAGGAACCGGTAAGGCACACGCTCGCCGCTGCCGCACATTGGCGAGGCGCTCCATGCCCGGTGCTGTCGCCCGGTGCTGTCGCCCGGTGCTGTCGCCCGGTGCTGTCGCCCGGTGCTGTCGCCCAGTGCTGTCGCCCGGTGCTGTCAGCCGGTAGCCGAGCAGCAGGCAGCTCTAATGTGGTTTGCCGTCCCTCTTGAGGTGTGACCCAGTTCAGAGACGGTTTATTCTTTCCCACGACCCAAAAGGAAAGTGTAGCCAGTGGTGTCGGTCAGCTGGAGCCAGAAGCTTCTCTCCCATGACGCAACAAGAAAGCAAGTCCAATGGTGTTGGTCACAGACCGGCCACCAGCTTCAAAAGAACATGCAGAAAATCCTGTGTAGGTCTGCTGTGTGAAGTATGGTCAGACCGTGGTCACACTGTGTCTTCGGTGTACAATTCAGGTCCCCCCCGCCAAACAAGCTCCACAAACGTTTGTTTTAATTCTCGAGGGTTTCCACAAGTCTACTCTGAACAAACACATAATAACAGCGTGTGCTGCGACTGTGCTTGCTGCAGGTGTGGTCACTGTAAAGGACAGCAGCCCTGTAAGGTAACCGAGGGGCGCTGTGTCACCTGCGAGCGGGGCTGGAACGGCACCAGGTGTGACCAGATGTGTGCCCCGGGCTTCTTCGGTGAGAACTGCCACGACGTTTGCCCGCCGTGCAAAGATGGGCACTTCTGCAATCGCATTGACGGCAAATGCCCCCACTGTAACCTTGGGTTGATGGGAGACAGGTACTGAAACAACATGATTTACGACGTAAATTCCATTAAAACAGATGTTGTATACAGATATATAATATACATTATTCATAATACTTCTTATGTACATATATTTCTGAAGCAATTTTGTTGTATTTCTTTTCGTGCCTTACACTTTCGCAAAGTACTGAAACAATTATATTCAGTGTTTAATTATCACATACCAAGTGAAGAATATGTAAATTTTCATATTGACAGGTGTGAGTTTAAGTGCCCCAACGGAACATATGGAGAAAATTGTGCCAATGAATGCAAGCTTTGCTTCAATGGGACTTGTCACTTTGCTACTGGGGAATGTATCTGTGACCCTGGTTTCCATGGAGCTCAGTAAGTGAAAAATGACACCCTGAAGTTATGAAGTTAGGATGTTATTGTTACACTGTGGTTGAGATGGGATGTTGGTGCCTGGCAGCAGAAATGTTATTGTTTTACACAGCCACCCCAAAAACATACTTCTGAATGCAAAGCTAAATGAATAAAATCAACATATATTGGAAGGTGATGTGATAAAAGTGACTAAGATTTTGCCTTTTTGTCTGTTTTTTGTTGTCTGTTTTTTGTTGTCTGTTTTTTGTTGTCTGTGTGTGTGTGTTTGTTTGTGTGTGATTTATCCTTGATCTCTGAACAGTTGTAACATGAGCTGTGCTCCTGGTCAGTATGGTATCGACTGTTCCCAGACCTGTTCCTGCCATGACCACAATTGTAACCCTGTCTCTGGAGCCTGTAACCTACGTAAGAAGCCTCCATCTTCTCAAACACATGATAACACTAAATGTTTCCTGTCTCTGTTATCAACCCCCACCCCCCCCACCCCACCCCCGCTATGATGAGTCAAACGAGTCCTTAAAACCAGACAACAATCCATTTACTTTCTAATGACGTGTTTTAAGCTACAGTGCGTAGCTCACGGTAACAATCACCATGGATACTAACGTTGTAGTTTGCCTGTTGTTTTGGGTGTTTCAGAGCCGAACCAGAGGATGGGTGTGATGGCAGCAGGTGTGCTGGTGTGTTCACTGCTCATCCTACTGCTCTCTCTGCTCTGCTGCTGCTGTCTGTGCAGGCAGAAGACCAGCGAGGAGTAAGGCCCCCTCTCCAGAACATGGGCTGATCTAACATGAACTTTTTGAAACTCTGTAATCCTGTGTTTGTTTTTACAAGCCTGTGACAGACTCTGTGTAGTTATTCTGCTCTTTGAGGAGTTTGTGTGTTTGTTTTTCGATTTCTTTCGAGATTTTTTTATTTTATGTAACAACATCACTTTTACATTCCTGTGGAGAATTCACCGTTTGTTTTTTTGTTGATTCCTTTCAGCCCAGAGAACAAGACTAAGAGACAGCTCTGTGGAGGATTTACTAGAATCAGCTCCAAGCTGCCTCGAATTCCACTGAGAAGACAGAAATTACCCAAAGTCGTTGGTAGGGCATTGCCTGTTACCAAAACCTCAAGATTTATATTCCCCTCATCTGCCTTGCTATTGGATGAACAGTATCCGTGTAATATACTCTGTATATTACATTAACATTGTAATAATTTAGAAGACTCGTGACGAAGACGTGACAAAGAAATAGCTGATGTAGCAAGTACAGCAGACGATCAAAGATCAAAGGCATTTTTGCTTATTCATTTCACGTCTGGAGATGAGGTCTTACAGGCTATTTAAAGATGTACGATGGAGTACAAACGAGGTTTGCTTGAAGGGGGACTTGATCAAAATAACTTAAGGTCAGACTCGGAACCTTTCTACCCATGCCAGGTTAACAGTGGGAGGTCAGGGTTGAGGATAAGACCATCACTGGCCCTCTGTCTGGAGTGGGTTTTGCGAGGAAGTGCTGTGGTGATGAGGTCAATGTGTGCAAGTCTGTAACAGCACTCTGCCTCGTTCCTCCTCTCCTCCTCCCTCCCCCTTCTCTTCCTCCGTTTCCCTTCATTCCAACCAGGGCCCCTCTGGACAGCCTGACAGGAAGGGGCAAAAATTATCCCAACCTGCAATTTCTCTCTACTGGAACTGGGCTAGTGGGTCTGGGGGGAGAAAGGGGGAGCAAGGGGGAAGGGTAGTCTAATGTGGCTTGTAAAATATACTCATTGCGCGTCCTACATGGATGTACAGATGAAATATGCAGCTAAAACTATGCAGGAAAACTTAACTGTTTTGTTATCTGATTTGTGTTTCTTTTGAAGTGTCACACCATGACCAGGAAAATACATTCAACTGCAGTTTCATCGAGCCCCCCTCAGCATTGGAACAGCCCTCCCCCTCCTGGTCCTCTCGAGGGTCCTTCTCTTCTGAGGAGACGGCCGAGGACAGCCCGGTCTACACCGTGCCACAGGATGGTGGGTGACCAGCGTGGCACTCTCAGTCTGACCGTCAACATCCAAGATCTCCACCAGTCTAGGAAGCTCAGAATCACTCTCTGTGACCTCATGAATGAGGGTAGTGTCTTCGAAGCTGAGAGTTTGTCAAATGAAAGCTAATGTCCTGTTTTCTGTGGATAATATTTGCTACAAGCATGTTGTAGGTACTTTGAATATCCAGATGTTCTGTCTGGCAAAGCATTGTTGAGCTTGTTATGAAAAAACGTTGGAAACAAAGATTATACATTTTTTCTTCTCAAATATAGCCTTGATTTCCCTAGCAGTTTCATTCCAACAGGGAGAATTGCTTTGTGATAGTAAAAACTTGGAAGTGAGTGAGTAGATTTAGCCAAATCTCTGTTCCCTTGTAATGGAACATACTGTGTAGGCTGTGGACAGAGGTGGTCCTGGTTATAATACATGACCTTATTTCAATCATATAATTTGTATTGTAAACAGATACAAAACACTCATATCCTGTCTGAGGCTTGGCTTAGTCTGAATCTCAGATGAGATCCAGATTAGGTGTTTACTTAAAGCTTCAGCTTACTTAGATAAACCCAGTTGTTTTTTTTGTATTTTTTTCAATCAAGCCGTATCTCATCCCATTAGAAGTCCAGTAACATGAGCAAGAAATAACAGGAAACTGAGGGAGAAAAAACCCCCAAAGCCTTCGTCAAATCGTGACAAACATTACTTTTTAGCTGATGTCAGGATTGATGGGATGATTAAGCCAAACTTGAGTCTTCAAAGAAGATCACGGCGGTATAGTTAATGATACAGGACCACAGGCTGTCTTTGAAACAGACAGATAACCTTCTGTTCTGTCTTCTTCTCTGTCTGTCCAGAGTTTGCCGAGGACAACAGAAGGACAGAAGACAGACACAACACGACAGAGACGACGACCATCCATGACGAGGATGTGGACGGCGTCTCCGAGGTGGAGACGTTGCCCGAGGACACGAGTGCGGCTGAGCCGACCTCAGCAGCCAACAGCAGCGAGTCTCCCGCCCAGGCCTTCTCTGAGAGCGAAGGTTCCTGCAGCGGCTCCGAGTCTGCTAGCACGGCCCTCAAAGGCCCCGCCCCTCAGCCTCCTCAGCAGATCAATAAGCCAAACGACAACAAAGGTGGGAGGAGCAAACCTAAAGAAAACAGGAAGTGTGCGTCATCGGAGAGAGTCAAGCCGACGCCCCCGGACCGGTCCACGAAGCCCAAGGTCTCCTGGATTCACGGAGCCACTGGGACCAATCCCAACCAGTTAGGTCAGGAAGAAACCATCGTGGAGGAGAGATCGAGATCGGGGAAGAAATCCAACAGAAACAGAACTGTGAGCTCAGCGGAGGCTACGTGCACAGATGAGACTTCAGGTGAGACGAAAACACAGAAAACGAGTTCAAGTCTGGTGCAGCTGGACCATATAAATGGGGCAGTACAGAATGTCTTCAGGAAAATGAGCGGTTTCCGTGTCAGTAAGAAGACTCCAGACCCCACTGAGACTCCGCCGAAAAGTCCCAGTACCTCCAACAACAGGGAGGCTATTCAACCGCACATCAACCCGGAGGCAGCGTCTCTGTTAGCTGCTCAGCTGAAGGAGAAGACTCAGAGCCTGAGCAGAAGCGAAGGCAAACCCAGCGAGGACAGTGTCCTCCCTCAGGGCCAGAGGAAGAAGCCCACACCGCCCCAAAAGACCTCCGCAAGCTGCCATCTCGGAGCTGGAAAGGCCCTGTTACCAACGTCTGGGAGCCTGCAGCGTCCTGCTCCAGAGTCGCCATCCAAAGAAGGCAGAACTCTGGAGAAACAAGACTCTGAGAGACCAGAGAAGGGAGACCTTGTGGTCAAGAAGACCCCCATTAAAAAGCCACCAAGAAAGAAGGGCAAGGATGGAAATTCAGAGCCAAAGACTGAACCAAAGGTGGCTGTGATGCCACCACAGATTGTAAACTAACGGCCTGGTTTTGTTATTGTTTTGTTTTTTTAACAGTGTACTGGATACATTTGTTAAGTGGTTTTTTTTGGCAATTAAGTTGTTTTTGCCCTGGATTTATATTTTTGACAGAACCTTTTTTTCCACATACAATGCAGTGTTTTTTGTATTCAGTATTTTGTGTATTCTAATACTTTGATATTCAAAATAATAATAAATACTATCAAGAATGCAAGAGATTATAGTAAATGTTCCTTTAATTTCACTTTAACAAACCTTTTATTGTATTTCAGTAAAACACGATGTTTCTTCTACTCTCAGGAGTATAATGTGTCAGTGCTCTCTTACAACAACAAAATCTTATTTCAGAAAAGAGAAACTTTTCCAAATACTAAAAAACTTTCATATTCAGAAACTCTTTTGAAGCCCATGTTGACACAATTAGACTGACTCTAGCAGCCAGAAGTATGGAGCCACCAGAGCTCTCGTATGCAGACAAGGGGGCTGTTGATGGTGGAACAGTCTGGGGTCTGTGTCCAGGCCCGTGTGGCTGACATATGTCCTGTTGGCGCTGTGTAAGCAGTTCTTTTGGAGGTGGCAGAGAAGCCTACAGCTCGTATGGTGTTTAATCAGACCCAGATGCTGCGCTGGAGCCAGTTGTGCTGATTCAACGCTTCTAACATCTTCAGACACACAGACATCTGACACTGACACCAGCCAAGAGTGGAAAAAGAGAGTTTGTTAAAGATGTGGAGGATTTTTTTTTTTTTTCCAAGTATGATTTGTTTATGGGTAGGAGTTGATTCGAAAAATGATACTTCAGCATGCAAGGCCATCTTGCTGCTTGGACTTCAGAGAAAGTAAATAAATAGTGGTTGTGCAAAGTATGAAGGTAAGTTAGGGTTATCAACTATGTCTTCAGGGTTTAGTAAGAGTGCATGTGTACAGCTCATTGAAAAAAAAGATGGATTCTGAGGCCATGTGGCTGTGGTCTGGTGTTGAGAGGAAGACCAGAATGGCTTTTTGACTGCCAGTTTAAACATATCCCTGAGGCCTGCTCTGTCACTGCATACCAGATCTTGAGGAACAACCACCAACTCAGTCCTGTCCCAGAATCCACCAGGGAGACAGTGGTTACCATAGTGACACCCCATGAAAGCATTGACATCTGGTAGCTATTACATAGCTTGAAGAAAAAAGGGAGAAAAAAAATGACTTTATGAGTTGGTGGAAAAAAAACAACTGCAAAGAAAAGCAGAAAAGCAAATTCTGTTTAGTGTGTAAACACCTTGGCCTTGGAAAAGTGTTGCATGTTAGTTTAATTATTTTGAAATGCAGCAACACGTTTGAATTTGTAAAGGAAAAACATGTATGATTGTCAATTAGAGTTGAGCTGTCTGATTTAAGAGTGTGTTAAATAATGGAAAGTGGGGTCTTTCATGTTTTGGAACACAAATTGCTTTGGGGAAAACTAAATGACCGGTCCCTTGTATTCGCATGTTCTGCTCCAGTATTTTCCTGCTCACATCACACATGCGCAGGGCGCCACCTGCTGGGGATCAGCCTCTATGTATCCCAACATGAAGCCGCAAGATCGGAGGTCAAGTACGATGAGAAATGACATGGATTTCATAAATCGTTGACTCACATCGTTAAAAAAAATCTTTTTTGGAAGCCACCTTCAAATGTATGACCTTTGCAGCCCTTTAAAATGTGAGTGATGTGTATTGTAGAGTCATTGCAAATATACCTTTCATTTGAGCCCAGAGCAACTCCGGTGTGATGTTTGTAACAAACTAAAACAGTTCTACACATTTAAATTGAATTCTCCAAGTTATATATATATATATATATATTTTTTTTTACATTTACACACTTGTGTTTGTGTATAGTAGAGGTACTACAGAAGTGGCTATTATGGACAGTGTATTAATCCCCACAGTACTAGTAAAGTACAAGTACTCGAAGATAAATGTATACAGTAAGAGTTGAGTCTGGACTAACCCTTGAAACTAACTATGTACTACATGGTCGTTCAATATCGCCATATTAACAGAACCATTATTTACAGAACTCACCAAACCTACAAACATTCTAAGGTTTATCTGGAATTTATTGAGAGATATAACTTAGAAACACATTTACAGGCTATGAGGAATAGAAGATTCAGGAGGACAGTTGACATCTCTTCCATGATGATCTGATCAGTCTTTTAACCCCCTGTGGGAATTCTGATAAACAAGACAACACTTCAGCCTGACATTCAAAACAATGTCGAAGTGACGATTCAGCAAGATGTACTGGGGAAGAATGGGATGTTGAAACGGTATCGTCAGCCTCCTTCCCGCCGCATCATTGAGCTGCATTTTATTCCTCTTCTTTATTCTCATAGTTGTGCTTGATGTGTTTCCACAGTTTCTATTCAAAGATTAAAAACAATACAGTCGTTAATGTTATCATTAAAAGTCATTGGACATTTTAGCAGCAAAACCTGTAAGCTGCTCTAACTCTATAGGGGTTCAGAATCCCAGCATCAGGACACAACAACGCCACTAAAGACTCATTTACTGTCAAATAAGACGGTTAGGAATGTTATATTTATGTTATTTATATCTACAAAAGGAATACTGGGCCAAAACAATGTGCAGAAGCCGGTGTTAGTTCAGGTCTGTTGGCGCTGTGTCCTCCGTTAGCTTCGTGCTAACATCACGGCTAGCTAAGGTCAACGGGAATGTTAGGAACAGCGGTGACAAGACTCACTTACCCCCCGATTCAGTTGCTCAAATACAGCGTCTCCTGCGTGGTCGAACGCTCGCTCGAAAACTACCGCCGCCACCATGATGGCAAAGGTGAAGTTAGATGTTTTCTTGAAGATCAAGTCATAGACATTTTTCGCTAGCGACATGGTGACGCTGGGAGGGTGAAGACGAAATGAAGCATCCGGAAATTACGACATCTTACACACGTTCTTCTGACGTCATATCCGGACCGTGTGGTCAAACGAGGACCTTAGAAACCAAAACATGTCGGATGTGTAATATTGAGCTTATATAAGGTAAATTCACGTACGAATTCATAATTGCGTTATTCTTCATAAGTGTGTTATTGTTTTAGTTGTCAATGGAGTCAATAATAAAATAGAAAAGTTTAACATAAATGTATGAACTCTTTGTTTTGTTAGCTAACCCAGTGATAGCTTTAAATCTAAAACAAGTTATGATACTTTACTGTAGGGAGTTCGAGCAAATATGTTTTCTGTTTCTTACATTTTGCCAGAGTTACTAGTAACAGCCATTCGCTACTATGGCCGTCAGCTGTTCCCACTTTACGAGCCAATACTAGGTTCATTTACAGTATGCGATGCCTTTTCAGAAGCTGGGAGCAGCGTCTCATCATGGGGAAGCGATATTACTGTGATTACTGCGACAGGTCCTTTCAGGATAACATGCACAATAGAAAAAAACACCTGAACGGAGTTCAACACCACAGATCCAAAAAAGCCTGGTTCGATCATTTCAGAGGCAAGTTCTGTACTCCACAGATGCTGTATTATTTGCTTGCAAGATCATTGTAATGGTTTATCATTGTAACCTGATGTAGACCCAAGTGTATGCCCAAATGAATGATGATTCCAAATGAATGATGACCTTTGTGTTTGCTCCACAGACTCTGCAGCCCTTTTGTATGATGAACAAGCTAAGAAACCTTGCCGGAAGTTTCTCCAGACAGGTACACCAAACACAAGGACTGGATAAAAGTCCCTGAAGATGTCGTTTTTTTGGAAAATAATACCACTGTTAATCAATCACCTTGCTTCTTTTTTGCGTCAGGAAACTGTGGTTTTGGTCCCGGCTGCCGGTTCTCTCACATGTCAGAGAGAGATATGGAGGACCTGAAAAGACAGATTGAAGGTGAGTTGCTTCCACAAGATGGTGCTGTCTGCCTTCAGATTCAGAATACTTTATTGATCCCGGGGGAAACTCCTTCATATCAGCGGCACAGAGTCTCGCAAAAGCACACAGGGGTAAGGGTGTGAGGTAAAAGATTAGAAAAGTGCACACAGGGATAGAGGGGTGGGGGCAAAAACGGTAGGTGATACCTTGTCCAAATCCTTGTCCAAACTTGCTGTAGGGGCCCAACACAACAGCATGAACATGAATGAACGTATTTCTTAGAGATCCAGACGTATCGGTTCACCCACGTTGACTTCAGTTGTTCTTATCTTATTGTGTGTTCAACAAATCGATCCGACTGTGGCAGAAGTTGTCGTGGGGATGGCGTCGGCTAGATTAGTTCCACATAACAAGCGATGATCTCTGTCCCCCAGATGAAAGACATCACAGGGAGGCCCCTGGGGACAGGGTGCTCCGTGAGCGCAGCATAGAGGACTGGCTCGCCAGGAGGGAGAAGAAGAGAGCTGCCCTTAGCAGCGGAGGGTACGAGGCTACGAGCTAACAGCGCTAACTCCCACGCACTGTGTCAGTAGATGGCTACCAATTGAATTTCTCTGCCAAGTGCTAAAGTGAAACTCCTGCCCCCCTGCAGTGTTGTGAAAGAGGAGGAGGAAGACCCAGAGGAGGGTCAAGCTGTGGACGACGTCCCCCCGCAGTTTCTGTCCATCCCAGACCTGCCTCTCTCGCTCCTGCCCCCTCCCCGCGGCGGGTGGAAAGTCCATCTAGACAGCGATTGGGGTTGATGAAGGGTGGTCGTCTGGGCCTTCCTGTTCTGTGGCAGCTGTCCACATAGGAACTTACGAAGCATCTAGCAGTCAATGGATTCTGGAAAGTTTTATTTTTTTCCGCGGACTTGGGAACATCTTTTTGTGACGTTTGCAACGTTGATCATTTTATAATTAAAAGTCGGTTTTACTCACTTTCTAATGTGTGGAGTGTTACTGTGCAATTAGATGGCTACATCTGAAATTCTAGCATTTTAATGTCGATTAAACTAGACATGGTGTTAATGAACTTCTGTTACTGCACGTCCTAATTATGTGCCGTCCAGGATGTCCGGACAGGCCGTGTGTCACTCTGTGTTCCATTCTGCTGTCCTTCTCGTCTGCCAGGGAAGAAGATACTCAGTATCCAGACAGAACTTTCCATTTGTTCCAGATTGGCTCACTGTGGAAGATGCCAGGATGATGACGTCCTTCAGTGATGTAAAAGAGCTCTTTCTGCCTTGTGGAATAACACAGCCATGCTTACGGTGTTCAAACCTCAGACTCATGATGAAACATGTTTTGTGAACAGAGTTGCTGAGAGAGTTGATTCCTATAAGCCTTTTCACAAGCAGTGGAACAGAGGTCTTCACACATACGCCCATTGAACTCAACCAACCCAAACCTGACAATGGAAAGCTCCCAGGAAAACTCAGAAAGAAACCTTTTCTTGAATTTTTTTTTAGGGGAGGTTAATCAGCGAGGGACAGTAAATTAGTGGTTCCTCAACTTGATCTTCAAGGAACATTTGTCCTGCATGTTTTATATGTTTCCCTTCTCCAACACTCATTATTCAAATGAATGGGTTGTTCTCCTGCTCTGCAGAAGCCTGCTTATGACCATTCATTTAAATCAGGTTTCAGTCTCAGTCTTAGTGCAATCGTGTTCCAGCCACACCTCTGAATACCATGTGTGATTTATCACTCCATTTATCACAAATCCAATCTTTTCACCAAAAATGAATATTTAAAGGAGATTTATAGTAAAGTTAATGTCAAGACTACTTGAGTCTACCTAAAGCTGGTGTCACTTTCCCTAGCTTTCCCGCTGTTGGTATTCAGTAGGGGCCTTTGGGTCTTTAATTGCACGTACTCACTGTGGCCTTTCTATCTGCTCCTCGCCTCTTTACCATCTCCACGGTTCTTTAAGACCTTCACCTCTACCAGGGAGGGCTGCCTGGGATGAATACTGAATTCAAACTTTGCTTTGAGGCACGACAAATTAACATATGAGAGAGAGAGAGAAATGGGATGGATGGATGGACCAACCAACCGACCGACTGATCGAAAGATCAAGCTGGATAAATGAATATATTTTGTCAGAGGAAACAGCATAAATAATTGGAGCTTTGTTTTGTATGTATAAGACGTTGTGGAGGTATTCAATTCAGGAAACAAAACAGCTGTTATTGGGCTGTCACGCTGCCAGCATGATCTATTATTGTTTGTTTTCATGGGGAACCTGACAGGGATGGTGGCGTTCTTCAATAACGATTGTCATTTATACTGCGACCGCCTATAACCTTCCAAATGAGTGTAGTGTCTGAATGCAGAATAACGTCCAAAGCAAGACATGACCAGTTAATAATCCAGTCTGCCGAGGGACGATTGATTTGACGATGTCAGGCTTCTAGCTGCTGTCATGTGATCATGTGATCATGTTCACCCAGATCAGAGGAGAGATGCTTGTGGACTGGTGAACACCAGCCTGGCCAAATGGTAATGGTATTGTTCTATCTGTCATCACTAGAATCCCTCCTCGTTGCTCATTCAGCAGACGTCTTCTTAATAGATGGCCCATACATGTCAACATTGCTATTATTTTTGATGGTCTCCCACTGTACGGTCACCACGGGAACGTAGATCATTATTCAGTCGAGGCATTATGAAATGTTATTTAATGCGTCTCTGTCAGAATGTAGTCCCAACTCAGCCAAGTCTTAATTTAGAGGTTCATTTGCATTTACATTTACATTTCAGTCACTTAGCACATACTTTAATGCAGAACACATAGCATAAAGTGTCTTGACACAACAGTATTAGTAATTTTTTGTTTTTACTTATGATTAATACTAGTAATGCACGTTAGCTGGAGCAGCAATATATATTACACATGCCAACTGGGGTACTCTTATTGTTATTTAAATATATACGTCTATAATTATGATAATGATAGGTGGGAAAGATGCGGTGGTGATTCACGCTGTACAGTATTATTCACACCTAAATGCTTGAACGAATCATTACTGAAACTAAGCACATCTCACCCTCTCCCTGACACAGGAGCCAAATGTCTTAACATTTAATTAAGAGACAAGATAGGTTTTCCACTGGCTCAGAGGGCGCGGATGGCTTGCCCCCAGTTGCTCTTCTGCTCTGTGTAATGCAGTACCTGCAGGCTGAGTTCCAGCAGCCAATCCAGTTATTTTTATAATCATACCTAGTTCCCAGCAAAGCTCAGGGGAGAATTATGTTGTGTATGTGAACATTTTAGGCGTGAAGTGTGGAGTTTAAATCTCATTCCACAAAAATAGGCAAATCGTGTTTTTTGGGGACAGGGTAAGGGGGTGGAGGGGGTACACATCATTTGTTTGCTTGGAGTTCTGCCTTGATATTCAAATTTTTTTATCTATTATTAGCTTCCTAGGGATTCTACACTATCATTTATTTAGAGTGCTTTCTTTAGTACAGTGGATGGCAAAAGGCAAAATATGGGTGAAGAAAGTATAAAGATATGGATTGCCATTCCTCACACATCTGCTGTGCTGGATCTTAAAACAAACTTCACACAAACATACTATCCCGATGGTGTTCGTTAAAAGTAACATCAAGTTGGCCTCAAGTCAACTTGGTGTTCATGTCAGCCCACTCCTGCTCCTCCACCATCACACTCAACAAAGGTGTACCACAGGGAGGTGTGCTCAGCCCATTCCTCTACTCCCTCTTCACCCATGATTGCAAGCCAATGTATGGATACAACTCCATCATTAAGTTCACTCATCACCAACAACGATGAGACAGCCTACAGAGAGGAAGTACAGCACCTGGCCTGGGGATCCACATCTCGGATGACCTGTCCTGGATTACAAACACCTCCGGCCTGATCAAGAAGGCTCACCAGCGTCTCTTTTTCTTGAGAACACTGAGGAAACACCACCTGTCCTCAGCTGTCATGGTGAACTTCTACCGCTGTGTGATCGAATGCATCCTGACAAACTGTGTTACAGTGTGGTACGGGAACTGCACAGTCGCAGAGCGCAGGCACTGCAGCGGGTGGTGAAAACCGCCCAACGCATCACCGGGACTATTCTTCCGTCCATTGAGGACATCCAGAGGAAGCGCTGTCTACGTAGAGCTCACAGCATCCGAAAAGATTCCTCACACCCCGACCACAAACTGTTTGCCCTCCTGCCCTCCGGCAGACTGAGGACCAGCAGACTGAGGAGCAGCTTCTTCCCCAGAACTGTGACGCTCCTGAACTCCACCCGCACTAGACCCCGCTCCCCTTTATAACCCCCGCCCCCCCATAGAACCCCCGCCACCCTAAATTTGAACTATCATTTCTGTTGTTATCTTGCACTATTTGTTCATTTTGCATTATCTGCATCATTTCGGTTGTTATTTTGCTATTTGCACTATCTGTTCATTTTGCACTACCTGTACACACATGCAACTCTGTAAATTATGTTAAATACTGTAGCATCTTGTACAATACAGCTGTACATTTGTCTTAAATCACTTTAATCTGTTACATACCCTGTATAATCTGATTATAATGTACATACTGTGTATATTATGAGTATACAATAATCATTATAACTGTTTTGCACTTCTGGTTGGATGCTAACTGTATTTCGTTACCCTGTACTTGTACCTGTGTAATGACAATAAAGTTGAATCTAATCTAATAAAGTTGGAAGTGGAATTTCGACAGTAGTCACCCTTGAAGTCCACTTCCTCTCAGGTTGTTGTCGATTAAAAACCTGATAGAGCTTTGAGGGACTGTCGACAATCTACAACATGGAAGTGCTGTCCACCCACAAGCCCTAAAGTCCTCCACTACAGACAGGCTGCTAGACCCTGAGAGGGCCCCTAGGGGACCCCAAGGGGGGAGAGCTGGAGAGCTCGCCACAGACCGAATCCCAGCGCTGTCATCGTGAGGAGAACATGCCCTGTGTGGAACTAAACTCTCTAAATTCAGAGTCCCACCTTGTCAGTGCTTCCCGGGTCGCTGGCTTGTCAAGGTTTAACACCCGTCAAAACCACAGCGTCTGTTTTGAGGAGCACAGAAATATCAAGTAAAAGGTTGTACATTTTTCATGTGTGGGTGTCCTGTCATGCTTATTCACATCGAACCTCCTGAAGAATCAACTCCCAGATTTGGTGACATCTTCAATTTCCCAAAGAATTGCTAAAAAAGAAATGTGCAGACGTTATAATCTCTGCTAGAGGGTTTGATAAAATTAGCCGCAGTTGTCTTTTTGAAAAGAGGGCGCTTTTCCATACCTGCTCTTTGCAGCAACGATCAGTCTGCATTTCTGCACAGAAGTACCAAATGAGAGGAACCACCTGAAAGGTACAGGGCTGCTTTCTAACATCTGGAGGCAACATTGAGGATGTGGATCCTCTAATGATGTCTGCTCGGTGGACCCCCTACCAACCAGGCAGCAGGGGAGAGGGACCCCCCTAAGCCGAGGTTTCCAGGGAGAGGATCACCATCTGGGGCTCTGGCTGACTGACTCCTTCCAAGGTTTCCTTCATTTTCTCCTCGTTGTCCTCGAGGGTTCTCTGTGATCTGTCGATCTATGACCATCTGTGGAGACTCTGATGATGATTATAAAAACCGGGCTGTTCAAATCTGAAATTTGATTTGGGCGGTGAGACTCTGCTGAGGGCAGCTGTCCGTCTGTCATTTACACCGACAGGAGAAGAGTTCTGCCAGGCCAAATTAAAACCAGCAATCATGACCTTCGTGTTTCATTTAACTCTAATTAGACTCTAGTCACTCAGAGTGATAGTTTTGCCAGGCCAGTGAATTACACTATTTGTACTCATATAACCCTTAAAATACACTAATATACTACGTTAGATGAATGGGTGAAATGTGCTGTGCCTTATTCTGTCTGATAGTCTTTATGCTTTCTTGAGTATTCCAAGAACAAAATGGCGGTCGTCTAACATGAAGCCAATGTCTACTTTGTGAAAAACAACACTAGACAAAAAGTCTTAATTCTTATGTATTTAATTGACTGCATGCCTCCAGATATCACATACATACAGGTTTCATATTAGATGCTATTATATACCGTATATATTAATATATATGTGCAAATAAAGCACATATGAATGACATAATCTCACTGGGACGTTCATCTGTAACTGTAGGGGAGTTGAAACACATAGTTCGATGCTCCTTGTATGGTGAAAACAGGAAGTGCAAAACAGTTAGAATGTTGGTGCTTCTGTGTGGGTATTGCATCATTATTTACATTACAATACTTCAGACATAAATACATTTGGTGGATTTGAGGTTCTCTCTTCTCAAGAATAGTCCACAGGAGAATTCTGAAATCATTGGTAAGTGCATTTTTCAAACTCTACTAAGCTTGAAATAGTTGCTTGAGACAAGTAATCAGAGCTTCACAATGCTTGACTCAAGGTGAGTCACAGTACTATGAGTTATAAAACAAACAACAACAAAAAGAAAAATCTTCGTTTAGTAGGCGAAATCGTAAACAACAGTAGAACAACCATATTACCTCAATGCCACTGAAACATACGATACGCTGTACAATTGCTTAAACGTCTATAAAGCATTGCCTATTATTCAATACACTAGCTATTTGCATTAATGCAATCTAAGGACTTATGTTGTATGGTCAAATGAAGAAGTCAAAGAGCAACTGTTTGTCCGTCTTGTGAAGACTATTGCACGCTCTATTTCTTTGTCATATAATAATATCTCTGTCATGATACATATTCTGGATCAAATTTGATAAAAAATTGCAAGAGAAAATATAACAATTTCTTTAAGTTTTTAAACATAATTAAAGAAAGCACTGACTCTTTCAAAATAAATCTGTAACAGAAGACCCTTAAAGTGAAATGCAAGTCCATGGTCTTAAAACACATTCATTGTGTGACATGTCCTCTACCTCCAGTTAACCTGGAAGTTTTCATTATAACCCTGACTTAGAAAATATTTAACGTTTCATATTCTTAATAGAATCATAGATATAGGGTGTCCTTCCTCTGAATAAGAAAATAGAAACAAACAATAGTGGAAATATGTTGTTTTGGTGTTTCACATTAATGTCAAAAAACAAAACATTGATATGTTTTTTTCATCGTAACAAGACGTGTAAAGGTTTTTGGAATTTTTTCGCCATTTACATAGTACTGATATTGACAAAAGGAGTTAATGTAGTAAGTACTTTTTTTTGCTATAATAACCATATAATTTGCATATTTATTTGGATAGATACATCAAACCCTTGACATTTGACACCACATACATTAATAATACACATTTATCTTGAACATATTTACATGAAACTGTACCGTGTGTGGTTACCGGGACAACGTGTTGGGCTACGGAAACACCTTCAGCTAATTATTACTATTTTCCAACATCATAATGGATATGACAGTATTTCGATATTTTACGACAGTGGTTGATGTGTATTATTGGTGGTGGCAATGTTGTTGGGGATGATGTCACAGGGGCGAAACCTGCAGTTAACTCAGACGCACTCCATCGAAAACGGTCTTGCAAAGATAGTGCAAATTATAAGTCTCTATATTGCGAGCATACTTTGTCTTATAACAGGTAGTTCTAGGTTATTCACTGTTGACTCGTTGCACTCACTGTCTAATACACACTGGTCTCTTCACCCCAGGGAGAGCATGGTTAGTATCATGGCACACACAACACAGCTTCACTCTAATACATGCTTCCGCAAATGCTTCCACAAACCAAATCTTATTTTTGAGTTCTAAGTCCATGAGTTTTTAAGTCGTTGACTGATACATTTTTCCAGCCCTTTAAACAACCATGTATTTAACATTTGGATTTTACTTTTGTAATTTTTGTAAATATATATATTTTTTACAGATTCCCCACTCCTGTTTTGCACAGTTGTTGTAACAGACAGTTAAAATGGATTTCCGACCAGATTTCTTTCAGATTTAAATTTAGTGCTGGAGTAAGCTCTTTATGTCCTCCCTCTAACCCACTAACTTTTTTTCAATAATCATGTTTTGGGGAAGAGGAGGAGCTGTGGTGTTTACTTCATTCCTCTCCTGAGCATCTGATTGGCTGCGATGAGCATCACGCTGATGATGAAAGCAATGGCGAAGGCACAAATCAGGCTTTTCCTCACGCACGTATGCTTCACTTGTTGTGTTGGGCTTGCTGTGTGGGTGAGGGGGGGTAGGGGTAGGGTTTGGGTTGGGGGAATGATGGAGGAATTAATGGGGGGAGAGGGGAAAAGAGATGAAGAGAGAGCATAAGAGAGTGAGAAATAGAGGTAGAAAATGTGTACATTGCTTTGATAATCAAATTAAATTAATTTACTAAATGGCATACAGTGTTGAAATCTAAATGCATACAGAACTTCAGTAGATGACATGATAGGTTAAGATGTGTGTCTAGATAATGCTCAGCTCATACTGTCGATGTCCACTTGGCACTCTGGGCTGTCCAAGTGGCTCTCCTCGGTCATGATGATGTTCTCGATGTCTTTCATGGTGAGGTGGTCGCAGAACGTGTCGTACAGCAGCCTCTTCAGCTCGTCTACGGTCAGCTTCTGCATGTCACACTGAGGAAGGACAGGACAATCTGAATCTGAATCTGAATCAAACCCAGATTGGTAGAGCAGCCTCCTCAGCTCGTCCAGGGTCCGCTCTGCATGTCTCAGAGGCAGGAGAATCCGTCCTAATAAACTGCAGTACTGACTACAGAACTAATGAGATAATGTCACACTTCAGCAATGCAGGAGAGCATGAATTCGCTGTGAGATCTGGGGCACAGGAACCATTGTTGTCATTCTACTTTGCTATAGTTCTTCATACTACTAGTGAATTCCTTCTGGAGACTCTCTGGAAGTCTAAATGAGCTCCATTGAGGGTTTTCTAACATGCTTACCGCTGCACAGATTACACTGTGCTAAAATATACTATAGTAAATGTTACGCTATAATATTATATCTATAATAAAGTATAACTACTATGGAAACATCCATTGGTATGCAAAACGTCTTGCACTCAGCACTGCCTATTTCAAACACCAATATAATTCATCATTGAACACGGCGACCGGCTCTAAACAATGAAGTCTTCAAAATAATTTTGTTAATTGAGTGAATGTTGCGCTAGGACTGCCTCTGATTAAGAAATAGAATCGATTAAAAAAAAATACTCTGAGGAGAACCTGGGTCAGCCAATCATAATAGTTAAACACTTTGAAATTACTCTCATCTTTATTACGACCATATTATTGAACTTATATCATGTTTTCATGGGCATTTTAATTAAAATGGTTTAGTATCACCGAATAGCTTTGAAAGCTCTCAGGAAAATCATTATACTTTAACAAGGAACAGGAAAATATAATTAACCCTGAAAAAAAGCCGGGAACATTACAGTACATGAAAGAGAACCCGGATAACGTCTCTGTATACCTTCCAGAACACTGAGTCAAAATCTGCTCCGTGGAACTTATCGGGCATTCCAGCTGTGGATAGTTTGGGCCCCAGGAGGGTGACGAACTCCTCAAAGTCAACCTGGCCATCGCCTGTGAAGACAAGTGTGTAGACATGAACAAATAACAAATACACACAGTACATACACAATACCCAAAAGTACACACACGCAGTCCAGTACATACAACATATAATGCAGTGAAACCAACACACAGAAAATAAATGGAAAAACGCATCCACTGAGGACAGAAACAGCCAATACATGTAATCCATGATGGCATTACACAGCGAGGAAACCAAAACCTCTCACAATAAGAACAGCTTCCTTCCATCCGCTACTGCCCTCTTCAGCAGGGCTAAGGACTCACAATGACATGACGTTCAACCCTTTTGACACTTGATCACTTTGATCCAATTGCACTACTGTGCACATCCCCCCCCCCCCGACCCGTAGTTTATGTTCATTCACATCCATATTCTTTTCATAGTTTTCCTGTATTCCTATCCTATGTTTAATTAGTAATCTTCATTTAAGGTCTGTATATATTCTTTAATTTCTCAATCCCTGCCACAGTAAATCAAACAAAATACCAAACCAAATAAAAACGAATTCTGCTACTCAGAGTGGCTTGTGGCATCCACTGCTGTTGTGGCATCCACTGCTGTTGTGGCATCCACTGCTGTGAGCTCGTGTGCTCTGTGAGATATACTTGCCGTCCATATCCAGCCTTTGGATGATCACCTCCAGCTCCACCTCATTGGGCATGTATCCCAGCGAGCGCATGGCCATGCCAAGCTCCTGCTTGGAGATGAAGCCATTCCCATCGCGGTCGAACACCTTGAAAGCCTCCCGTATCTCTGCAGGGTTGGGTGGAAGTGACATAGGGCTTGGGTTAGAAGCAGGTTATTGATTCTAGGGATGGGGGGGGAGTGGGGGGAGGGATGAGAGAGTGTGATCTGTGAAGAAGGCTTGAGGAAATGTTTCATGGTCCGACAGCTGTGTAATATTCTCTGTCATCAACCAAACCAAATGCCACCCTAGAGTCATTAAGAAAGCTGTATATTTTTTATTAACTTCTATATTGATGACATCATATACCAGTTTCTTTACATCTTTGCCATGATGCTTACGTGATCCCAATTAGTTTTTGAATTCTATTTATTCATCCTTTTATGCACTGGGTATAAGACAGTGGAAAGCTGGAAGCAAGTAAACATTGGCACAATAAACAGTTGTAAACTATTACACCAACCAATGCTACTAACCAATGCTAACTAGTGCTATTGTAATCCACATTTAGCTTCTGATGCTCTGGGAGAAGCCTGTCGCTAAATCATAAGAAGGCTCTGGGGTTTACAGACTGCTAAATAAAAAGTAGAGCAGCCTGTGTTTCAAGGAATTGCTTATTTTATTTATCCCCTGGTGATGATGGGCTGTGCACAAGAACTGAATGAATCCCCTGAATGAACGGAGGACTCAGTGCCCATAGGGCCGTTTGTTAAAGTGAGCTAAAACGATTCTCGAGTGACTCATCTATGCCATGTGAATCCTTGTAATTCTGAAGATCAGAAAGCAGGCTGAATGCAGCACTAAGTGTCTGCAGGTCTCTCCGGGGTTGGCCCAGCTTTCCTGACAGAGGCACCAGAGCACCCAAAAAATCTATTGAGCAACGAGCGTGCTTCAGATCAAAGCAGAAATTCGCTTCAGCTAAACAGACAGCAATAGAATGGTTGTTGTAGAATTCCATTGTAGAATGAAGACATCATCATCAGCCGGCATGAAGCTTGTTTGTTCGTTAAGTCTGATTTGCTGCCTGGTTATCACCTTTAGTCCACCGTGCTTCATCTATCCAATGCTGGGAAGCCCCCCCCTCTCTCTCTCTCTCTCTCTCCCTTCCTCCCTTTCTCTCCTCCTTCACCCTCTCTTCCAGTTCTCTACCTCTCTTGTTAAAAACAGTGAACGATACTGGAAAAGCTAGGCAATAAAGCTTCTCTCAGACCAGCAAATACATTCCACACTCATGGTCGGTATAGTATGATGTCATTCAACAAAAGGAACACTGTAAGACAGATACTGGTGACAGAACATTAATCCAGCGTCCATGATAGATAGTTTCATCCACTGACAGTCTTTTCTGTTTTCAGACTTAAAGTGAAGCCCCTTTTAGTTCCATCATTCATTCTAGCCTTCAGTGTCTTTTCAAGGTCAGTCCAGAAGGTTTTTACAACTACAAAAAAAATAATTAAATACTTATGTTGTTGCTGTAGACATTTTATATTGAATCCATGCTAGTGCTTGGACAATTGAATACTACAAAGACATTCTTTCCAACTGCCAAAGTCAATTTATTTCAAAGTAATTGTGCAATGCCAGATCTTTGACCACAGTTGAAATTGCATGTCAGCCATCATTGTTAGTGCTCAGGATAAAAGTCTGATCTGTCCAAGGCCATTTACCAGTCTTGAGGAGCAACACAGCTCTCACAAAATGTATCAAGCTACCATCAAAACCCATTATTCTAACAACAACAAAACTGCAAGTCCATTTCAAACATCCAGCTGCTTGCTTAAATAGAACTAGCGTCATGTTCACAACATTGGTCACACTTACATTTACATTTACATTTATTCATTTAGCAGACGCTTTTATCCAAAGCGACTTACAAGAGAGAGCTTTTACAAAGAGCATCAGTCATTGAGCAAAGCAACGTGATAGACCCCGAACACAGTCGGATTTTTAGATCGTGAATCATACATCATGAGAACTTGGATTTAATATCAATTTCCAGGTAAAGTGAGTTTATTTCAGGCCCAAAAGAAGACAGCCTCACTGGAGATTGCATTATCATCCCTGAGATAATGGAAACTTCTGAACCTTTGTCCTCCTGCGTCCAAGTTGCACCGCAAGCCAGAGGACAATGGATTCCTTCTGCTCAGGACATTGTACTTCCTTCTCACCCGCTTAGATCAACATCAAGGTGAGACGCTTCAGCGAACGTGACGTCCATGAACCTTAGCTCATTTTGCGATCGTAAATTACTGGTGGACACTTGAGTGAGACACTGAATGGACTCATTTGGTTTAAACTGAATATATTAGATTTTCGAGCGAATTGGCCTATTTTGGGGTTGTGTTGCTATAGGTGATGAAATCTGAATTTCTGGATTGTGGCTATGTTGCTGTGTCATCCTTCAGGTAATTGAAAGTTGTAAATGTAATCTGGGCCATTGACAAGACAATACTGATGTATTCCAGTCTTTACCAACAAGAATTATTCATATTGACTGGCAGGTAATCCATGTGTTTCCTGGTTCTCAGGTAGTAAATGATCTCCCCCCGGGAATTACCTTGTTCTGCTTCATAGCTTTGCTATTAGTGTTTTGGGTGTTAAATGCTCTTTTGTTGTGGATGGTCGAGGAGAATTGCTGCACTACAGGCAGATGTTTTAGGCTCAGTAGAAAAGGTTCTGCACCTCACTTTGCGAATGCCTAGCTTTACGTAGGTCACAGTTATGTGGGTTCTTGAAGATGAGAGGTATGATTTATCACCGTTAGCAAACCCTCAATGGAGCTCATTTAAACTGCCTGTGTCTCCAGAGGGGATTCACTGATTACCATTCTGTAAGAATCTAAGCTCATCTGTAATACTGCTCACCTACTTTGGAAAAAACACACCCAGCCTAGACCTTAGGCATTAGGCGACATGGGAATTGAATAGTTGACATTCGATCAGACATCTCAAGAATTCTTCCATTTTGTGTAAATTCAATTTACAGTGGCTTTCTGAAACTTTTGCCATGAAACTATGTAGCCAAAGTCATTTTTCTACAGTAAACCCCCCAAAAATAGTTTGTGTATGTATGTCATTTGCCCTGGTAGATCAAAAGGAAGAAAACATTTGTTATGAATTTTTTACAGACGCCTCTCCTCCTCCAGCTTCCAGAAAGAAAGACTGGTATCCGATTGTGTCTCCACTAGTCTCTGTGTGAACAGCATCGTGTAACATCCCTCCGTTTGTGACAAAGACAGCTTTGCATGCTAAATGAAAGCAGATCTGCGGCCCACTACTACATCTGGTGTCTGGGGGATCCATCTACACTCTGCATTCTATAAATAACACTCTCTGGCTCCTAGGCACTAAGCAACAGGAAGAACACTGGGAAAAAACTAGAAGTTGATGTTTCGTGGGTGAACTACAGGCTTATCTATCTCAGCAGACATGACTTATTCCTTGTTCAAGGATATTTAAGCAAATTAGCTACAGCATGTTGGCCAGGGTGGGTTAGTAAGGGGATGACTGAGGTATCTGGGAAACTCATGGTAAACTATTCTGACATATAAGAGGTCTTTTTAAAACCCAGTACGGTCGTTTTGTTGAATTTAACTTCCTGAAATCCAGTAAAAAACGTAAGGAAATGTTTACGTTTGACATTACGCAGGTGTTTGGATTTTTGCGGGAATTGAGGTTGTTTACTTTTTGTGGTTAGAAAGAACCAGGAAGTCTTCTCAATTGGAAAAGATTAATAAACAGACACACAAGGCAATATGGTTGCAAAGTCTCTAGACCAAAACCAATATCCAGTATAGCAGACATAAATACGTTCCTGAGCCACAGGAGATCATGTCCTTCATGCAGCAGCTCAGCCAGGCTCCTCTCCATAATGACCGTGAAGCAGAGCTTCTTTAAGGACAGTGCCATCGGCCTGGCAGTCTCTCCACCAGCAACACATGGAGCCTCAGCAGCCTCTGTTTTGATCTCATTCTTTTTGAATTAAGTTCTCTCTTAGCCGAGTTTTTAATGAGATGTGTTTCCCCACCCTACCCTAGGCGAGGGGCTTTGCAATGCCAAATTAATCGCTCAAAGCAACAACAAAAATTGGTTGGTAAGACAGTTTGGCGGGAAGTGGGCCTGGTTATCAGGAAGTGGGCCTGGTTATCAGGAAGTGGATTTGGTTATCAGGAAGTGGAGCTGGTTATCAGGAAGTGGAGTTGGTTATCAGGAAGTGGAGTTGGTTATCAGGAAGTGGGCCTGGTTATCAGGAAGTGGGCCTGGTTATCAGGAAGTGGAGTTGGTTATCAGGAAGTGGAGCTGGTTAACAGGAAGTGGAGCTGGTTATCAGGAAGTGGGCCTGGTTATCAGGAAGTGGAGCTGGTTATCAGGAAGTGGAGTTGGTTATCAGGAAGTGGAGCTGGTTATCAGGAAGTGGAGTTGGTTATCAGGAAGTGGAGCTGGTTAACAGGAAGTGGAGCTGGTTATCAGTGCAAACAGCTGAAGAGTAAAGGGGCAAACATGTATTTTCTTCATCAACATTAAAATATGATGAGTTTGATGGTTCTTTTCTTAGACTGCAGAAACAGTAAGGCTCCAGAAACTCTAAGGCTTCTTGGGCTGCAGAAACATTAGCTGTGCTATTATTTGGATCTTGCCAGTGATTCTCCAGTGAATCATTTCGTTCTTTTTTTTATGTACAAACTCTCAAATTGTATTCATGATTGAATGCATGAGTGTGAATGGAGATGTGTGTCTTGGTAAGCTGCCAGTTCACTTGTCAGACAGGTGTAGTAATGGTTTCAGGCATGGTTCCCTTGGGCAGGGAGAAGAGCTTAATGATGTGATGCCATATCCATCAATTTCAACTCAGAACGAGTTGCTTGCAATGAGGGAAATGTAGCTTCTACATGTCATTGTCATTTATTGATACACAGCACTGGGCAGCTCTACACTACATGCCTTATTTTGTTTTAACTCACAGCCTTTTGATGATTCAATAAACATGCTGCTTTTACAGATAAATCCATCACAGGTTTTTTCAGATATATTATTATGTGGATCCTCTACCCTCCTGGTATCTGGGGTTATCAATCACCAATAACCTTAGCAACGACACACTCAAAAAACAAAACAGCAAAAAATTCATGAATATAGTCCCACTTAATTGGCTTCTGTGAGTCACTCCTTTCAAGAAGCGAGACAACCTGTCTCAGAGACATGCTGTGACCTCGGGTTTCAACATCGCAAATATAACATTTCCTTACATTGTATAAACAAGGAATTCTATAATAAACGAATATGGAATTATTCAGAATGAATGGATGCTATCTAAAATTGTATATTGTATTTTAGCTGTCAAACCAGACTACTGCAATTGGACTCATCAGTGAATGAGGGTACTGCATGTAATTAAATATGTTAATAAACATATTTAGACATTGGAGTGACTGTTGAGATTCTTGGTTTATTCGTACATCCCTTTTTTATGAATTGGTTACACATGTTAGGTTGGACTTATAGAAGCAGGGAAAGTGAGTGTGATTCATACTGAACTGGATTAGGTAGGTATTATAGTTGTCTGTTTCCGGCCCACATCGAGTGGATGTGGCGCTATCCAAGGTCCTGAACTCGTGGTGGCTGTAAATGAATCCTGTCCAAGCTCAACTTTCACGCATCGTTTCACGCATTTCACGCACGTATCATGCACATTCAAATGACATTCGTTTGAAGCAGAAAAGTAGTAACGATCTCACCTTCCACCTCATCCTCAGGTAAGGTTATGGGTGTTCGATACGATAGGATGTCTGGAATTGTGCAAAGTCCCTTGTACATGAACCTGGTAGTAACGGCACGCACTGGCATTTCTGCGAGGGAAAACCAACACCTGTTTGGCGATCGTCATATAGCTGAGCTCCCCGTTGGTTTTGGATGGAAACCCGCTCGGTATGGCAGTCCACTTTTCGAAGAGAAAGAAGTCCACAGGAACTCAATATTTAAGTGCTTTTCGGTTTTTTGACGTTCATTCAGAAACCCAACGGCAGACGTGGACGATGAGCTCGCTGACAAAGTGATACTCCTTTGGTTTCAATGCACACATGCTACATCCCGAGTGCAAAAATAGTCAAGACAAATAAGCTACAGTCCGGAGTTTGTATAGGCTGCACAAACGAAACGCATTTGTCTTCCCTAAAACAACAGCATCGTGAACTGGTCACAGTCCTTCAAGCCATAAACCCTCTATTGACACCTCACAGGGAGCCTCAAGAGACGCGAGCTCATCCGTGAATGCAGCTTTTGAGGATTCCGGAAAAAATGCCGTAAAAACAGAGCAAACTAATACCTCGAGCCTGCAACGATCAGGGCTTCTCTGTCCAAGTTGTCACTAATTTACAAGAATGCGCATTTCCAAGGACCGAAATATGTTAAGTTGGATCCTACAGGTTCCAGTTTGGGGGGTTAAATCATTTGAAAGAGTCATCTATATCTCTGCTTTCATTCACATATCTTTGTTTTTGCGTCTTTCTTAGCCTAGGCTACTCAAAACTCAATAAGCTTGCAGGAATTGCGAACGGTTGTTTTATAAGATGTCTGTTTTTAGTTTAGTTTGCAAAAAAAAGAGGGAGGGGAAAAAACAAAGAACTGTCTAAAAATGCTCGAATGTCTTCCGATTAGATGTTCAGGAAATTTCCCTGGCGACTCTCGTGTTTTGAGGGGTACACGCTCCTCTCCGCGCGCGCTGTCTCATTTTGGCTCACTCTCAGCTCGCGCACTCCGAAAGACACCCGCTCCTCCACCTAGACCCCCTCCCCTCCCCCCCACCCCTCCCAGTCCTATCTAAGACGTAGATTATTTTACAGAATAGCGCGCGAGTGGTAACTCAGGCTGCCTGTCATGTAAACATGAAAATGTTTTGAGTGCTGAACATATTTCTCATGACATCTCAGACTCAAACAGCTGATTCAAGCTACCTGAAACCCTAATGTTTCCTATATGGGAAAAAAGATGATGCTTTTTTATTGAATTTCATCTTTAAACTAACTGACTGGAATGTTTCTGATTAATCGATGTTCCAGAGCAGGTCTGACACACATCCCAAATATGCTGTTTCTAACAGTGACCGAGGATGATGGTGAAGTCTGCTATCACAGAAAGGGGAAGAGAAGATGGATTAGCACAGACGGAGATAACCTTGCAACTCCATCATATTTCCAGATGCACTTTGCTGCTTCAGTGTGATCTAGATGTTGCTTCCAATTACTTTGGAAATTGCTTGCTTAATGGAACTTTGGAAGGGGGGGGGGGGGGGGGGCATTGTTCCGTGTTGCACAGGTTCCACAGAGACATTCACAAACTTCCTCAGCTTTTGTTTAGCTTCTGTCTAAAGCATCACTCAGGACATTCAGACCGGGAACTTCTTGATCTGAAGCTAAACGCTCTGCCACTCAGCTCATTCCTGTGCAGGGATTGTCTGGCAGATCTCCTCACAGTGCGGGGGGGGGGGGGGGGGGGGGGGGGGGGGGGGGGGGGGGGGGAGACGAGGGAGGGAGGGGAGGAGGAGGAGGGGGGGTCATCTCTCTTCACTGCACCTGAGTCTTTCTCTGGGCACCAGCCTCCGACTCTGACAGCTCGCTTCATGAGACCTGAATGCCAGGCTCTGCTGCCCCATACTCAGGCACCGTTCCATGGATGTGTGAAGATTCAAAGTGATCCCCTCAGACGAGGCGCTGCAGGCTCCGGTTTCCACCAATGACGAGGCATCGAAAGAAGCCCGTGTTCACTGGAAGGTGATTTTCAGGTTTGATGTCCTGTATTTATTGAAAAAAAACACTACTCTTAAGTTAGTTATTATATATATTATCTTACTACTAAGTTATTATAAGACTATGAGCTAACACTACCACACAATGCTGTGCACTGTAGGAAAACAGCTCTACAACACAACACAATTATTTGTGCTTTTTCTGTGTGTTTCAATGTCAGCCAGACGCTCTTTGGTCTTTAGATAAAACGACTCTGTACTGTAGTTCTGCCAACAAAAAAAGCGTATGTTCATAAGTGTAAGTTTCCAAAGGTACCCTTCTTGCTTGGTGCCTGACTGTCAACCTTTAAATATGGATTGAAGTTCAATATCACAGTTTCCCCTGCTGGGAATGAAATAAGCTGGAACGCTGTACACACCAGTATTGGTTGAAGATTGTGTTGTTCGCTTGGTGACAAGAGTATGTGTGACTGTGCGTGTGAGAAAGAAAAGAGAAGACGGTGCCCCTGTGAACGACTGTCCACACTTTCGCTTTTCTTGGAAGGTCAGGCAGCTCAATAACCTCCAGACTGCATTCATGCCCTGACCAGCATGGAGGCTGGTTTTGTTCCAATTGAATCTTGAACGGTTTGAGTCCATTGGAGGAGACCCTGCAGGGTAACAGAGTCTGTCGATATGACTTTACTCTGCTTTTGTTTCCCCCGTCGCTCCTCTGCTTGTTCGGTTCAAAGAGCGCCTCGCACCTTCCCTGTGGAAGAGAACTGATGTCTGCTGCTGACTCGCCTGGGTCAGGAGAGCTACTTCAGGAGAGAAGTTCCAGTGTACCATTAGAGAGGCAGCTGTAAATGAATGATTTAATATTCTTATATTGTCTTTGTACATTGTACCAACAAAATTAGGATGCCATCCTGTCAGGTGCATTAAATAAATAAAATATTGTTAAAAAATTACGAATATAAAAATGTACACGTGTCATTTGTCTGTGTCACATACTACACAACACTACTAAGCTACCAAACCCACCAATCAGAGGATTGACCTCTGTTTAAAGCTTGGATACCTTTTGGCTGGTAAGTTAGGTAAACAGTTGAACCACTTCCATTTCATACATATGCTCAGGCACAAAAAGTTACCAGCATTTAATCTGTGTCCCTCTAGATAGGATTGGGACAACAGGGCTTGATGAGCTGTAAATAACTGAGTTTGTTTACGTGTGATACAGAGGGACTGCAGAGTCTCCAGGTCAAGCAGGAGACAACCAAGAAATCCTTTATTCTTTCACGTTCCCCTAGCCAATAGGAGATTATATCAGCACAGCAGCACACCTTTTCACCTGCGGATGCAGTGCGCCCATTGGAGGGTCCCTCGGTCACCCTATGCAGGATTATTGCCAATGACACGCCCAAGGGCATTGTTTACTCCACATAAAATATTCTGTGGTTGCCATGGCCACCTCGGAATGCAGCACACAACCTCATGTCTAGTGATGACATAGATTTATGTTAGGCCCTAACAACAGTCCTCATATGTAAATATGCTTTGAGAAGTGTGGGCTTTTTCTATTTGAAGAATAAATCAATGTAAACTTAATTGAGCTGCTTTCTTTTCCCTGCTTTGTTTTATGTTGAGGAGATATTGGATATTTGGATTCGATTCAGTTAAGATCAGCCTCCACACACACACACACACACACACTCATGCAGGCACACACACAAACACACTCACTCAAATCCGAGACGCACACACACCACCTTGCAAAAGTTATCGGTAAAAACAAACACATTTTCCCTGCTGTAAATTCAATCTGTAAAACTAACGGAGCAGAAAGGAATTCAGCCAAACCTCATCAATGAAACCTGGATTGCTACACCTTACCATGGCTGATTGTATTGGGAATATTGATTGCTTATGTAATTGACTGGAGAGCCATCAATTTCAACAACTGCCTTTCTGAGGCTACATGTGATCAGAATTAAATTATTTTCTCTGCATAGGCCTGTAGGCCCCTGATTGGCCGTTGTACGGTTGAAAACCCAACAGATTCCAGCAATGTAGGTTTTGAAAAACTCAGGAAACTTGTAGATTATTCTGTTCCTTTTATACGCCAGGATCGAGTTAAGAGCACTAACATGAAGCAAAGGAAACAGGATTAGGTGCCCTCAAA
The DNA here is from genome assembly GCA_030340685.1 of Protosalanx chinensis. Taxonomy (NCBI): domain Eukaryota; kingdom Metazoa; phylum Chordata; class Actinopteri; order Osmeriformes; family Salangidae; genus Protosalanx; species Protosalanx chinensis. Next base: position 14,043,228 of record CM059329.1, on the reverse strand, counting down.
TTAGAATTAACAGTCATAAAATGTTCTTCGCAGCACACTGTTGCATATCTATGAGGCTGTAATCTTCATACTACGATGGAGAAGACATTAATGAATTCTATTCTGATTGTTATTTGTTTGCATTAAACAAACGCTGTCCGGATTTATGAGGCCATTAACAGAGAGACTTACGTTCCGTAACGCTGCGTAATGAGAAGCCGTAACTCTCATCTCCCTAGAGAGAGAGATCACTGTTGGTGCTCCTATAATATTGATAGACACCGTCCGGTTAACGATCATGTCAAAACCATTAGCTCCGGCATCTGTCGGTCTTTGTCTGAAATAAAACATACAAATCATGTTTCCTTCGCTACATGTTTGCTCCATAAAATATAATATAATATATAATATATATAATCAAACCCATTTGAGAGTTGCAGCAGGTAGGGTCGTGCGCAGAGTTTGAGGAATACTGAAGTTAAAAAACTTCAGGGGGGGGGGGATGAAGTATGATCTGTCCTTTGCTCTGAGCGCGACTCGTCTCGTCACAATCCGCACCAGCCAGAGAAGAGAGACGTTACCAAACAAAGAAGCATCTTGCAGACGAGAACAACATGACATGAAACATGAAATCATCTTATGTAAGGGGGAAGCGAGCGCCTTGAAGTGCGTCTGGTTCCCCCCCCACACACTCTGCGCCCCTGCCCCCCCACCCCCACCCCCTCACTCTGAGCCCCTCCCCTCCACTCCCCCTCCCAACCTCAGCAAACAAGTTGACAACTTCCAGCGTGAAATCTGCCATATTTATGTGTGAATACGTGGATGAGCGCCAGTTTGACAAGGAAAAAGGGTATTTCAGGCAAACACTCACACTGTCATGTTAGACATAGCGTTTTTATGACACAGGAGTTCGTATTGGTCTCGTAAATCCTAGATCACTGTCAACAATTAGATTAGACAAACCTTTATTTGTCCTCCAGGGGTGGAAATTGCAGAAAGATTTGCTGAAATTGCTGAAAGATTTACAAGATTGACAGGAGCTTTGATTTTTAGGTGAGATGTTTTTTATGAGATTTAAATCACGGGCTGACATCTCAAATGTATTCGTGAACCTAAACTGAGGCGACGTCAGTGATGTCAAAGTGGGATAAATGAGTTAAGAAATATCTGGGGTGCACGGTGGCACAGCGGTTAGTGCTCTCACCTCCCAGCAAGGAGATCATGAGTTCGAATCTCTGCTTCGACCATGTTCTCTCTGGGTGGAGTCTGCATGTCCTCCATGTGTTACTGTCGGTTCTCTCTGGGTGGAGTCTGCATGTCCTCCCTGTGTTACTGTCGGTTCTCTCTGGGTGGAGTCTGCATGTCCTCCCTGTGTTACTGTGGGTTCTCTCTGGGTGGAGTCTGCATGTCCTCCCTGTGTTACTGTGGGTTCTCTCTGGGTGGAGTCTGCATGTCCTCCCTGTGTTACTGTCGGTTCTCTCTGGGTGGAGTCTGCATGTCCTCCCTGTGTTACTGTGGGTTCTCTCTGGGTGGAGTCTGCATGTCCTCCCTGTGTTACTGTGGGTTCTCTCTGGGTGGAGTCTGCATGTCCTCCCTGTGTTACTGTGGGTTCTCTCTGGGTGGAGTCTGCATGTCCTCCCTGTGTTACTGTGGGTTCTCTCTGGGTGGAGTCTGCATGTCCTCCCTGTGTTACTGTGGGTTCTCTCTGGGTGGAGTCTGCATGTCCTCCCTGTGTTACTGTGGGTTCTCTCTGGGTGGAGTCTGCATGTCCTCCCTGTGTTACTGTGGGTTCTCTCTGGGTGGAGTCTGCATGTCCTCCCTGTGTTACTGTGGATTCTCTCCGGGCACTCCGGCTTCCTCCCACCATTAAAGACATGCACGTGGTAGGTTAATTGGACATTGTGACAACAGAATTGTCCCTCGTATACAGATTTTTTGGTCGAAATATCTATGTGAGTCAGAAGTATTGCTTCTGAGCCTGTCATGGTCGATCAACAACATGTGACAGCCTGTTAACGCACAGACAAACATTATGACAAACATATAGGTATGTATACAGATAGATAGATAGATAGATATGTATACATGTGGACAAGGCGCCTCCCAGATATTTCTCAAAAATCAATTCTAATAAGATTTCAGTTATCTATTTGAATTAAGACTACCCAGTACTAAACATTGTTGTGTGTATTTGTTTTGATTGTGGTGTGGTATTAGGGGGGCCATGAGGGGGGCCATGAGGGGGGCCATGAGTGGGGCCATGAGGGGGGCCATGAGGGGCCACAGGCACAGCTATCTCTGATGTAATCAAGCACTATTAACTGTTACGGTAACCAAATCAAAGTCTGAACGCAAATGTTTGTCTGGAACACATAAACCTTTGCTACCTGAAGATATTGCCCATGGCCCTAATGCCCATCATGTCTATTTGTCTGTTTTGGCAACAATAAATAAATATATATATTAGGGAGGAACCAGCTGTTACAGTGTAGCTCCCAGTTGGACATGCTCCTGGATGTGTGTGTGTGTGTGTGTATGTTGTTGATATGGAGAGAAGACAAGAAAGAGATGGGAGGGAGGTGAAGTGCATTGATGTATCCTTCCTTCCTTCCTTATCTCCTCTCTCCCTCATCTCCTCTCTTTGACTCAGTGCTTCCTGCTGTGTGAAGCCTCTCAGAAGGAGATGCAATGAAGAACGATTTCCAACAAATAAACACTTAGGATCGCAATTAGCCTTAAGGTAGCCCATCTTTACCACAGCGATTGCGATAAACTGTTAAATACCTCTTGATTACCAGATCAATTAGTGTCAACTGCTGTTCCAGCGGGGGGGGGGGGGGGGGGGGGGAGGGGGTAAGTTTAAAGGGAGATAGTTCTGTTGTAAGGGAAGACAGTTAAAGGTTGGTATTAAAGCCATAGCAGATGATTTGGTGCTTGGCCATGCTGGAGTTATAATGACGAGACCACAAACTGAATCTCCCTCCACATCCATCAGGAGGAAAGGTGTTTAAAATATGACTTTGAAATATGGTTTTTACATATCTGGAGTGTACCTATATTACACACACACTCACACACACAGATGATACACTCCTGCATATAGTCACACTTACATACACACACACACACACACACACACCACAGACACAGATAAACACACACACACACAGCAACCAACCTGCAACATAACAAATTGCAAACAACAAATATCATTTTATTTAGCACACAAACACATATTCTCACTTTAACTTATCGAGACCATCTCACTATGACTGATCATAAAGTCTTCTCCCATTCACACAGCCCTCGGGTAGAGCAAGAGAGAGAGAGAGAGAGAGACTGGAACTAGAGGGACAGAGAAAAGCAAAGGGGAGGGAGGGAGGGTGGAACCAAAGTCGGAGAAGAGAGAGAGGGAAGGAGAAAAGCCCTTCAATGGAACACGAGAGTCAAGGTCACCCAGAGAGAGAGAGAGAGAGAGAGAGAGAGAGAGAGTGTGTTTATCAGAGAACAGACTCAACAGGAAGGTGAACCCTCCAGACTGCCAGGTGGGACAGACAGTTCCAGTCAAACATGCAGCAGCTAGGCTGCATTACGATGCTAAAACCGTCCAGTGGCAATTATCCCAATCTGCCAAAGGATGTGCCAGCTGGAAGAGAAGAACATGGATTTGAAATTCGTTTTTTTTTCTTCTTTTATTCGAATGAATAATGAATGAGGTGTCTTATCTCCTGAGCAGAGAGAGATATAGAGTGAGTTCTATGAATGTGGACAAGCGGCACTAAAGGGTCAGCATATGTTGTATCAGTATTATTTATACAAACATGGTACTTGCAGCATTACTTTCTGATAGAGCAGACACCTGTCCACAATGTCCCAAAATGACATGTCTGGTTATTAGTTTAAATGTGCAGAAGAAGTTTGGTATAGAGATATCCTTTGGTTCTCCATCAAAAAGAATAGTTTTACTTTGTGAAATGTGACATAGTGGAACTGTCAGTGTGTGGTAGGGGTGTGTGTGTGTGTGAGAATGTGTGTGTGTGTATGTGTGTGTGTGTGTATGTGTGTGTGTGTGTATGTGTGTGTGTATGTGTGTGTGCGCTTTTTAACCTTCCTGCTGTCAATGTTATCACAATCAAGACAACAAAAACTGTGCAGCAGTTCAATTGAAAGGGGATTTTTACATTTTGTTTTTGAAGGGCACACAGTCACTCTGTTGCCAATTAGGTTACCTTCTGGAGCATTCCCCCACAGTCACGGTGAGAGCAGAAACAGCATAGATACATAAATTACTCCGTTCTTTTGTGCCGTGCGCCTGGGTCTTGAAAGCAATGCATGGCTATCAGAGGTATAATGCAGCGATACCAAGCGGTTCAATCTTTTCAAAACAATGACCTTTTTCCCGGTGCAGAACACTCTAATGCACTTGAATGTTAAATAACAGTGGCTGAACTAACATGGAGGAACACATCGAAAGAGTTCAGGATGACATTTCTGTTTTTATCTCAGTACTTTTGCTCTTCTCTTTTTTTTTTTCTCCCTCATTTCGATTAATATCTTTGGCACTCCAACCATGAATAAAGTCAAGTCACGTTTCATTCAGCGTCTCCCATCGCAAACTCGTCCAGCCATAGTCAGAGAAGGAGACGGGCGAGGAGGAATCGCACCCTAACTGTTTTATTTGATTTCCTAATGACTTGGACATGGTTCTTATTCATACGGTCACATCAGGAAACAGCTCAGACAGACTGTGAGGAGCAATTTGCAGAGGCTGTTAGGAGGCAGTCATGAGCGTGGAGAAGTGAGATCGTTTACGACACGGCGAAATGGCGAACGAGGGTGTTTCGAAATCTGTGCAGAGATGAAAATGTGCATTAAGAAAATGCACCCCCCCCCCCCCCACCCCCCCCCCCCCCCCCCCCCACACACACACACACTCCTCCTTCTCTTCACCACCCACATCAAATACTCCCTCTTGATTCCCACAGTCCTTATCTTTCACCCACTAACGCTATTATTCATCATCCAAGTTCAGTTGTCATGTGATGCTCTGGTTTGTTATAAAAGATAAACGAATCATGGCACACGTCAACTTTGTGGTGTTTTTCTGATAGATTCACTTTCACGACCTCCATGACAACGACTAACCTCACCCAACATTCATCATGTTTGCAGTTTGTGAGTTCAGCACCGAAGAACCTTTAAGATGCTGGCTTTTGGAAAACAACAGCAGCGTCTGTGCAGTCAGACGTGAACGAGGGAAAACTTATTTGTTGAGAGTAAACAGCAGTGAAGGTCAGAGCGATGCGACGCTGGTATTCGTGACGGAAAGGCAAACATACCGACGAAGATGAGCAGGTTTCCAGATCTGGAAGGATAAACAGAACACGCAGACATTGGAGGGATTCTGGAGGCCCCGCAGATTGTAATCAGGAGAAATGATGACTGGGCTCAGTGTTCCCTGTGTCTCACCACAAATAATTGATTTTCAAACGAAGATATGGATCAAGTCATTTGCTAGGATGAAAGTTTGACTAAGAGAAAAAAAAACTAAATAATTGTCAAATACTGTGCTGTACCACACAACATAACACAAGATACACAAAACAGACAATACAAGACAAATAATTGGGTCTTGTGAACGAACCATCCCTAAACTAACATTTCCTCGTGCAGCCTGTGATAAAATACTTTTTTTTTGTTTTCATAAAAAAATGAAAAAAGAAAGGCAATCATGAAGTGTTGCCTTATTTCATGGTTTCCAATGAGACCTACGGGGCAGAGGGTATCTCCATTACCACGGCTGCTAATAGAGAATTTCCCTCTTTGACATTCCAACAGCGACATAGAAAGATAAGCATTTGGCAGTTTTGACAGGGAGAAAGCTTTCCTTTGGAGAGAGGGAGGGGAAGTGAGAGGAACTGAGACGGAAACGAAGAGGGTTTGGAGAAGTGTCAATGGTGGCCTGGGTTTGAACGACACCATGATAATGATATTTCAAGGACAGTCACTCGAGCTTTACTGTATGAATGACATCTAGAATCTACTTCAGGTTTTCATTCTTTAGGATCCCAACAGTGAGAGAACTGTTCTGAGTTGTATTCTTTTTTGTACAGAAATATAATCGTGCGACTTCTTATTTCATGTGCAATCGTTTGTGGACTTGTTTGCCTGCTCAAAGCTTATGGTGTTTAAATCCCTTTTGTGATCCAACTTGTAATGAGCATCTGTTTGCCTTCATTCAAAAATCCACTGCCAATAAAAATGCATTTCCATGATGTGAAGGATTTTGCAGAAAACTTACCATCCACAACCAGACAGAGAACAAGATATGCATAGGGATTACAGTGCAGAGTTGGAAGCGATTTGAAGTATTGATTGACATTCTACTGACTCTGGTGGGAAGACGATGATCATACATCTGGTTTTGTATTGGTTTCAGATTAAAAATCTGTCTCAGAGAGTTATCCCATGACAAGCTTACGAAAGCCGATTGGCTCGCGTGACAGCTTGCGAAAGCCGATTGGCTGTGTTTCCTTCCCTTTGGAATCTTATTTGCACCTCATCCTGGCATGAATATGGATCCTCACGCACAGACTTTTAAAGTTAACATTAACTTCCATGTAACTGCATAGCAAGATCTGTGGCAACAACACTGTAAATACAACTAACACCAACTACCCTGACCCTAACACTTTGGTTGTTGTGAAGTCTAACCAATTACTTCTGGGTTGATTGCTTATGCCTGGATTGATTGCTCATGCTTTACGACTATACAAAAAGGCGTGGCTTTGGTCTCACCTTAGATAAGTATCTGAATGACCAAGCAACATTGTTTTGTTGGTCGTGGCTGTAATTATTTTCTGAGTGATCTTTTACAACAGACCTGTAGTACAGCTGGGCTCTCTGGTTGTACTTTAGAAAGGCGAAAAATTGAAGGAAGTAATTTCAGCACAATCCACTTTCGACGGATGGATGATTTTGTCAGTGAGTAAGGAAAACTACAAAACACTGTTAGACATTCAGACGTTCATTCATTAATACAGGCCGAAAGAACAGTCTACCCTTTTAATGTTTGCTTCGACCTGTAAAACCATTATCCTGACCGCCGTCGTATGGTTAATGGACGTGTTGTCCTTGAGCTGAATGTGAGTAGTCTAGTGAAAACGTTTGTTTGTTGTGTTGGTTGTGTTGGCGTGTTTGGATTAATTTTTATTCTCTGTCAGCAAAGCGTTAAGTAATAGGGTCAATCTCTCGCATGTCCTTCCTACTGTGTGACATCGCGCTGCGTGAGATAGATTATTATCACCGTTCACATTCTGCCCTCGATGGACCGACGGCACTCCCTCTAATGGCTCTGTTTGCCGGCGGCAGACGGCTTGTGGCCACGGTAACAGGATTACTCCCGACCCAGACCGCATTTGGCCTTGGACACAGTGAGCCACTGATGCCGTCTGCTCTTGGCTTCCTCAGAAACACACGTAGGAGACAACTAAGTATGTACTGGAAGGCATATCTACACCATGAACAAAGGGGAACTTGAGTTATATCTGCTCTTCACATGGTTTCTTCCCTTTTTTTTCTTCCTTCAATTCCTTCTTCCAGAATTTTCCTGGGAGTTTTCTTCCGTGCCTCCCCTTTAAGGGTGCAGCTTGTCGGTGCTGTTCTTTGGACGAGGCACGCGAAGTTGTCTGTGAGATTTGTCTAAATGAAACATGATTCGAAGATGCGAAACACGTAGTAAAACCTAGATTTAAGTTGGTGTGAATGAAACAGTTGAATTCATAGGGGTGTTATTAACCCCCGAGCCCACAGCTTAAACCATCTTCATGGTCCGAAAGGAATGTGCTAAATTCACGGAGATCGCTGGAGGGCCACCGGAGATAGAAGAGGTCTGTACTCCCAGATCGTTTAATAATTACATAACTCCGTCTCTTCTCCAAGTTTAATATTCTCACTGATACGAGCTGTATTTCCCATCGCATGTTTTATTCAGGAGTCATTGAAACATTTCAATTTGCTCTCATTCAGATGGTGCGACAGCACCGACCGCTACGTGTACAGCGCCTGGGAAACCGTCATCATGTTTATCAGCTGTTTCTTATCTGGGAATTACCCCTGAAGCCGTGACTGCAGATTCACTAAGAGTGACGCTATCCTCCATGTTTTTGCCTCAGAAAGAGAGTGAGCTGACGACAGGACTCTGTAAAGGGTTTGTGGAAGCGCTCCTATTCATTCTGCCAGTCAATGTATTTTATCAAGTTCACATCTTAGTATTAAAGTTCCAATTCCAACCTCCAGTGAAAGTCTACTGTATTCTTTTTTAGGACTGCAGATATGTTGTACTGCGTCAAAGGAAGTGTTCTGTATTCCAGAACCGCGGTAACATTCTAGGTCAGATGAACGGTTCTGCTGTCGACAACTACAGCAGATATATTCTACTTCAGATTGCATTCAAGGTTCTAGAACTGCCGAGATGTCTGGACAGGCGTTGTGTAGCATGTGGGAGGAGCAGATGGCGTATTTTCTCATTAGTTCAGATTTAGACAATTCCTTGGTACGGCGATGAACATTCATCAAGCATGTTCATGACTAATAGCTGTGTAATTAATTTCTCATACGTCCAGCGAGGGGGGGGGGGGGGTGGACACACAACTAAAAGGCAAAGAGAATCTAAAGAGGGTTATTGAATGAAGGTCTTTGCTCGTTAACGTGATGTATTAAAACCTGTTGATGGTCTATGAGTGAGTCTGTGGGATTAATGAGCTATTGGTGGTTTCCTAATTGAGCGCTTGTTAACTCCTTTCATAACTGAGATGAAGATAAAAAGCGTTGATTACAACTTTTGGTTGGTTCATGTTTATGTATCGGAGCGTGCACTCTGACAGAAGTCTGGTAATCCTCTGCCTTCCTGCCTTCCTGCCTTCCTGCCTTCAGTCCTGACAGCGTGTTGAAGGGAGATTTGAAGATCCTGTCTGTTTGACCTGTCAAGGCCCAGAATGCACCTCACTGATAACAGACATTAAGTTGACTGTTGTCAGCTCTCCTGTGAGCTTGGCAGACAGGATCTGCTTCATCATCCGTATTCAAGAGAAGCTTAGACTCACTGAGGACCGAATGGAAGAGCCTCACATGATTGCCACTTAATGAATCTATTCATAAGTACAACTCGGATCGCTCGGGATACTGTATTCAAGTCACCAGGACGTTATCTACAAGCCATTACGTTTGTCAAAGACAGAGGCCGCGAGCAATCTTGTTCCTGTAGGTCTAGATCTTTCCGGGGGGGTGGTGGGTTGGCTTTAGAGCTTAAGTGGCCACTAAAGAAATCTTGCCAATAAGTGTGATTCAGAGATCAATTATGCTCCGGGGCATAAACAACAGCTAGATAGCCCGGACTGGAGAGTAGCTTAACCTCTGGTATCTCCCTGCGTAGCCTCGCCTCACATCAGTCACTGTTGAGGTGCGTGAGGCATTCTCCCTCCAGATCAGGCTTTTATCAGATGGCTGTGAAACCCTGTTCCCTGTCTCACCCCGTCCCAGAACATCCCTCCATCCCTCCATCCCTCCATCCCTCCATCCCTCCATCCCTCCATCCCTCCATCTCTCCATCCCTCCATCCCTCCATCCCTCCATCTCTCCATCCCTCCATCTCTCCATCCCTCCATCCCTCCATCCCTCCATCCCTCCATCTCTCCATCCCTCCATCCCTCCATCTCTCCATCTCTCCATCCCTCCATCCCTCCATCTCTCCATCTCTCCATCCCTCCATCCCTCCATCCCTCCATCTCTCCATCCCTCCATCCCTCCATCCCTCCATCCCTCCATCTCTCCATCCCTCCATCCCTCCATCCCTCCATCCCTCCATCTCTCCATCCCTCCATCCCTCCATCTCTCCATCTCTCCATCCCTCCATCCCTCCATCTCTCCATCCCTCCATCCCTCCATCCCTCCATCCCTCCATCCCTCCATCTCTCCATCTCTCCATCCCTCCATCTCTCCATCCCTCCATCTCTCCATCTCTCCATCCCTCCATCTCTCCATCCCTCCATCCCTCCATCTCTCCATCTCTCCATCCCTCCATCCCTCCATCTCTCCATCCCTCCATCCCTCCATCCCTCCATCCCTCCATCCCTCCATCTCTCCATCTCTCCATCCCTCCATCCCTCCATCCCTCCATCTCTCCATCTCTCCATCTCTCCATCCCTCCATCCCTCCATCTCTCCATCCCTCCATCCCTCCATCCCTCCATCTCTCCATCTCTCCATCTCTCCATCTCTCCATCCCTCCATCCCTCCATCTCTCCATCTCTCCATCTCTCCATCCCTCCATCCCTCCATCTCTCCATCTCTCCATCCCTCCATCCCTCCATCCCTCCATCCCTCCATCTCTCCATCCCTCCATCTCTCCATCCCTCCATCCCTCCATCCCTCCATCTCTCCATCCCTCCATCCCTCCATCTCTCCATCTCTCCATCCCTCCATCCCTCCATCTCTCCATCTCTCCATCCCTCCATCCCTCCATCTCTCCATCTCTCCATCCCTCCATCCCTCCATCCCTCCGTAACTCTTCCCATACCTCCCCACCTCACACACCCCCCCCACCACCACACCACACCATTATCAGCTCTACATCACACCTCCGTCACTCCTCCATCAGCCTTCTCTCCCTCTCTCCATCATCCCATTCCTCTGTCACAGCGACTTAGCCAGTGCGGAAAGAGAACATCTCAAATAATCCTGACAGGTAGGAAAAATCTCTACGGAGGAACCTTCCAGTTTGATACCCTGTTTCTCCCAGAACACGGGTCTCTAAAGAGGAACGTGCATTTTACAAACTGTATATCTCTATATAAAAAACACAGAAAGACAAATATACTATATATATATAATATAGATATATATTATTAGTTTTACTCCATCAGTCATTACAGATCTCTCAAAGGTCATTTTCCCCCCAGAAAGCATTAATCCTCTCTCTCTCTCTCTCTCTGGGTTGCTTTGTTTTGACAGAGCGTCTGAGGTTTTCCTCCGGGCTGAGCTTGTTTTGTATTCCTGAGCAGGAAGAGCTTTTCAGAGATGCCAGGAGTTTTGGACCAGCCTCTTTATCTTCCTCCATGGTCTGCCAGTACACCCAAGCAGTGGGGACAGATGTTTAGAGGGAACCTTTGCAGAAAGCTCCGTGGGCAGGTGTGTGTACGAGCACGGGTGTGTTTTTGTGTGCGTGTGCGTGCTTGCGTGGTCGTGTGCGTGCCCAGGTGTGTGTGGATAGATGCATGTGTGTGTGCGCACATGTGGGGAATGTGTGTGTGTGTGGGAGGGTATGTCTGTGTGTGTGTGGTAGGGTAGGTGGGGTGTGTGTGTGTGGGAGGGTATGTCTGTGTGTGTGTGTGTGTGTGGGAGGGTAGGTGGGTGTGTGTGTGTGTGTGGGAGGGTATGTCTGTGTGTGTGTGTGTGTGTGTGGGAGGGTAGGTGGGTGTGTGTGTGTGTGTGGGAGGGTAGGTGGGTGTGTGTGTTTGTTAGTGCGTGTGTGTGTGTGTTAGTGTGTGTGTGTGTGTGTTAGTGTGTGTGTGTGTGTTAGTGCGTGGGTGTTCCTGGCTGTGTCTTGCCTGTAAGAGCAGCTGGTTTCACGTCTCAGTTTCTCCTCTAGAGACTGCATGGCTTCCCTGCCCAGGTCCTGTGTTTGTGGCAGCCTTAATAGAAATGGAATGGAAAATCCCCACCTGGCTCCAGTTTCTCATTCTCCTCCTGACCTTCTACCACAATCCTTCCCAGATCCAGGGGGGGCTCGGGGAGCAGCAGGGGGCTCACCGTCAATAAGGGGGGGGCATCTCATCCTGGACGAGAGGATGGATGAGGCAGGGGGTCTCGCCCTGAGGGGGTAGAACATGCCGGAGCTCTCGCGGATGCCACCATTACGTTGCTCCTTCCCTCTTTCTATCCTTCCTTCTTTCCCTCATCTCTCCATCCCTTCTGCTTTTCACCCCTCCTTCCCTCCATTCCACACCACCATCAGGTATGCATGACAGCAAGTGACACATTACAGCTCCTCCCTACCTCCCTCCCATTCCTCCCCCTCCTCACCCATCTTCCTCCCTCTTATAGAGTCGACTGTCTGTCTCTTCATTCGGTTCAGGAAAACACCAGCGCATTGATTCAAACCGAAGACTGTGAGAGAGACTCAATACGCAAGACAGTCCCAAGTCTGTGAGCTATGGACTCCATTATCACAGCCATAGATGCATTTCAGGACTGAGAATTTCATGGTCCTGCTGATCCAAAATGAACAGCAGTCAGTGACCTTGACCAGTGTCAGGAAGAGGCAGCGTTCTCCGAGTCTCCTGGTGTTAATAAAGCACTGAGCCTCTCGTCTAACAAAGTCAGTTAAATAAATCATCGTGTCAGTTGTTGGCTGGGGATACGACACCCCGTGGGCATCTGGAGTTATGCTGGTTAAATACGAAACGCTGCTGGAAATCACCACACACACTGGAAATCACCACACACACTGGAAATCACCACACACTGGAAATCACCACACACACTGGAAATCACCACACACACTGGAAATCACCACACACACACTGGAAATCACCACACACACTGGAAATCACCACACACTGGAAATCACCACACACACTGGAAATCACCATACACACTGGAAATCACCAAACCCACTGGAAATCACCACACACTGGAAATCACCACACACACTGGAAATCACCACACACACACTGGAAATCACCACACACACTGGAAATCACCACACACACTGGAAATCACCACACACTGGAAATCACCACACACACTGGAAATCACCACACACTGGAAATCACCACAAACACTGGAAATCACCACACACTGGAAATCACCACACACACTGGAAATCACCATACACACTGGAAATCACCAAACCCACTGGAAATCACCACACACTGGAAATCACCACACACACTGGAAATCACCACACACACACTGGAAATCACCACACACACTGGAAATCACCACACACTGGAAATCACCACACACACTGGAAATCACCATACACACTGGAAATCACCAAACCCACTGGAAATCACCACACACTGGAAATCACCACACACACTGGAAATCACCACACACACACTGGAAATCACCACACACACTGGAAATCACCACACACACTGGAAATCACCACACACTGGAAATCACCACACACTGGAAATCACCACAAACACTGGAAATCACCTGGGATCCTGGTGGTTTGGGAATCATGCCGGGGATTCTGCTGCTAGGAGTGAGAGGTCTGTGTGTGTGTGTGTGTGTTTGTCCTCACGTGAGTAGGTGTGTACCCACCTGTGAGTGTGTGTGTGTCTTTCTACCCAGCGGTGTGGACATGCGGTGTGTGGACACACTGTTCAGAGTGGACCTTCAGTAAACCTCTCTGGCTGGTGAGGTCCTGCAGTGGTCACCTAACAGCAGCGTGGTGGTGGGCTGTCTCAACAGAGTCATCGGCTTCCTGAGTGAGCGCATCCATCACGGCGAGAGGCACAACAGACTGACAGGTGCATGATGGGTAACAACACCGGCGGCTGTCACTGGGCCAGGGCTGGAGGCCAAGCTCAATTAGACAGCCCATCCAAACAGACAGTGTGGCCCCGCCCCTGTGTCCTCCCTCCTCCTTCTGACAGGCGGGGAACATGTGCTGGGGTCTCCATCACCCCCACTGGTGCTAACAGAAGGGTTGGAACTAATAAATGATGCCTGAATTAAGACGATATCATCGCAAAGTCAATCGCTTTGTTTTCTGCTCCCACAGAGAGCTCCTTGACCTCCGGCGGATGCAGGTTTTCATTAAGGCTGATGGGTCTCGGACGCAAAGGCGGTGGACGGTGCCCTTCCACAGGGAGAGCGGGACGCGAGGTCAAGTCTAATGGACTTACCTTTTCCATCTCCCCTGGCCCACATTCCCCCGGCTTAGTGATATGATTCCCCTGACATCCTGAACAAAACCCTGCATCCTTGTGGCTAAACAGCGTGTCCCTTAGGGCCCGGGTCCCTGTCCTGGAAGTCAATTATGTAGCGGTAATGCAGCGGGCACGGCCACGTTACCAAGGCGATCCATCATTGTCCACGACGGCCGGTTGCGTCGTCCGCCACATCTCCTCTCCCATCCCCCTCCCTCTCACCCCCCTACAAAGCCCCACTTCGTCCAAGGTCACCCATCTAAGACGTCTCCACAGCATCTGGAAACGCCAATGTTTATTTACGGTTACACGACTCAATATTATTGACGGACGCATGAAGTGCAGTCGAAGAGTCAGCTGGGATATTCCCCACGAAGGACCACTGACCTTCAATTTTCTTCCAATGAAATGTTTGGGTTTGCAGGCCAAGCCCTCATGGGTGTATTTCTGCTGGACATTTCTGTGGTGCTGTTTGCACGCGAGAAGGATTTTGAGGGTGAGGTACCCTGGTCAGAATGATGTGCGTGTGCAGAATGCAGGAATACGAACCGATAATGTCTGAGAACTGAGAAGGGGCGAGAGCTTCAGGCCCTGCAGAGGGTGTCTGATGAGTCTGTGGAGAGACGGCAGGGCCATCACTGAGGGTAGAGGGTCCAATCACAGCATCGCTTGAGGGGCTGGATCGATACCGACTCTGCAACCAATTTTACAGTTGTGTGGGCAGGGACGCCCCTCCCATAACGAAGCTGTTCTTCTCCCTCTGCCTCCTCCTCTTCTTCTGAGGGGGACGGATAATGCAAGTAGCACTTTGGCCGACATCACAGAAAAGAAGACAAAAAGAAAAGAAAAAAACATACAATTTCATAATGTCTGCATCAGATCAACTTGAAATACTTCTTGTTTGCCTTTGCGGCTGTCAGCTTAAATTAGTTGGCCGGAGATTTAAGGGCTGGGATTGCAACTCTTGGCCCAGATACAGCTTCCCATAGGAGAGTACAATGGCAGAAAGTCTTGACACCAAGAGTCGGGGTGCTCTAGTCTTCTGGGCTGGCAGGAGATGTGATGGAGGGGTCCAACCAGCCCTGAGGGCTTATGGTGGAGTCCATCCAGCCTCAGGTCCACGCCAAAACTGATGAAGGAACGCAAAGTTGGGCGGTCACGCTTAGAACAGCTAGGAAGTTCTAAGCAAATCTTCCATGTTTGCTGTAGACGGGTCGACTGGTCAGGAGGGTTAAAGAGCAGCTGTGTGGCCTCAGGGTCACCAGAGGGCTGATGGATGGGCCTCCTGCAGGAAGTGACACGTACTTGGGAAGGGAAGCTTGTCGTTGTTGCTTTCATCACTGTCTCTCGCTCCTGCTGTGATTCTGATAAAGTCTTAAAAAAGTCTGATAAATTCCAGTGAATTAGTGCACAGGAAAGAAAAACTAAAATGAAACCCAGGACATCATTTTATTACATTTTAACCCAAAATGTGTAAGTAGAAACAAATAATGTATGTTTGTACTTCAGTTTTTCTTAGTCATTGTTTCAATTTTTCCACACTTTGCATATTGTCGTAAGGGATGATTGCATGATTAGCTGACGTGTTCATTCCGGTTCGACCTGCTTCCTCCCAGATCTGAACTAAGTTCACCGTGTGAATGTGAATAATCAGGACCTGGCCAGGAATCGGCTGTTTCTAGAAGCATGTTGTCCACATCCTGTCAACTGGATTCTCATCATGCGAGACAGGAAGTGACACGGTCTTGACAGCGTCTGTCCTGAGGCGAGGAAGCTGAGAGACAGAGCGACGTCAGACTGAATATTTGAGGAACGGTGACAGTGTCAGCCATCAGTGAATGACTCCAATTACACCATCTGTACCTCTGCCAGCGACTCAAATGAAGACGCCCATTAAGCCTCACCCAGGTGCACCCCGGAACCTTTAAGAAGTGAATTTAGATCACATTTGGGTTTAAATGTGACATTATTCAGGTAAGCTGTTTTGGATATGGAGTCTTGAGGAGCCTAATAGTGCTTCATGTTATACTGACAGAAAGGTATAAGAGAGAGGGGAAAGGTATCGGCGAATTCACTGCTGATTTCCCACGGGTGATGTCTTCAAGTGAGGATCATATTGGCTCTCTAATTCCATGTATCTAACGCGTGCTAATACATACCCAATTTCATGGAAATTAAAGGGATCGTGCCTTTTGAAATGTAAATTGGGGGTATGGAGATTTGAACTAAATCAAAGTCTGTCTCCCCCGTTGATGCAGACTGGGAGAAGCTTTCATGACCCTGTGCTGTCTGTCTGCAGTCTCCCAGCTCATTACAGACGGTTACAACTCCAAGACAACTTTATGAGAAAGGAAGGAGTGTCATAATCTTGCCTCGCAAAAAAGCAAGCCCACAAGATTTTTATTCTGTTATTCTTCATTTCAGAGTTGACAGTTATTGTGCGACTATTAAACTGATGTCGGAGCAGAATATGAGAATATGAACATTGATTCCATATGTTTTTGTGTGTGTGATTGTAATTTATTATTTGACAGCGCTTTGAGTCCATCATGGTTGATGTGTACTGACAGACAAGCAAAAAAACGGAGAATTACAATTTGATCTGTGTTTAGAGTTTTTTTTCCGGAAATCAAAACAATCTCCCCTTCGCTGAGATTGTATCGGATCGAAACAATCACAACCTGCGTTATTTCATTGGTTTAGACAGGGGTACAGGTTGTCACAGTTATGACACAAGTCCATTCCTCAATCTGTCAACACCCCAGTCATCACAAAAAGGGACGTTGTAACATTTTGACACGATCGAAGTTGTGATTCAATTCCCATCTCCCTCTGGATCCTCCCGGCCTCCAGATAAGAGACTCCTCCTCCCTCCACGGTCGTCCCCGCGTTTGAGATGCCAAAAAACACCCGCCTCTCGTGGCCTGTGCGGTCCCCCCTCCTCACACCTCCCGTAAAGATATCCAGTGTCCCCCTCTCCCCCACTTCCTCCCCCGCTTTTTATGCACCATGCATATTTTAATTGCTAAGAAGTTTCCTAATGAATGGCTTGTGATTAATTTAGTAGGGCATCCATCCGACGATGGTCGCCCAGAGAGAGTGACACTTTATATTCCGCTCATGCCATCCTGTTTCCTCGCAGTAAGTGAAGAGACAGCTCAGAGGCAAGGAGATATTCGAGCCCCACCCCTCCGTGCCTCAATCTGTCAGCAGATGCAGTCGAAGAGAGGCTCGAGTGGAAGAGATTATCGCCACAGCAGGAAAAGCAAACAGTTTTACCTTGTTTTTCCCAACATCAAAAAGATGGTTTGTTGTCATATTCTTTTGCAGTGTCACAAACACGACTGCACCACAAAGAGGACTGGAGGTCACCTGGTGATGTGGTAACTGTGTGGTGAGTATTCTGTTGTTATGAGACGGCCGAGGTAAAAAGATGAATGGCTGTCAGAAGGCAGACTCTGGCCTTGCTGACCTGTGTGACCCCCCTCGACCCCAGAAGGACCCCAGGAGGTTGTTCAGCCATAGAGGAATCCCACAGGTTGGCATTGAATTGATCACCCTCCCTCTTCACTTCTACACATCGTGAGATGAACTGCCTCGACTGCCCAGAACAGTCTAGCCAAACTGGGTCAGAGAACACTTCTTTTTGGTGCTAATAAATCCCTCCTGCACAGAGTTTCACACCTGCAGATGATCAATAACTAGGTCAGAACTGGATGGGTCTCCCTCGCTGGAGTCTGAGGTGCAGACGGCCCATCTGGGAACCAGACAACTACCTACTTCCTGTAGGAGACCAGACAATCAACTGCCAATTTCCTTTGAAAAGAAATACACACAAAAAAAAAGACAACTACCTACTTCCTATGGGAGACCAGACAATCATTCACCTACTTCCTGTGGGAGACCAGACAATCATTCACCTACTTCCTGTGGGAGACCAGACAGTGGAGCAGGGACTGACCACCACAGGAGAGACACCCCAGGAATCTAAACTGCATCTGGATGGGAGACAAGGCTGCTGTGACCAGGATCAGGCCGCAGGGACGCTGCTGCGCACGGAGGTGATTAATACAGCAGAGAAACACCAGAAGAGCGACTTAACAGCCTCAATACATCTGAACCAGACAGCTGCCCAACGGCCATAAATCGGCCTCCTTGGGAAGGACAATGGCAAGTCTTAATTGGCAGGGCGCTGGGTGGAGAATGTAAACACGCTCTGGACCAATAACGACAGGAACGCGTTGTTGTGCAGGTGTTGTGTGGTGGAGGAGGGATATGGATGAGTACTTTACAATCAAGCACTGCAAGTTTGCAGATGGAGAGAGAAGAACCCTTTTGAGGAAGAGACTGAGGGGAAAATAGGAAGAGGAAGGGGAGGCTGTGTGTGTGTGTGTGTGTGCGTGTGTATGTGCATGTGTGTGTGTGGTGAAGGGTTGAAGGCTGTGTGTGTGGTGGGAGGCACTGCAGAGTGGCTGCAGGGATAGAGTGGCTGTTTTTTGGAAGCACGCGTGTGTGTGTGTGTGTGTGTGTGTTGAAGGCATTCCACAATTGTTATTCATGGCTTTGAGCGCCCGGCTTGAGCTTTCTCACCCAGACCACATGCTCAAGGCCTGACTACCATTAGATTGCATGACAACGGATTGAGATGAGAGTGTAATTAGGAGGAACAACACAGGCACAGCCTTGGCAAGGTGACAGAGGGAGCGGCCATGTTTTCTGGGGTTAGCCTGAAGATGTGTCACACTGCATCACATCCTACACAGCTATTTACTGGAACACCAGCAGTGGTAATTTTACTGGATGGGTGTGAGTGAAGTCAGGGGTGGGAAACCCTGTTATCAAGCTCTGTGGAAGCCTCATAATGACCCTTCATTAGAATCAGGGGTTTACAGGAGGGAAACATCTCAAATCTTCAGGACAGTAGTTCCCTATGAGCCCCGTTAACTACCCCTAGTATAAGTTAATTTAAGATGAACATGTAACTTCAATTAAATCATTGCTGCGTGTGAAAATTAGAAAGTCATCAAAGATTCATGTGGTAAATCTAATCAGAGCTTTTTCCCCCCCAAAACACAAATATCTTTCCTTTTTTCCGACCACATGCTCCACGTAGAAAAAGAAAAAATGAACTTCTAAAAGGAAGGCATGGCTTTGAATACTCACTTAGTTTCCACCATTTGAAAGGAATTTTCAGTGCGGTAAACAAGAAAATCCATAACAGAAATCAATTCATTCCATAAATTAGATGCAGTGCCTTTAGACGCTGGAACGACCGGTCAACTGATTTAACCTGAGCTATGGATTCACTGAGCCATGACGCTGGCTGCTAGGGCTGCTGGGACTGGCTTCAGCCCTCTGTGCTGTTTCAAAAATGTGTTCTGTGTTCTATTTGACGTGTTCTGTATTCTATGTTCTATTTGGCAGATTCTGACAGGGCGTGTTCATTTGCAGATGTGTTCACCTACTGTAGCAGAACCTGGCCTTGTTCCACCGCTTGTTCCAAACAGGACAGTCTCAGCAGAGGATATGGAGGAGGTGGAGACTGTTAGTATATGAGACAGTCGCCTGCAAAATCTCTGACCTTCAAATACCTGTTAACGTATATTATGTTGTGAAAGGCAGTACATCGTTTTAAGCCCTTATATAAAACATTTAACGACATCTTTAGAAAGGGAAACGTCTGTCTTGAGCATGTCAGTGGTAATTTCTCTGGTGTTTCTGAGAGGTGGTTGTCTCCTCTAAGGATCCCTTCTGGCTAGCTTGGTTTGAGAGGCCATTTGAGGAGTGATTACCTTTTTTTAAGCTCTTCCCTGGCAGTAGAGGGGTGCTAAGATCTGGGAGAGTCCCGTGGAGGGGAAGCTCTGGTGACAGGAGTCACCCTGCAGAGAGACTCTCACTCAAACTTAATTACCCCCAAACTCTGGAGTAGTTGTCTCCAGGCAGACAGTCAGGCAGTCTGCTACACAGGCAGCAAGGCAGAGATTATTATTATTTATGTGAATGACGATGTTCATATTTAATGGTATTTACACTGCAACTTTTCACCAAAAAACGAGCTATAAATTGGCCTAACCCTCTGAGAACATTATTTAGGTTCTTTCTTTTTTCTTCGTTATTTTTAACTGCCTGGTATCGCTGCAATACACCACAGAATGTTCCTCTGCTCTCCTGCTCCATCATCCGCTTCTAGTTTGGACTGTCAGGCTGTCAATCCATCTGCTCTCTCCCCAGGAGCGCTCTCTGTGTTATCAGATCAGAGGATGAGGGGCCTGTGGGGTGCACTGCTGAGGGCTGAGGGGCTGAGAGGCTGAGAGAGGCTGAGAGAGGCTGAGAGAGGCTGAGAGAGGCTGGAAGAATTTGGTGGAGGCTGGGGGGGGGGCTGCGAGGGGGCTGAGGGAGTCCGTTTGAGGCTGTGAGTCTGGGGAGAGTCTGAGTGAAGGCTGAGGGGGAGGCTGGGTGAAGGCTGAGGGGGAGGCTGTCAGACGGACAGAGGCTGGGGAGAGACTGAGGCAGGGTGAGTAAGCAGCGTCGTCTGGAGTGTGTACAGGTGCTCGCTTCCTCCACGTCTCCTGCCAGACAGATGTCCCTGTTGGCTCTGCAGGGAGCCTGGGATTACCACAACTGATGGAGGATTGTCAGCCTCAGTTCCCAGGTACACACTGCAGACAGAAGGATTGGAGTTCCAGGCTATTACATCTGCACTGACTCCTTCAGTGTTGGACAACAGTAATGCTACATGTACACAGGTTGGTTGTGTTCATGAACATCAGATGCCGACTGATTAATGCCTGTTTGGTTTCTCAGTGCCTGTGCATGTGTGTGTGTGTGTGTGTGTGTGTGTGTTTGGGTATGTATGCTGGTGAGTGGAGTCAGAGTTTCTAAATCTAAGTGATACCATCAGTAGGGTTCTCCCTCCGAGGAGCGGCCTGTCACTACATCTCTCGTCTCCCTCCACCACCCTCTCTCTCCCTCCTGTCTCCCTTCACCACCCTCTCTCTCCCTCCTGTCTCCCTCCACCACCCTCTCTCTCCCTCCTGTCTCCCTTCACCACCCTCTCTCTCCCTCCTGTCTCCCTCCACCACCCTCTCTCTCCCTCCTGTCTCCCTCCACCACCCTCTCTCACCCTCCTGTCTCCCTCCACCACCCTCTCTCTCCCTCCTGTCTCCCTCCACCACCCTCTCTCTCTCTCCCTCCTGTCTCCCTCCACCACCCTCTCTCACCCTCCTGTCTCCCTCCACCACCCTCTCTCTCTCTCCTGTCTCCCTCCACCACCCTCTCTCTCTCTCCTGTCTCCCTCCACCACCCTCTCTCTCCCTCCTGTCTCCCTCCACCACCCTCTCTCACCCTCCTGTCTCCCTCCACCACCCTCTCTCTCCCTCCTGTCTCCCTCCACCACCCTCTCTCTCTCTCCTGTCTCCCTCCACCACCCTCTCTCTCCCTCCTGTCTCCCTCCACCACCCTCTCTCACCCTCCTGTCTCCCTCCACCACCCTCTCTCACCCTCCTGTCTCCCTCCACCACCCTCTCTCTCCCTCCTGTCTCCCTCCACCACCCTCTCTCTCCCTCCTGTCTCCCTTCACTACCCCTCACTTTTCCCCCTGCCACACTCTCTTTCCCTCCACCTCCCTCCCTCCAGCCCTCCAACAGTCTCTCTCCCTCCTCCCCTCCCCTCCCCTCACCACCTTGTCTCCCTTCACTACACTTCACTCTTTCTCCACCACCCTTTCTCTACATCTCTCCCTCCACCACCCTCTCTGTCCCTCCACCCCCTCTCTCCCTCCACCACCCTCTCTGTCCCTCCACCACCCTCTCTCTCCCTCCACCACCCTCTCTGTCTCTCCACCCCCTCTCTCCCTCCACCACCCTCTCTGTCCCTCCACCCCCTCTCTCCCTCCACCACCCTCTCTGTCCCTCCACCCCCTCTCTCCCTCCACCTCCCCATCTCAACCCTTTCACTGGCAAACCCCCCTGCAGTCTGTTATACATGAATTATACATTAGGCAATAAGTGTAGCTGGCATGAATTTTTGACTGTGAAACCCCCCCCCACCCGTCCCCCCCCCCACCCCCACTGAGCCACTATTTAGCGGCATAACGAAGCAGTTTTAGTGTCGGTAAACATTAAACATCTCGCCTCACACTGATCCTGCCAACCCTGTGCCCTCCTCCATCTCGTCGAGGATCTCAGCTTTCGTGTGACGCGTCAAACCGTTAAACAGACTAACGAAGATGCTCAACTTCTATTAAGAACTGCTTGTTAACAATAGCACACAATAGCACCCAAAGTAACTGCTGGTATGTACAATGCTGGGCCAAAGTGTTACACGGGTGACTTTGTTACTCGTCATTTGTTTACGCGTGCTGAACTGATGTGATCGGGGGCACAGAAGATTGAAGACGTTGTTGATGATGGTTGATGTTTATCAAACCGCTTTCATTTCATGCTTGAGAAGTCCCTTGATCACAAGCTTGGGAAATTATAAGAATGCAGTGTGTGCGTCAGGCTGCCCGTTTGTGTGTAAGTTTATTAAATGTGGACACCTCCATGTGTTGGTGCTAGTGTGTGTGTGTATATCTGTGTGTGTTTTTGATCTCGCATGAAAGGACACAGTCTTCGTCTCTAAACAAAGTCGATCCCCGATGTCTTCCAGAGCTGTAAAGTTTTTTGGGCCGACAGCATCACTTGTTATTGGCTGATCTGAGTTCAGATTGAGAGGAAGGTTTGATGGGGCCGGACGGGACGGCAGAGAGGTTTTCACTGCTGCTGTGGTGTTGGAGCTCCAGAGGGGGAACACACACACACACACACACAGAGGCCAGGAGCAATCAGGAACAGGTGGCGTAAATTGCGGGCACCTGTCTTCTGTCTGTTGTGATCTGATGAGGGTTTGACAGAGGGAGGCCCATGGGAGCCTGAACCGGGGCGGGGTAAGGCCGAGGTGAAGGCTTCAGCCAGACCCTGCACACACCAGGGGGCTCTCTGGGCCATCTGCGGCCCACCTTCCCTCCACCACACCCTGACAGACCGCATGGCTGGAGGGATTGGCCTGACTAGAATTGAAAAAGAGCTTTCATTTATAGTTCTTCTCTTGGCACTTATTGGTTCTCACGATGTATGATTCACGATCTAAAAAACCCACTGTGTTCGGGGTCTATCACGCTGCTATGCTCAATGACTGATGCTCTTTGTAAAAGCTCTCTCTTGTAAGTCGCTTTGGATAAAAGCGTCTGCTAGATGAATAAAAGTAAAGTAAAGTAAATTCGTCAGAATGGGACGTGTGCAGTGTCTGAGTTCGGCTTTGTCGCTTAGATTCCTGGTGAATTCCAAACTCTGGGAGTTTCTAATTAGCAGGATGGAGTTCGTCTGTGTGAGCAGAAGCTGATGATGTCGCAAAACCCACATGATGAGAAGAGAGCATTGTTCATCAACCTGCTTTGATGCTTCAGTGATGATGTCGCCTGGTGATAACCATCATGAAGTACTTGCTGCTTCTTTTTTTCTCGTCTTTTTTTGATGTCTTCCCATTCAAACCGATTCTGTCCGTTTACACAAATTATAATGAGTCGCTATCTCTGGAAATGGGACATTTAAATTATGCAGTTTCCCCTCAACAATTCAATTTCCTCATTATATTGTTCCTTCAAAGTAGGACCAACTTTCACTATAAGACTCCCATGCAATACCCTTGGCAAAGTTTCTGTGCAACTGTGCTTACAATTGGACAGCAATAAAATGTATAGTTTGAGAGAGCATTTCATGCATTGAGGATAATGACCAGACTTCATATATTAATGTGACGTGTCATTGCAGGGTGTTTATTGAGACAGACGATGCTCTTCTCGTGTTCCCATTGCCAGACACAATCCCCCCCCTGTTCTGATTGGATTAGCCAGAGCAACAAACCGTTGTTGAAACTAATGAAAAATCCGTTTCTCATTCTCCTTCCACGGTTTTCCCCGGCTTCTCTCGATCTTTCTTTCTTTGCATTCATTTATTTATTCATATTTCTGAATGGAGCGGGATAATTGAGCGTGACGTTTGCGGAATTAAATAAGACTGTAAAAGACCCGTCTGGTTGCTACAATGCTAGTCCGCCCGTGCCTTGCGCGTGGATGGAGGAAGCGACGCGAGGTGCCGTGACTCACGTTCCACACACAGCGGCTTTCCCCGGCGCTTAGTCAGGCTCGTTCTCACAGGCCTCCTAGAGAAAGACCGAATGCTGCAATTTAATCCCATGGTTAGGGAAGCACGGCTGCCGGATTTAATGGAATCCTTTCTTCTCCCGTTAGGTAGAGCATCTTCAACGGAGTGAACATCCGATCGGCATGACGCAAATAAAAGTTTTTTTCTTTTCTTCAAATAAATAAATAAACACCCACCTTTGAAGTCAGAGAAAAGAGAAGAAAAAAAACAGTTTGAACACAGCTAACTTTTGGCCATCTGGAACAAACAGGATATTGCTCTTCTGTGTTTTCCCATTCCTCTTTGAAGCTTATATATTAATATATAATTTTTACTATTGACGTTTAATTGAATAGTCATTTCCCAAAACTATTACACAAGTGTAACTTTGGTAAGACGTGTGCCCTGGTGTATTGTCAATCTTTGCTAACACTTCTTTAGAGAATACACCTGCTCATCAAATGCCAAGTGTGAAAAAGCAGTTGGTAGGACAAACAGATTTGATGGCAGGTGTTGACAACACAACACAGAATGATCCAACCTGATCTTCTCTTCCAATTAGATTCCATTTCCTTCCTATTGCACTTGGGAAGGGGACGTCTGTCTGCTGTTATTTTATGCCATTTTATCTCTCTCTCTCTCTGTGTCTCTCTCTGTGTCTCTCTCTCTGTCTCTCTCTCTCTCTCCCTCTCCCTCCCTCCCTCCCTCCCTCCCTCTCTCTCTCTCTCTCTCTCTCTCTCTCTCTCTCTCTCTCTCTCTCTCTTCCTCCGTCACTTACCACCATGGGGCATGGGAAATTTCATTTGGACAAGCTTCTGGAGTGACAAGATGAAGTGAAGATATTTAATAATCCTCATGATACCCTTCGTAAAATAGCCCAAATCCACGTTTTTCAACAGCAGGATCTGCAATGCTGTGATACGGAGTCAGTGTAAGTGGCATGAAAGAAAGGTATGAGGTAAAGCCTTGTCAGTCATTACTCTGAATGTGACATCAAGGTTGGGTGTTTTCAACGTCCTTTCAGTTCAATTTATTCACTTAGTTATCTAGGTTCAGTGTTCTCCTTCTCAGAGAGAGGCGATCAGGTAATAACACCTGGGGCTTCACTTCTTAATGAGTTTTCAATCTGATCTTTCACGGGGAAAATTACTTGGTAAAGAGAAAAAAGATTTCCTGGAACGCTCTTAAATTTACGCCAACAAATTGCCTTTTTGGGGGGAGAGGGTGGGGTGTGGATGCGTTTATATAATACATTCTTGGTAGGGTCCATTCCCTATAGAATCTGTGATGTAAAATCATTTTCTTACACCCAGGAGAAACATTGCATCGTATAAATCCTTCGTATACTTCCTCTTCTCATTTAGTATGAAGGACATTCTGTTCTTCACAATGAGCAGGCTACCTCCATTGCATGTGTTCACCACAATATGTTTATTCCGATCTCCTGATGAAAACAAACCATGTGCTTGAGGTCAACTGTGAAACCTTCAGCAGATCAACAACCTTTATTCAGGATGTTGTGCCGTAACGTCAGCACGTCCACCTCATCCTCATGCAGCTCACGACCAAACTGCAGCTGTGTTTGGAGAGGTGAGCAACAGTGTGTGTGTGTGTGTGTGCATGTGTGTCAGTGTGTGTGTGTCAGTGTGTCTATTTCTGCGTGCACGCATGTGTGTGTGGGTATGCGTGTGCGAATGCGTGCGGTCACGTGCGTGTGTTTGATTGAGGAAGAGGTTGAGGTTGAGGCAGACAGACTAACGTGCAGACAGACAGGGAGACAGACTAACATGCAGACAGACAGGCAGACAGACTAACATGCAGACAGACAGGGAGACAGACTAACATGCAGACAGACAGGGAGACAGAATAACATGCAGACAGACAGGCAGACAGACTAACATGCAGACAGACAGGGAGACAGACTAACATGCAGACAGACAGGCAGACAGACTAACGTGCAGACAGTCAGGGAGACAGACTAACATGCAGACAGACAGGCAGATAGACTAACATGCAGACAGACAGGCAGATAGACTAACATGCAGACAGACAGGGACAGGCAGATGAAAGCCGAGCCTGAGCGTCAGACCTGTTTTTTCCTGAGCGCCCCAGGACGTCCGTCCTCTTCCAGCAGCTGTTGTCTGAGAGCTCGAAGCAGCACTGCGGCGCCCTGTCAACTCCTTCTCCTGTGCCAGCCTCTGTGCATGCAAATCAGCCACAGGCTGCCCTCCCTCCACCCCACTTATCCACCCTTTCCCCTCCCTCCCTCCCATCCTCCCTTTCCCCTCCCTCCCTCCCATCCTCCCTTTCCCCTCCCTCCCTCCCATCCTCCCTTTCCCCTCCCTCTTTCCCTCTTCCACCGATTCTCCCTTTCCCTTCCCTCCATCCTACCAATCCTCCCACCCTCTCTCCCCCTCATCCCCTCTCTTCCCCTACCACTCATCCTCTCTACTTACCTCTCCCCCTCTCTCAAATCTCCCCCTCCCTCCCTCTCTCTCTCCCCCTCCCTCCCCTCCTTCTCTCCATGTACACCTGTATTCCCTCTCTCTCTCTCTCTCTCTCTCTCTCTCTCTCAAAGACTCCTTTCTTCACTGTCTTCATAGTCATGGTCAGTACAATCACCCCATTACACACTCAGACACATTGCTACGATACCTCTAGCACAACATTTCAAGGGCGGGGGAATCACTCAATCCAAAAGACAAGAAGATCCATCATTTAACCAAGCAGACTGACTGGGTTTTAAAGCAGCTACGTTTCAGCTGTGCAGGAAAACGAATGAACGAACATGTCCTAAATTGATTGACCTGTGCTGCCTGAAACATATGCTGCTTCCAACAGTCAGAATCCATTTGCAAGCAGAGTTCCGGAACACACCGTGTTCCATACCAAGTGTGTCTCACATGGCCGTGCAGCTGAAGCATCCAGAGCTCTGCTTAATGTTTGGAACTAAAAGTTTTTCTTGATTTTAGCCTGGTTTTCGTTGTGTAATCAAGCAGTTTGAGGGTGAAGAAAGTGTGCATTGTCAGGTTATGTGGAAGGATATTTTCATTGATTTTGTTTCCAACATTACACCTTTTATACATAAGCCCCCCCCCCCCACACACACACACACACACACGTGTTTGGACATCATAATGCGGTGACAAAAACATATTTTCAAATTTTTAATTACTCAGGTGTGTAATGGCCATGTTGACATTGTCTGTTTACCATTCAATAACCAGGTGTCTACAGAGCTTGGAAAACTAAGTTCTCCACTAAATACCTTTCAGTTTGTGGCGATTCAATTTAGGACTTAAGCCACTGGTGGTTTTTGATGACCACTTGGCCAACATGGCAGGTGTCACCGAAGAAAATGAACTGATTGGGGCTGTTCCCTGACATCGTCCTCCGCTTCTCAACAGACTCCTGCTGTTTCCTTGGGAACTCAGTCTAATTTAAAAAGCAATTTCCAAACATGAGAAACGAGTAACATAATAAACAACCTGTTTAAACTAACGCGACTCCTGGCAGCACCTAAATATGTAAACGATAAACTCTGAGACGAGGCGAGACTTCTCAGCAGGATAGAGAGAGCAGGAAGACTTGGTGAACGTTGTTCCCCATTTTCACCACCCAACAAGATGACTTGATAAAGATAAACATCCCTTCTGCTTTCACAGGATATTTTTTTTATATGTGCGGTGAGTGCAATCAAAAGAAAAAAGATGTTTGCTTTTGTGCGTGTCTTCTTAACCCTAAAAGGGGGAGGGGATTCGTGTTAAACTTTCATTTTATGTTATAATTACATTTAGGGTTCAATTTCAGCTGCACCTTCCTGCCATAAGAAAATTCCTTGTTTGTGTAAACTTACTCGGCGAATAAAACTGTTTCTGATTTTTCTGATTTGGGCCAACCAAGAAACTGTCATTTAAAAAATGGGTAGAGGAAGACTGCCCCCATGTGGATGACTTGAAAATGTTCCTTTTCTATTAAAGGTTTAAAACAAACCATCAACACTCAACTGTAGAATTGTAGAAATGTTGTGGGACTGCTACCATATTATCCTGCCACAGCATACGTCCAAGCAATGAGAACATGCACATATCCGACACTGTGTGTGTTTTTGCGTTTGAATGCAATTACGGTGGAACCATCTGATAACGGTCAAGATTATTTCAAGTGGATGTGACTGATGCATAAACTGCCGCAGAATTGGCGCATCGCCACACTGTCCTAAACTTGCGGAAGTACGAGTCATGCGAAGGATGGCAACATGACGATCAGGCGGATTTAGTGATTTAACACCTTGAACATCAGAAGCAGCTGTTAAGTGAAGTTAGCCATTGTGACTGACCGATATCACGGAAACAAGTGTTTTTATTTTGGCTGCGGTCCGGCCAGCGTTGTGCAGAGTAACTGACATATCCCCGTGTTTGGGTTGGTCGGCAGAAGGGATTCTCTAATTATGGGAGTCTTGCAGTCCTTTCCAGAGGAACCCGAGTATCTGGGTCTCTCGGAGAAGACGGGATGTAAGTATAGATGAAATGGATGAAATGTCTGTTGCGATGAGGGGTTTTTATAACGCATTGCGTCTCATACCCATGTTGAATTCTGTCAGCTATACAGTAACACTTTGTGGGGCTAAATTGGAGTTAACGCTTAAATAGCTGTTACGCACTATTTTAAGTTCAAGTTTGTTTATCGTCATAAAAACTGGTATTTCTGTTTACCCAGAACACGTATATGTATACCAAATACGAACATATTGTGTTGAGGCCTTATCTGTGAGACAGGTGTAAAATTGGGATGTTTGAAGTTCCTCTTTCAGAACTCTGAAGAGCAGCCAGCTCAAAACACTGACACTACTGTTTGGTAATATATTATTAAAACTGGAAAATATCCTCCTCGTGACATTATCTAAAAAAAGAAGAACTAGGGCATGCCCTTAAAAAAGGATACTTCTCGTAATTCTATGCAACAACAACAACAACAACAAACTATATTTTGAATTGGCTGGAAAAACAACCCTTAGTGGAGGTTGTTAATAATTCAAACATGAAGTGAGGCAGAGATGGCGCTCACTCAGGTGGCTTACGTAACTTTACAGCCCGGGGTTGGCAGACTTGCAGTGCATAATAGATGAGATTGCAGAGGAAAATACATGAGAATGAGTGAGTCCTGGTGGTACAGGACAGACAGGGCTGGCTCACCCCCCCCCCCCCCCCCCCCCCCCCAGAACAAGGCAAACAGGAAAGGGAGAATGCAAATATGGTTGTAAATAAGCATCTGAATACACAAATCTGCCACAATGAAAGATGCCATTGCAGTGTTGTACACAAACTGCAGTGCTTCGTGTTATACAGTACAGTACAGTAAGTACAGTAATAACAAATGTACTTTAGCAGACGATTTTCCTCCGAAGCAACGGGGCATCGCAACCTGTGACTTGGTTGATCTATGATTGAACCTGTGACCGCAGAGCTAAACTAAGGTGTCTGCTTGTGTCTTGGACTCTCGGCCCACCTTGTTTACGTTTAGTCATTAAGCAGACTCTCTTATCCAGAGCGACTTAACTCACCACTCAGCCACCTGACTTCACCCTTTACACATCTCTGCAGTTTCCCCTGAGCAGATTGGAATCCTCCACAAGAGATTCAAGCAGCTAAGTCACAACGAGGAGATGTTAAGGTGAGGAATCTCCACCTGTTGGCTGGGCAGGAAGTCATCTGACAAGGCACAACCCAGTTCCAGAACTCTTTCACTCTGTTGTCACTGTTTTGATTTCCTTGTCATGCTAACTTTTCCAGTTCTGTACCCTATGTGTGTGTGTGTGTGTGGGCGTTTCTTAATCCTGATTGAATGGGCCCTCCTTCACCTGTTTCCTTGTCTTTTTAGTTTGTGTTTTTGTGTAGGAAGCAGCTTAACAGGTTGTGCAAGTCTTAATCTTTCTGGAAAAGAACCTTGTCAGACTGGTTTTGTGCTCTTCTTAGACTGAATTGTACTTTTAAACACACTGATATGGTCTATTTTTAAACCTCTGTTGTGCAGAAGAGACAACCTCCATGCGATTCCAGATCTGGCATGCAATCCAATTAGATCCCAGATCATAGAGGCTTTCTTTGACCAAAGGTACACAGTTTGTTATTATACATTATTCTTATTTGAATAGATCGTTCTCTTGAGAACTTCTTCAAGATTTTCAGGTTGAGTTAGAGATCATATATTTTTTCGTGTTTTCGTAGAAACTTTCATCAGAATGAAGCGGGGACAGTAGATGAAATCGGCTTTGAGGAGTTCCTTGTGGTCATGTCCCACTTCAAACCTCCGTCTTTGCACCTCACAGAGGAGCAGAAGGAGAGAGTCCGGAGGGAGAAGTTACGCTGTGAGTCTCTGACCTCTGACCTCTGGCAAAACACAACATCAAGGATCTCTAAAAGCTGTCTGCTGAGAAATGCTGGTTTGACACTTCCTGTTTCGTCCTTCGACAGTCCTCTTCAACATGCACGACACAGACAATGATGGAACGATCACTCTGGAGGAATACAGACACGTGAGCCTCTATAACCCCTGGTCTCCTTCAAACATAGATCAAATTCAAAACAAAATACACGGTTATATGTGAGAAAATGTGGTTCATTAGAAGCATAAGGACAGAAATCCCATTGACCACAACCTTAACTACTGATGCACAAACAGTTATTTTGTGAAGTACTGCATGCTTAAAAAAAAGCATAAGTGGTTTAAACAGGTGTAACACCTGTGCGATAAACCTTTGTTCGTTTAGCAAGCTTGAATTAGAGACAGCATGACTTGACAGTGAAGTATCTAAGGCGATGATGTGGGGAAGATGATTGCGTTTGCGTGTGTCGTTTCCATGGCCACCTGTATGGGTGGTTAGGTGGTGGAGGAGCTGCTCTCTCGAAGCGGCTCCTTGGGGAAGGAGACGGCCAAAGGCATCGCAGACGCAGCCATGCTGGAGGTGGCTAGCATGTCTATGGGTCACATGGTACTGTAGCCCTTTCATATACGCCATCTTCTAATCGAATGACATTTTATTGGTAAAAGTGTGACTTGATTTTTATTTATTTTTACAAACCGTGTTACTGATGGTTTCACAGGCTTCCTTCAATCTAACCGACCCATAACCAATTTTTTTTTCTTAATGGATCACTTTGTATCCTTTTTTTGTAGAGGTGAACTGGATGGAGGGTAGCATAGTGTGTATATCTGTGGTAAAATTAAAGTTTTGCATTTTTAGGAGCCGGATGAGTTTTATGAGGGCATCACTTTTGAGCACTTCCTAAAGGTATGTAAACTTATTGATATTAGTTAACATGCTCAGCTTTGAGTTTTTCTTACATTTACTGATAATGTTTATATTGATAATTTATCATGGTTTGTCTTTTCTTGTATTGTATTTCTTTGTAATTTTATACTTACTTAAAAAAAAAATGCTGCGATTTATAAATAAAATTATTATTTTGATTAAAATCTGTTATGCTTAAGATGGTCCCATACCATGGGAAAAAAAGTCATTTGATTCACATTGATTTTGTAGATACTAAAGGACATCGAGATAGAAACGAGGATGATCATTCGTTTTCAGAACATGGACACACCCACACTTTGCAAGTGAAGATTGTCTGATGTTTCTTCTTCAGTCTCTTCCTGAGTCCTTCTCTCCAGTTCTGGAGGCCGGAAGGTCATTCTTATAGTTCTGTTGAATAGCACTGATTGTGTTAATGCTTTGGTTAATGGGTTTTGACAGGTTTTTCTGTCCAGCTGCCTTAATACTAAAACTTTTTATTGTCGTTAAATACAGTAAGACTAGGCGGCTGTTTGGTACATTTAACATATGAATAACTATGCAAGCATGTAGATAATTGTTACGCATGCAGGGCTATAAATACATTGTTGAATAAGATATATACTAAATTCAACCACAGATTACAGTCAATGTAATACAGTAATCATTAGCCTTTCATGTAAAAGTTAAATCAGGGCAAGTTGAGGATGCTGAATGTCTATTATTATGGGAATACAGCCATATCCAATAGCAATATATATTACAGACTATATCCAAACTCACTGACTGTTATAGATTGTTGTATTTGGGTACAAATTTTATCCAGCATGCATAATCGTCCAAATATTGAATGATTATCTTACACTGTTTGTCTAACAAATGTTAAAGTGTTGACAGTGAATGTTAAATTATATTATTCTATAGTTTACGGTACAGTACTGTTAACACAGTAGAAACCAGAACTTTGATGATCGTATCGAACATTTTTTACTTTTCCAAATGTAAACCATACTGAGTCGTGACGTAGGGAAATTCTATACTTTAATTTTCATGAGATAAATTTGCAGTCGACGGGAAAACAACATCCTTAAGTGAGTGATGCGTCATAGTTTTTTTATTTCCTGTGATGACCAAAGAGATATGATGAAACACTGAAGATGCTGACAGGAAACTTTTACCGATGTTTATTGTTTACTGCCCTCTAGAGTCCAAAGATATGAACGACACTGTTTACGTCCTTCGATTTACATTTCCACATTGTCAATGTTTTTTCTGTTTCTTTTTATTTAAAGTTTTGTCTAAATCTCAACTGTGCACAGCACTGGATTCACACTGGATTGTGAAATAAAACGTATTAAAAAATTGGAAATTGCAATTGAGTAAGATTTTGAATTATGATAGTCCTTACCTAAAAATGTAACATACTTTTAATTACATTTGATGAAAAGTCCCTCTGACCCAAATAACATCAACCTCCACCACTGCTGTCAGTGCAGTAGTGTGTGGATAAAATCAACAGATTGGTTTCTCTCCCACATCAAAGACACCACAACAAAACGCTTACTCACACTCTTACATCCGAAATTACAAGTAACCTCATTTTATTCGGTGAAACCATGAATGAGCTTCTGAGAAAAAGAGGACTTTTCTGTGTTCCAGAGAATGGCTCTTAATTTTATGTATTTTTATTTATTATTTTATGTAAACTTAGACCTAAACACAGGAACCACCCTCTGACATGACAAGTGGAGAACTGACCTCCTTGCTGTTGTGGAAGACATTGACCCTCTTCACACTTCTCTCCTCTCCTTCTCTCCTTCCCTCCTCTCCTTCTCTCCTTGTCTCCTCTTCTCCTCTCTTTCTCTCTTCTCCTCTCCTTGTCTCCTCTCCTTGTCTCCTCTCCTCTTCTTCCTCTGATGTTGTTAGTTCTACTGGTGCATTATGTTCCACAGAGAGACTTGGACCAGACTAAGCACCTGACTATAAAGATTATAAATAAGAACCTATGATGTCAAAATAAGGAAGTTGGTTCATGACCTAGAGTAAAGGCCTTCCTGACTTCTGGCTTTTCACAAGCTTGTGGCCTCCAGAATACTTGGCCAGAGGTGTTTGGAAACAGATCTTTGTCTGATGTTCTGGAAGATGTTCTCTAGAAACAAAATGTGTCAGACATGACTGTTATTTGCGGTGATTCGTGGTGAGAATGCCGGATACGATATCGATGACCAAAGATGGACTGAAGTTCTGCACACACAGACGCCCGTAAGCACACACATACTGTACGCACACACATACTGTACGCACACATACAGTAGAAATATATAAACACACATTTCAGAGAATTGCATGATCTCTTTGTGACCCCCCACACACAGCAACACACCCACATCTTGTGACTGGACAGACGGTTTCACAAAATGTTTCCTATCTGATGCGGCGCCGTATCTCAAGATGTGCGTCATGGTAACGGTGAGATCACAGACTCAGCGTCTAAAAAGCTTCCTGAAATAAAGGGATTTCTCTCGTGCTGGACCGCCTGCTGTGTGTTGCTTCTGCTGTCAAGAACAATACAGGAGGGAGCATTAATAGAAGGACGTTACTTTATGCATTGATGATGAAAGACAAGACATGGAAGGCATTGTATTTTTTTATAACCGTGTTGTTGACAAGTGCCGCATTACTGGAAATATCAACAATTATCATGATACAGTATCAAAAAGTGCTGAGCAATTAAGATAAATTAACAAAATAACATGCACGCTCTCACAAACACACTCACAAGTGCCAGTTAAGATCTATCAATTCATTCCAAACATACACGTAATAAATAAAACAAAATAAATAAATAGATACACACTAATAAGTCTGGTATTTAATTTAGTTTGACGTTCCGTCTCAGTAAGGATGAAACGTTTGGTCGAGTCGCCTTGGCGCACATTTGGCGTTGGAGTCCTTTTATTTCACGGGTCGCCTTTGACAGGAACTCTTTGAGTCTCTTCAAGACCACACAGCCGTACACCTTCTGCTGGAAGATGTTCTGGGACAGGGGCAGGGGGGTGGGTTGTCCTGCAGGCTCCAGTAAGGGACTGTTAGGGAAGAGCGTCTGATAAATACAACCGATCTGGCTGCCTAAACTGCGGGTGCGGCTGGAGACGTAGGCCAGCTCGCTCAGGACGGGACTGGAGGAGATCTGCAGGTCTGTCTGCTGTTCCGTCACTCTCTGGAGGTGTGGGAGGAAGGTCTTGATGAGGGAATACACGCTCTGTATCCGCTCTGATGGATCGAGGCCCGATATGTTTAGGTCAGGGACGTTGTCCATGGACATCTTGCAGAAGAGCTCAGACAGATCTCCTTGGCTGGTCTTCTACGGGTCAAGAAACAGGAAAATAATTGAAGGGAAAAGAAACATAAATCAGAGCTGAGTCAAGTCTAGTTTTCAGTATTAGTCATCATGGATGGAGGAGACTTGTGTAGAATCGAACTCAGAATCATAATTCCGAATCCTTGACACTAATCCGTCAATCATTTAAAAAGACTACGGTACACCTACTCATTATTAGGGTCTGCACAGTAGTTGCAGCTTTCAACAGGATGTTGAGTGTGTCAGTGGGAACAGAATGGATGACCTGCGTTTTGGGCCAACTTACATATATTTTTAAGAGGTCAGCGGATTCCTTGTGTAAGAGTCTGGTGAACTTCCAGCTCCTTTGAAGGGAAGTTCCACATGGCTGGCTCCTGCATGTGATGCCTGTCTCCTTGGCATCGACCACCATGACCAGGAGGAGAGGGGAAAACAAGACTGGAAAGAGACATTCAGAAACATGGTCATGAATAACACAGTCTCTCTACTGTCTCTCTACTGTATTAAAACCAGCAGTGCTCAGAGTAGCCACCTAGTACCTGCCAGCTTGATCTTACACACAACAACTATGACAGTGATTATTTTTTCATCATTTTGTGTAACTGTTCCATGTTGTGTCACTTGAAATACAGTACAGTCAAATGTATATCTAATATAGTAAAAAATAATTTAATGTCAAATCACTTACTTGTTGCCAGTTGCGATATTTCCAGCAGAAGATACATATTCTTTACATGACCACTTGCTCCTCACTCTGTGACTAGGCCAAGTGCTCTGACTCGTCATGATCACTTCTCTACAGAACTTTTTTAAAAGACTGAAACCACAAGTTTTGTCACTGGCGGAAGTGACGTGCTCAGCTCTTTGTGAAGCAACTCAACTTCCCAGAAAGATTTTTTTTTTCTTTTTTCTTTTTGTCTCTCTCTCTCTCTCTCTCTCTCTCCCTTTCTCTCTCTCTTTCTTTCTTTTCAGATCTCATCTTACTTCAGAGGTGCTCATAGTCCTCCCACGTCTCTGAGAATTCACTGTACAGTCAGGTGTGTCAACTCACCAACATTGACTAGGTATATAGGGGACACTTTTACCTTCTATCGGATGGCTGCGTCAAACATCAACATTGACTCACATCCCCAACAGTGGATCATATGTACAGAGATCTACTTGACTGTAGTAACATCCGTGATCAAGTCATTTCAGAGGATTGCCATCTTGAAACAACACACACCCTGTGTTGCTAGTGTCCTCTAGATGTGACAGACATTAAGACATTATGGTTTTAACCTGGTCGAATACATCAAAAGGTTTTACTAGCAGTTGCGACCAAACCTTTCAAATGTAATCATTATCGTATTTTTTTTTATATCAGCACATCATTATAGCGTTCCAATTACTGACACTTTGACATTCTGAACATACGGAGGCTAGCACACTAATATGTCAGTTGTTTACATCACACATGGAATAGGGTGAACTCCTACTGAAGCCTACTGTATAGCAAAAAAGAGGAAATACTGCGGTGGAAAACTGGAAGGCTGTAGCAGGTCAACACCCTTCACACAGTTTCAGGTCCATATGAACCCTTGGCATGTGACCCTACAGGAAGTTGTCATCTCACAGGAAGGTTTCCTAATCAGTGACTTTCTGCAGCACATTAACAGTTGGGTCAGCGCTGCAACGTCATTACACCAGAGTTGGGTTACTAGGGGCACACCATGTAGACCAGGGGTGGGACCAATGCAGGTCCTCGAGGGCCGCTGTCCTCAAGGTTCTAGATGTTTCCCTGCTCCAGCACCTGATTCTAATTAACAGGTTGTTATCAAGCTCTGTGGAAGCCTCATAATGACCCTTCATTAGAATCAGGTGTGCTGGAGGAGGGAAACATCTCAAACCTTCAGGACAGCGACCCTCGAGGACCGGAATTACCCACCACTGCTAGAAAACACCAGTTCTTTGTTAAACAGGGCTTTCATGGAGGCCTCTGGTGAGCAAATCGCCAGATATAAAATGTAATTGAAAAATAATACTTTGGCATGACAATGTTACACGATACGGCTGACAACAAAAAACTGCAGGTGAATTGAAAACTCCAAACAACCAGTGAATAACAAAGGCAGCACATTTCATCTACTCTAAGCATTCAGAGAAGAATTCTGACATGACAACAATACTGTATAGTGATTATAATGCGTTCTTTGTCAACCCTCACTTTAATGTCAAATGGTATCAGCGTCACAAGATTCAAAAGCAATTACCAAGTCTGACGCTTGTTTGTTAAAGAAATTGACTGCTGGATTACAAGATCGCTGGTGAATATTTGGCCTCCTGGACCGAACATTTCCTTAGATAAAAGCATCTGCTAATTTGACATATCATCAGTACCTTGGCTAAAACAGTGTTTTGGGTGAAAACATCCATTTTGTGCCTCCTCTGAGAACACCAGCACACAGAAAGATATTTGAAGGGGAACTTGTACGACCACAACCTTGTCAGCATATCTCAGGTAAGAGCAGACCACAGGCCTCAACCCCTACACCATCCCTTAGTTGGTACTTTCCAAACTCCCAGACATTTCTGATTTAGCAGCTGCAGAGCCTCGATGTTTCAAGAAAGTTACCGCTGAATTCTTACCAGTGTAGACGGAGAAAAAAACAAAAAACAAAAACTTCCAGGCAACCAGATCAAAATGTTTTACAATATAGGTGAGACCACAGGACATCAAAGAACATTTAGCAGACACTCTTAACCACAGCAAGTACAGAGACATTCCCCCTGAGGCAAGTGGGGTGAAGTGCCTTACCCAAAGACACATCATGTTGCCATAGCCATGAATCAAACTCGCAACCTTCCAATCCATAGTCCAATGCCTTAACCGCTGAGCCACCTGACTGACCTTGACTATGTCAAAGTACAATGTGGGGATATGACTTATTCCTGTACTAGAATATGATGCTAATAAAGTTGGATTAAAACATCCTGAGTAAGTAAAAGTAAAAAGTTACAGTATGGAATTGAAAACACTGAGGAAAATGATGCTTTATTCCTTGGGTTGGTGGGCAGGTGGGGCGCAGGATGTGGATGAAGACATCTTATTTCCAGATAATCTCTTTTATTTCTTCACCGTATCACACAGGAAATGGTGAGTGAGGTTGTTTAGGAAAGTCCCCTTTTTATTCTAGCTAAATACATCTTCTGATAAAGTCCACAGACACGGTTTGCTGCATGAGTGAACAAGTCTCATCTAGAATCACATCATATCCCAAAGACTGACGCAAAGAGTGTTATAATGGGTCTAAAACCAATGCTAAGCTAAGCTTCAGTTGTTTGTAAACAAAAATGATTTACGTTGAAAACGAAGAAACTGACACACTGTATGATACAAAGCTCATTCAAGAAGTTGTGAAAGATAAGAAAGCGCTTCAGACCCCACCTGACTTAATACCATGCTTTGTACAAAGGAAGGAAAGGTAGGAAAACTGTAACAGAACTTTGAAGAATAAAAAAATAAATAATCCTAAAGTTAAATACGTCTGTGTTACTGGGTACTGTTGAAAGGTCAGGTTAAGGTTAAGTTAAATCTTATCTCAGCTCCGGTCATCATTTCAATCACTCAACACAGCCCTTTGAGTAGTTCATCAGCAATGACACACAGGATGTCACTGGGGAACCACACCACGTACGTTGAGATACACATAAAAACTGCATTTAGAATTTAACGAATCTCTTTTGTACCTGTGGGTTAGTGTTTTACACTGTTTCTTTAATCTATCACCAGGGGTGCATGACAGTGATTCTAGCGCTCTGGCACTTAGAAACAAACACAGAAGAAGTGGCATGAAAAGATGCAAGGTCGTAATACCAGGGTTGCATTCAAGACCTCAATACTTAACAGTATCAACATGTGTGTGGAAACAGACCTTGGTCAAAGTACACTACAGTAAGTATTTGCTTATATCAAATGCTTGAAATGTGCTGTATTTAGCTTTTAAAAAGTTGACATACTTTCAGGAACAACCCATTTCATTTGCATGTGGCAAGCTAAGTGAAAGCAGTAGTCAAGGATTTGAACATCTCACATCCAATTGTATTTCAAATCGAATTCTGGTTTCAGAACTTCTCACAAGTTTTTGTTGTTGTGAGCAGTAGGCAAAACCAGTAGACAATTCAGTCCTAACATCTGAGTCCAAACCTACAAAGGCTAATGGTGGTATTAGAAATCAAGCACCAAACAAACTCCCCTTTCCTTTACTGGTACCACTAATGAAAACATTGTGCAACCTGTTCAATATCTATGAAAACATTGCAAAACATTGTAAATCTGATGGCTAAACACCAATAACTTGAATACAACCCAGATCATAGCAACCACCTGCTAGTTAACTATAACCAGACATATTAAAAAGATCAATGTACGAACAGTTGTACTGTGATACCATTGAACTGCATTTAAGGTTTACAATCGGATAAAAGTCTTCATTGGTTGGACTTATAAGTACGCTAAACTACAGTTTGATAATGTATGTTCTATGTGTAAATAAAACAAAAAACCTTAGACTGTAAAGTTCTGTCATTAGTTAGTTGACCAATGCTTTTGTATGTTCTATCTATATTCTCATATACAAATATTCATATCAAAAGTTATACAGCACAATTCTCGCCATTTTCCTTTACAAGACCTTTGATTAGAGAACATTAGATGATTCACAATTCTGGATGGATGAAATAATGGTGCTGGCCGTGCTAACCAAAAATAAATAACAATAAAATAAAAACAGCTTTGTAGGCACAACTTAAATAAAGGCATTTGTGAAATTGTCATTTTAAACATGGAGCTTATGTCCAGTACCGACAGGCTTTAAAACAAAAGGCTATGACCACTTTTATTTACAAACAGCTAAAATCTCTGACAGATTCATGCTTTACTTCACAACCTGAATTTGTCTTTAAAGTGCATGCAATAATAAGCAGTTTTACCAAGTTGAATCATTGTGATAAAAGTACACAAGTTGATCAAATGGATGCCAATTAATCTTACATACTGAACAAGGAAAAATAAGGTACCGTAATTCTTTAAAAAAAAAGAAAAGAAAAAAAGCCAAGGACTATACTGAATGAATTAGCACAATATGTAAGTATGTAAAAACTCTCAATAAAACTGTCTACATACAAGCTCTGACTCCATTCAAAGACAGTCATCCATGACTTATTCACATTCTGAGAAAAAACGGACCAAGCAGCCAATCGCAGGGCTCGCCAGTCCACTGCTCACATTCCACACAGTCCTTTAATGTCATATACGTGTTCAGCATCATATGAACATGATGAGTACATATCAAAGTGCTTGTTTTTAAATAATTTCCCCCCGTAATTTTTCCTCTTTTTAAAGTTTTTTTTTTTTTTTTTTTACAAAGATTTCCTGAATTTACTCAATTCATAACAAAAAGGGAGGACCGATGGTATGGAGGAAACGCTTGGTCAGTTCATATGACGTAATTTCTTCTTGTTTGTAGTCCTTTCTGCCGCATCACTTTCTGAGTTTACATCCACTTGGTTTGATTTGTGTCGTAGGATATATTTGAGCTTTTTGGAGCCCCCCCTCCCCACCCCGCCCAACCCTCCCTTTGAAGTTTCACAAAATAATTTGTCGTTGTACGTCCAGTAACACTTCTGAGCTGCGATGCGACACCTAAAAGAGTGCAAAAAGCGAGACGGGAGAGTTGTCAGGGAGCGTCCGTCGTGTCGAAGACCTGGCAGTCAAACCAACGGTGACCGGCGTGTCCTCAACCGACACCCTGAAGAGCCCCGCCCCCCCGCACCCACTGTCCGCTTTCATCTGTCCTCCTCCTTGGGAAAGTCCAGAGACCCCAGGCTGCCGAAGCCCAGCCGAGCGCTCTCCATCTCAAACATCTCCATCTCTCTCTCCTGGCGCTCAAACAGCTGCTTGATGCGTTCCGTGCGTTCCTTCTGAAGTGAGTCCAGCTCCTCTTCAATCTGAAAGTCAGGAAGTACAGGAAGATCAGCAGAGTAACGATCGTACAGGAAGTACAGGAAGATCAGCAGAGTAACGATCGTACAGGAAGTACAGGAAGATCAGCAGAGCAACGATCGTACAGGAAGTACAGGAAGATCAGCAGAGCAACGATCGTACAGGAAGTACAGGAAGATCAGCAGAGCAACGATCGTACAGGAAGTACAGGAAGATCAGCAGAGTAACGATCGTACAAGAAGTACAGGAAGATCAGCAGAGTAAGGATCGTACAGGAAGTACAGGAAGATCAGCAGAGCAACGATCGTACAGGAAGATCAGCAGAGTAACGATCGTACAGGAAGTACAGGAAGATCAGCAGAGTAACGATCGTACAGGAAGTACAGGAAGATCAGCAGAGCAACGATCGTACAGGAAGTACAGGAAGATCAGCAGAGTAACGATCGTACAGGAAGATCAGCAGAGTAACGATCGTACAGGAAGTACAGGAAGATCAGCAGAGTAACGATCGTACAGGAAGTACAGGAAGATCAGCAGAGTAACGATCGTACAGGAAGATCAGCAGAGTAACGATCGTACAGGAAGTACAGGAAGATCAGCAGAGTAACGATCGTACAGGAAGTACAGGAAGATCAGCAGAGTAACGATCGTACAGGAAGTACAGGAAGATCAGCAGAGTAACGATCGTACAGGAAGTACAGGAAGATCAGCAGAGTAACGATCGTACAGGAAGTACAGGAAGATCAGCAGAGTAACGATCGTACAGGAAGTACAGGAAGATCAACAGAGTAAGGATCGTACAGGAAGTACAGGAAGATCAGCAGAGCAACGATCGTACAGGAAGATCAGCAGAGTAACGATCGTACAAGAAGTACAGGAAAATCAGCAGAGTAAGGATCGTACAGGAAGTACAGGAAGATCAGCAGAGCAACGATCATACAGGAAGATCAGCAGAGTAACGATCGTACAGGAAGTACAGGAAGATCAGCAGAGTAACGATCGTACAGGAAGTACAGGAAGATCAGCAGAGTAACGATCGTACAGGAAGATCAGCAGAGTAACGATCGTACAGGAAGTACAGGAAGATCAGCAGAGCAACGATCGTACAGGAAGTACAGGAAGATCAGCAGAGTAACGATCGTACAAGAAGTACAGGAAGATCAGCAGAGTAACAATTGTACAGGAAGTACAGGAAGATCAGCAGAGCATTAGAAACACGCTAACAGATGAGAGTTTCACACAGCTAACTAAAGTTCCAATTCACTTATGCCAGAACAGAATGGTGACATTTTGGAACTGTACCACAGTGGACCAATGGAATATTAGAACAACAGAATATCGGAACAGTAGAATTTTGGGAACGGAGCATTCCGGCATTGGAC
This sequence comes from Protosalanx chinensis, assembly GCA_030340685.1. NCBI lineage: Eukaryota > Metazoa > Chordata > Actinopteri > Osmeriformes > Salangidae > Protosalanx > Protosalanx chinensis. Next base: position 14,001,109 of record CM059329.1, on the reverse strand, counting down.
AGGGCACCTTCTGCTCCAGGTGAGCTCTGCGTATGGAGACTTTCTGCTGCAGCTTCAGCTGCTCTCTCTCGTGCTGAGCCTCCGTCTGAGCCTTGGTCTTGTTCTGGTAGGCGTCCAGGAGCTCCAGCTCCTGCTGCAGCTGCTGTCTCAGGGCCTGAACCTCCGCTTCCTGCTCCTCGTTCAAGCGCATCTGCAGAAGCCAAAAGGGACGGGATTTTGAGAGGTGTTCCCACACGCTGTGACGGCTGGTGCTGTGTGTGTGAGCGTGTGTGTGTGTGTGTGAGGGAGTGTGTGTGTGTGGTATTGTGTGTGTGTGTGTGTGTGTGGTATTGTGTGTGTGTGTGTGTGGTATTGTGTGTGTGTGTGTGTGTGGTAGTGTGTGTGTGTGTGGTATTGTGTGTGTGTGTGTGTGTGTGGTACTATGTGTGTGTGTGTGTGGTATTGTGTGTGTGGTATTGTGTGTGTGCGTGTGGTACTGTGTGTGTGTGTGTGGTATTGTGTGTGTGGTATTGTGTGTGTGGTACTGTGTGTGTGTGTGTGGTATTGTGTGTGTGCGTGTGGTACTGTGTGTGTGTGTGTGTGTGTGGTATTGTGTGTGTGTGTGTGGTATTGTGTGTGTGGTACTGTGTGTGTGTGTGTGTGTGTGGTATTGTGTGCCTGCTGGCAGGGTATCGTACCGCCTGGGACGCCATCATGTCGTTGATGCTGTGCTCGTACTGCTCTGCCAGCACGGCCAGCTTACGGGTCTGCTCGTCCTTCAGACTCTTCAGGATGGCCTTGTGCTCGCTCTTGGGAGCCACCTCTAGCTGATGGTTCCTCAGAGCCTTGTACTGCTTGTTCTGCACCTTGCAGGTGTCCTGAAACTGCTTCTTGATCTGCATCTCCAGCATCTTCGCAGGGGAAGACATGGGAAGTCAGGAGGGCAACCAACCAAGCAGAACCAGCGTATACAGTATGCAACAACGCCCCAATGTAGTGTGGGAAACATTCATTGTACGAATGTGTACCAAAAAAAAACATTCATATCATGTGTACACGTATATACATGATATTACATGTACGTACATGGCACACATGTAAAACAACAGTATTCCATGATGGCATTTGTAATTATCGCCACCTAGGCACTCAGCATACCGGTACGCCATGACGCCCAGTAGGCCATCTCTATCCCCCTTCCTGTCTCTATCCCCCTTCCTGTCTCCAGCCCCCCTTCCTGTCTCCAGCCCCCCTTCCTGTCTCTATCCCCCTTCCTGTCTCCAGCCCCCCTTCCTGTCTCTATCCCCCTTCCTGTCTCCAGCCCCCCTTCCTGTCTCTAGCCCCCCTTCCTGTCTCTATCCCCCTTCCTGTCTCCAGCCCCCCTTCCTGTCTCTATCCCCCTTCCTGTCTCCAGCCCCCCTTCCTGTCTCCAGCCCCCCTTCCTGTCTCCAGCCCCCCTTCCTGTCTCCAGCCCCCCTTCCTGTCTCTATCCCCCTTCCTGTCTCTATCCCCCTTCCTGTCTCCAGCCCCCCTTCCTGTCTCCAGCCCCCCTTCCTGTGGCTCTGGCTGGTCCGGAGGTTCTGACCTCACCTTGAGGTTCCGCGGCTGCTGCCTCTGCTCCAGAGCGTGCTTGCGATGCAGCTCTCTCTGCCGCCGGCCGTTGTACTCCTCCTGGTTCTCCAGCTCCGTCTGGTGCTGCAGGCCAATCAGCTCCAGCCTCAGCCTCTGCAGCATCTGCAGCTGCCGCCGCTCCAGCTCCTGGGTGGACTCGTCCTGCCGGATCATCAGGGCCTGCTCCATCTCCTTCTGGGTCTTCTTCTTGTTCAGCTCCTGAACGGGGGGGGGGGCAGGGACAAGTACTGTCTGTGAGACATGCTGTATATGCTAGATGTGTCTAGACAGTCTTGTTGTATTCCTTCACCTCTCTCATTTGCTCCTGTTCAAACTCGTGCCTCCGGACCAGCGTCCTGCGTTTGAGAGCCCGACAGCTCTTATCATAGACGAGCCTCTGCTGGTTCAGCAGGTGAGCCTCCTCTTCAGCCTGGGAACGCTGCAGTGTCTCCTTGTGCCTGGACAGACGCTCCTGTTTCTCTTCCTTGGGGGTGCTGGGGTCCTCGCTCATCTCCTCCACACACACACACACACACACGGCGTGTTTTAGACACGCACATGGTGACGCAGGGATACGCAGGCGTTGTGGTAAAGGACGATCAACATACTCACTTCTTTGATCTTTTCTTTGCAGTGCCTGTACTCCTTTTTTTGGTTCTCCAAGAAGGTGGTCAACTCCTTCTTTTGCTGGACCAAGATCTGCTGCTGAGTTCTCTTCTCCTCCGCCAACGCCGCTTTGATCTGTGGAACAAGAGTGGTTCTCGTCTTCGCTCAAATTCCGACTGAATCGGTGAAAAGGATAGGGCGCATTTGTTTACCCGACGGCGACATGCCACCAGTCCAGCATCAGCACCCCTCGTCTAGTGATAACTCCCATCTGTCTCACTCACCTCTTTGTCTGTTTGGGCTGTGTGTCGCTTGGCCAACCTCTCCAGTTCAATGTAAGTGTTGTTGGCATGGGTCTCCACCTCCTTCTGCAACCGGAGCTTATGCTCGTCCATCTCAGCCTTCAGCCTGTTCTCCAGGGCGATCAGCTGCTTCTGATGCTGCCGCCGCATGCGCTTGTACCCAGACATCTGCTCCCGCGGCTCAGAGTCCTGCTCATGCTCCTGGATCTACCTGGTGACCTGGACACAGGGGTCAGGGGTTACAGAGGGGTCAGGAGGAAAAGAGGGGTCAGGGGAAACAGGGGTCAGGGGTTACAGAGGGGTCAGGGGTTACAGAGGGGTCAGAGGTTACAGAGGGGTCAGGGGTTACAGAGGGGTAAGCAATGTGGAACAGGTCTACATCATTAGCTTTGATTAATTTTCCTCTCTTAGTTGCTAGACTGACTTGGTGGTGTGCTTGCAGGATATCAGAGCAAGTTGTTCTTTTGGTCAGTTATTCTAAGCCTGACTAGCATGCTTCAGACTGAAAACTGAATCATGTTTGGCATTAAAATAAGACTACTTTGCTCTATAGACACAATAATGCAGTCAAGTGCGATTAATTAATACACTCAAGCAATTCATGGATTACTTGTGGGTCTAAAAATCCTCAGTACACATGCAAATAGAACATTGGATAGCTTTAAATTGAAATAGTCTCAATGGTCTTCATAGGGGCAGGAAAAAGATGTGATTAATCATAGCTAATCTGACTCTCAATGCATACTGTAGCATAGCCAACACACCAACAAATAATTTGAAATCAAACAATATGAGCTGGTCTCAGATGATAACAAGTCACACCAGTTTTACCTGAAGCTATGAATATTGATTCTAGAGCAGAATACATACACACAGTATGTAGACATTTGTAGCCACTAGCTAAAAATGAAAAGCTTGGTTATGACGCTTGTTTGCAGGCCTGCTAATCTTAACACAGAGATGGTGAAAACCTGGCAAGGCACTGATTGATACGGATGATAAAAGCATATTTCATCCCCCTCATAATGCAGATGGCAAAATAATAAAACGTCTGCGGAATGCAAACAGTTGAGAGAAGAAAAAGAGAGAAGAAAAACAGAGGAGAGACAGAGAAGCGAAGCGGAGGATGGAAAAATGACACCCCGTTAAACGGGATCCGGTTGCCATGACTACAGATGTGCAGCTGAGAGGACGGAGAGGCCCCCTTCTCTGCTTCTCATGCAAGCGGCGGGGGGAGAGAGAGAGACAGAGAGAGACAGAGGGAGAGAGAGGGAGCCCCGCATACCAAAGATGCTGATTTGATGGTGGCGACGCGTTCACAGATCTTGCAGTCGAGAGCCCGGCTCTTGTGAGAAGAAGTAGGCCGCAGCTCTGGCCTGGTGTCTCTGTGCACAGCCTCATCCCTCACGCCAGCATGGTCCTGCAGGGGGGGAGGAAAAGAAGGAGAGAGAGGGGGTGGTCGCTTCCCTGGCCCTCCGCTACTACGGCTGCTGCTGCTGCTAACACGAGCGTTTCTCCCTGCATCCGGCACGCATCCTGCTTTAAATGCATCCTTCCTCTGCTGGTTTCTACGCTACTGCCTGCAGCTCCACGCTAAGAATGAACGGGGCATCGCAGAGCGACGGCAGGCACAGGAGAGAGAGGCAGCAGCAAGGCAGTCCTTGTGTGGCGTCTCCTCTTCCCGAGGAGGAGGAGGAGGAGGAGGGCCCAAATGGATCCGGTGGGAAAGGGTGAATTATGCAATGCCTATCGGAGACAATCGAGGGAACGCATTGAAGGAAAAAAGACTATTTGAGACCAAAAATGTTCTCGTTCCATCTCCTTAAAAATAAAATATGAAGAAAAAAAACATGATTGTAAAAAAAAGAAATATAAATGTGTTCCCATGATCCTACTATGTGGCATAGTCTGTGAAAAACAAGTCATTCAAATACATTCAAATCCTCTGTTAATTGTAATTCAAAATATTTTCCATCTGTATTCCAAGCATTTATCCTCAGATATTCTTTATCTCTCTTCAGGTAGTAGTTTCTAGTTCTTTCTATTCATCTCTGTCTCTCATTCCTGTTTCATTTAAAGAGACACTGCATGATTCACATTTATAATATGTGTAACTGAAAACAACACGATTGGACACAAAGAAAATCAATTTAAATGAAACCTGCAGAATTCACAATAGTACATAAACCATTTTCCTTGGATTTATTAAAATGACTGTTTTGTAAGTCTAAAGAAGCAATAACATTGAACTATGCCCTTTGCAACACAACACAATCATTTATGGAAAAAAGAACTCCAACTGGACAGAGAGGACGAGTATTTCTAAGTGTGTTTCTTATTTGTCATAGAAAACAATAAGCAACAATATTTTAAGGGTGCGATCATTCTCAACTAGAACACTTGGTGCCGCTGTATCCTCTCTGTCATCGAAACAGGAAAAAGATCGAGACTTTTTAGGAAGGTCTTGTAACCTATCTAACGTGTGAAAGTTGTTCATTTATACATTTATGTTTATGTGTATATCTGTTTCCTCAGGATTAATCTTGTTTAAAATGAAACAAGTTATATATACAGTAACAGTATATACGAGTGATTCTATAATTTGGGGTACATTCCAAGTCCATGGGGTGTATTTGTCAATTTTACCAAATATTATTGGTGATTATTTCAAACAATGACCAATTTGATATTATATGATATTCCTCTTTCATTTAATAGTAAAAGTTAACAGGTTCCATAATTTATGTAGAAAAAAATGCTAATTATATATTGGAATTTGCAGTTTTTGTGCTGTCCGATTTCTTAAATGTCAAGTTTGCTCTTAAAACTTAACAATAAAATACATGTTTTTATATATTATTTCAGTTTTAATTGTTCAAAAATAAGTATTCAAACATGATAAAGCTGTTTTTAAATCTATTTAAAACATTAAAATACATGCCACTGTACATGGCAACATACTTTATACTGACATTGGTTTGATTTATTTTTCTTCATCAAGGCAGCTTCCTCATGAAAGATTAGTTTACAGGATTTTAAACAATTTATTCTGCGGGATGTGTTTATTTGAGTGGTAAAACTGTTAAGCATCCCAATAACTGTACAGTATATGACTGAGACATAGCAAAACGTAAAATCTATTTATAAACACAAAATATAATTCTATTTAAAGGCTTATTTTGGCATATATATATATATATGTGTGTGTGTTTGTGAGTGTGTGTTATCTGAGAGGGTCAAAAATAAACGTTGCCATCGCAGCAGAAAGAATGCATACCTTATAAGACCATGGTGAATTTGATCCAATGCTATTTAATACATGTTCTCTTTGAGGGCCTTGTATGTGAGAAGTATTAAGTTGTTACAAAGCAACAGGTGTTTCAAATGACCAGACCACATTGAATGCCTTCACAACCTTCAGGGACAAATTAGTCTCTTACTTTCTCTGGATTATTATTATTTTTTGTTTCCACAAGTTAGGTCAAAAGGGACACACATTAACCAGTTCATCTATGGTTAAATGTAAATATAATTAATGTCCTTGTTATCAAGATAATCCCATGAAATGCAGGTTAATTATGGTTATCCTGCCGGTAGTCTTGTTCAAATCAACCACGCAGAGTAACTTGCTACAGAAATATTTCCATCCTCAAGTTCTGGTTTGGTGTTTTGGACATTAAAACAAGATTTGACAAGATGTGACATTCGTTGTTGCATCATATTACTCTTATCAAGATTCATCACATCATTATATGGTTTCTTTTTAATGGCTGACAGTATACTGTGTGTGTAAATCTGCGTCATTCAAACGATTTAGATTTTATATAAATATGGTTTACATCAGTGTACAGGCTCTGTAAACTTTCTAATTAATCATGTATTAGTTATGGAGTCTGTTACTGGATGATAAACAACTAATATGCCTGAGGATCAAGTGATGAACCGAAAGCATTTATGAATTAAAGTAATTTAAAACCGATTATAAACACATCATGAGCAGTGGCTTAAAATGGTTAACCTCAGAACTGGCAAGTAAATGACATGTCATGAATACAAGCACAGCACATTCAAATGCTTCTCATAGAGAGACAATTTGAGCCAAAGCCTTGTAGCATGGTGCACTTAGTTTATCGCCTCACTTACTCTTCAACACTTTTGTAATCTAAAGATTTGTGTGAAATTATTTAGGTTTGTGCAAGTGTGTGTGTCTATGTGGGTACTTTTGTTAGTTGTGAATTACATTTTAATTACTACCATATTTCGGTCTGGGATTTCACTAACCTCAAACGAGCCAAGTTTAACGACTAACCTGGTAAGGTTGTGGCATCCACAAGTTGTATCAAATAGCTCCAGGTCCATTTCATCCTGAAATATAAATCACATGCTTTTAATGTGATACTCCTTCTCAACTAGGTTTTGCTGTGACGGCAACATTTATTCATGACTGAATTTCTTGGCAATGTAAAAGAAAAATTGTCATGTGGTGCTCAGTGTCTTCTGGGACCCAAATTACAGTAATTTTTATAAATATATACAATGTCCAACCAAAACATTGTGGGTAGTAGAGGAACGCTGAGAGACACGTTGCAAATGTGCACTTATTGTGTTTTGTCAACTTTGAAAAAAGGGCTTGGGTTAGTTCAAATGACTGCAACTTGAAATGGACAGATCAGCAAAATGTGTTTGTTTAATCTTTTTCACAAATATGTAGTAAACATTTCCTGCAGCAGTATTTTGGTGCTTGATATGGTTCTAAGGTGGGTGACAGTGATAGACGGTCATCTTTCACAGCAGATCAACATCTCCTGGCTTTCCCCCCCCACTCACCCACATGCAAGTATTTAGTTTCATGTTTCAAATTAGATTCCCAGCTGTAGAATAAAAAAAGCATTAAATCAACCCACAAACGAATTACTATTAGAAAACCACCTACTTAGTTTACAACTACGTTGTTTCACTTTGATGCACAGAATTAGTGTCAAAATGTACGCCAAACATTTGGTATTGAATCCTAAAACCATAGTTATCATGTCATAAATCCCAAGACAACAAAGTATTACTTCATATGGAGGTTATTGAACCAGTAGGTCAGTAATCATATTTTTGAATGACTTACCCCATTCAGCAGGTGTGTGTAAACACTAGGGGAGAAGGAAGGAGGAGGGGAAAGTCATTACTTTTAAACTATGGCTTTCGATCTTCACACAGTGGATGCTGGTTGTTATATAATAAGTGATCAAATATGCCAAGTAGTTGAGATTCCTGTTGGTGTAGCTTCTTGAACAAACAACAATGTTTTTCTTTGCCAACATAGTGAACTTAACACACGCCAGTACACCTTTTTCCCCCCTCATGTTTTCATTCACGCATTGCCTTTTTATGGATTTTAAACACAGTGAGTCAGCAAGTAAGGAAGTTCTCCACACTTTATACAGTCGTATTAGTCAAAGAGTCACATCCATTCCCTTGACGAGGGAGGAAAGTTAGAAGGAAAGTTCTTCAAGCGGAAAGCAAGCCAAGTCCTCAGTCTAGAAGCCAGGTGTCTGGCACTTTCTATCTTGTGTTGCAATCGTATCAGGTTTAGAGATTGACTTCATACAGTGTATCGTTCTAAAACTTTCTACCGGCCAAGCATTGCCAATCTTACATAGCTGAGTTAACTCCTTCAGCAAGGTTAGGTGATGCCTTTCCCTCACTTTGTGTGTGGCAGACTTCACACTTGTGAGACTTCAGCTGCTTGAGGACTTTCTGTAATCTCATGGTGTGACTTCTTGTTGTTGTATGTTATTCTGAAGACATGAGGTCTGCTCTCTATCCATATCTTTTTTTTTTTTACTTCCCCCCTAAAATAATAGATAGTACTGTTGGGGAGTCATGTGGCTGTGCGGTTAGGGAGTTGGGCAAGGAATCAGGAGGTACCTGTTTTGAACCCTGGCTGTGCCAACATGATGTTGTGTCCTTGGTTAAGGCACTTTACCCTACTTGCCTAAGGGGGAATGTCCCCGTACTTTCTGTATGTTGCTTTGGATAAGACTGTGTGCTAAATATAAAAATGTATTGTTACTGATCCAATTCACCTGCGTTGCTATATTCAAATCCTATTTTACCATTACTTTTCCCTTTAACTGAACCAAATATCAACGAATCTGTGGTACTGAAAGTGGGAGAAAAAAACCTTTCCATTTCATTCTGTCAATATTTATACACTGATCTATTCATCCATTCTTGTATAGACTTAAGTGATTCATGCTTTGAATTATAATATGACCAATACCAAGAGAAACCCTACACTGAACATTTGAGCCAAACAATCAAATACAAACTTTGCAGAAGTTTGCAGAGAAGGATGAAGATAGGGGGCAGATCCAGTTACTATGTTTGACTTTATTTCGGTTGATGTATTTGACTTCTTGTCTGACAGGCTGCCATGATAGTGAAAGCAAGACATCGCCAGTCAAAATCAAGATCCTTAAGTTCATCTGGACCCTGGAAATCAGCCACTCCAGAAACTAGAGTCTAGGTATGCTAATAGAAAATAATATTACACTGCCAGAAGGATAAAAATAGACTGTAATTCCAGTCATAAATCCCGTTTTTATAACCCAGTTTACAACTTATCGCCAAACTTGTCATGGCAAATACTGTATGTAACTGCATAAAAGTGTCGGTCGGTCTGAGAACTTTTCACTGTATTTCAGTCAAATAAATCTTTATTTTATGAGGTTATCAAATAAGGGTTTGAGGGTACTGATTTACAACTAAGACAGTTCCTTTCATGACAATTTTGTCAGCAATGTCTCCACGACCAATGTCAGAAATTCCAAAACCTACTGTCAAATATTTGTGTTACATTAGAATGTCATCAGCACATTCAGTAAGAGTGGTATACAACCTTCAATCCAAGAGGGATAAACTTAAAATGGACTGTTAATAATTCATGTCAGGCTTAGTGTTAAGTTTCATGTGACCATAATTGCAATCCTGGCATTAGCTTTTGATACGAGGAAAGTGACCTGTTACCCCCTGTGCACTCAACAACATTAGTCAGTTATGGCTTAACTTCAAATATGTTTATATAGTATATCTTAGGTTTTACATATGGTAATGTGAATTCTGACATGACACAATATGATTAAGTAGTATTAAAATGTGAGTATGAATTGTAAATTATAGTCCAGCCATACTCTCCATAGAAGAGCATAGGTCATGAAGGGGGCCGTTCCAACTCCTCCAAAGCTGAGCTGACGTGGAGAGGAATCAAGATGTTTTTAGAAGCTGCTTAGCTGGCAGATCTCTCCCAATAAAAGGATGAGGAGGAGGTGGTGCTTGCCACTGAATTTCCAACTTGTGGTAAGGGTACAATCTTACTTTGTAGCTTGAATATGCCAGATAACATAAACACCTTTTGTATAGAAACCACTGACAGGATTTCATGATTTTGTCAAACGTAAACTGTTTGTTAGCCTGAGTCAGTTTGTTTTGTGGTGTATTACAATTTCTAATTATATTTTTAAATGAATGATAAAGTTTTAAAATATTAATATATTCTTTTTTCCCTCAGGGGTACCGTGTACAACATCCATTCAAGCTGTGAGAGAGGTACCCGATCACGTGATTTCCATCGATGATTTCCATAAACTTATATATAGAAAATATACACACATTACTTACAATGATGACTTTCTTCCAGGCAGTTGTGGGTAAAGCGCCATCATGAGTACAGATGCGGAGATGGCCGTTTACGGCAAGGCCGCCATTTACCTCCGTAAGCCTGAGAGGGAGAGAATTGAAGCTCAAAGCAAGCCCTTCGACGCAAAAACAGCTGCTTATGTGACTGACGCCAAAGAGCTTTATGTCAAATGTACCATTACTGGTAAAGATGGAAACAAAGTGATAGTAAAGGTGCTTGACACTGAAGAGGTAAGCTTTTGTCTTATATTCTTACTCTAATGGTTAGAGTTAATACCTCATATCGAGTCATTTAAATACTAGTCAAATAAAGTGCATGGGCATGGATATGGTGCATGAGACATGGGCCAGAGCCTTACCACAAGAGGCTGAGATCGAATCCAGCCTGGGATTATTGCTGTATGTCTTCTCTGTACACACTACCAGTCAAAAGTTTGGACATACACCCTCCCATTTAATAGAGTGGGGCAATGTGTCCTAGCTTTCGACTGGTAGTGTATATAATGCCAAATATATTTCATTTTGCAATATGTCCATGATTTCATTGTCAGCGCTTCAAATATTCAAATTCAGCGCGTTCCTCTGTTTTAGGAGAGGACAGTCAAGGAGGAGGATGTCACTCCTATGAACCCTCCCAAGTTTGACAAAATTGAGGACATGGCCATGATGACCCACCTCAACGAAGCCTCTGTGCTGTATAACCTCAAAGAGCGTTATGCAGCCTGGATGATCTACGTAAGATCTTATGCCTCTACCAGGAAGATGTATTAAAACAAGCAGGACTGTGTTGTTCAAAGTTCTCTCATCTTCCCCGTTCAGACCTACTCTGGGCTGTTTTGTGCCACGGTGAACCCCTACAAGTGGCTTCCAGTGTACGATTCAGAAGTTGTGGCTGCCTACAGAGGGAAGAAGCGTATGGAGGCTCCTCCCCATATCTTCTCTGTCTCTGACAACGCCTATCAGTTCATGCTGACTGGTATGAATACATCATGGAGGGAATTCACGAAATACTTTGGACCATGGAAAAAAAAACAAAGTGTTAACAACACATTTATTTTGCAGATAGGGAGAACCAGTCCGTCCTGATCACGTAAGTTTATCATCACTCTGAATAAAGTAGACTGATGTTTGTTGGCTGCGTCTCTTAATGAGAAGTCCCATCTCTACTATCTTTGTTTTTGCAAACAAGTGGAGAATCCGGTGCTGGAAAGACTGTGAACACCAAGCGTGTCATCCAGTACTTTGCAACTGTTGCTGTTTCTGGAGAGAAGAAAAAAGAACCAGTTCCTGGAAAAATGCAGGTAGGTAACTTCAGGAGCAGGGAAACGTCTAAAAACTGCAGGACAGTGACTCCTTGAGAGCCAGGGTTAATAACCACACCTCTAAGCGACCACCAGGGTGTCCTGTGCCTAAAAATGCCTGTGGGTAACTTTTCCATGGCAGATTGCACATACACTGATCTGTGAAATGATTCCTATTTAAACAGGGTTCCCTTGAGGATCAGATCATTGCTGCTAATCCCTTGTTGGAGGCCTACGGTAATGCCAAGACTGTGAGGAATGACAACTCCTCTCGCTTTGTAAGTTTCCAAATCTTTTCCACCCAGTTCAAAATGTGTCCATTCCTGTTAACAACGACCTTTTAAAGGATTGTAATGTCATGCCCACCAACAGGGTAAATTCATCAGAATCCATTTCGGCACTACTGGTAAACTGGCCAGTGCTGATATTGAGACTTGTAAGTTTACAAATGACAGACATGACATGATCCACAACTGTATAGGAAGGATTCTAATAGCAGCAATACCCTAACAGATCTGCTGGAGAAGTCCAGAGTGACATTCCAGCTGCCTGATGAGAGAGGCTACCACATCTTCTACCAGATCATGACCAACCACAAGCCTGAGCTGATTGGTAGGCCATGTTCAATACCAAATATAATAAATAAGTACCTAACCAATTACCGGTAGCTTTATCAATCTCTCTGTCTGTATACAGTATATCATACGTGTATATGTATATATATATATCTACACATACATAACCATTTGCATATATGCACTGTATGCGCGTCCACTTTGTGTATATTAACCATATGAACTTAAAAAAAAACTTTATAATACATTTAGCTTACCAACACTCTCCCATCTTCCCTTCAAGAAATGACGCTCCTCACCACCAACCCCTACGACTTCCCCATGTGCAGCATGGGGCAGATCACCGTGGCCAGTATTGATGATAAGGAAGAGCTTATCGCTACCGATGTGAGTGATCTAAAGGAAATAAGCCCACATGGTTATTGTGTCATTAAACATGCTCGTAACTTAACAACAAAAAAAACCATCTACCACACAGACTGCCATTGACATCCTGGGCTTCAGTGCTGAGGAGAAGACAGGGATCTACAAGCTGACCGGTGCTGTTCTCCACCACTGTAACATGCACTTCAAGCAGAAGCAGCGTGAGGAACAGGCTGAGCCAGATGGCACAGAAGGTGAATAATACAACTACAAAGTCAAATGTACTTCCAGGTGAACAATATATAAAGGTGCGATGACCAATGCTAAACATTTGTGCTTAGATGCTGACAAGATTGCCTACCTGCTGGGCTTGAACTCAGCTGACATGCTGAAGGCTCTGTGCTACCCTAGAGTCAAGGTCGGCAATGAGATGGTGACCAAGGGTCAGACTGTGCCTCAGGTGAGTCAAGTCTCTCTCTTCTCTACTTATGTTTGCTTCATTTAAACAACAAAACTGACGAGTATGTCCATTCTCGCAATCTAGAATTTGTATTGTTAACTTGATATAACTTTCAGGTCAACAACGCAGTCAGTGCTCTCTCCAAGTCCATCTATGAGAGGATGTTCTTGTGGATGGTCATTCGTATCAACCAGATGTTGGACACCAAGCAGGCCAGACAGTTCTTCATTGGAGTGCTGGATATTGCTGGTTTTGAGATTTTTGATGTAAGCATTCAATTCACAACCGTAAAAAACTAACAAATGGTCACGTTTTGTATTAACTGTGCTACATAACTGTACAAGTAATACATTTCTGCAATTAGTTCAACAGCATGGAGCAGCTATGCATCAACTTCACCAATGAGAAACTGCAACAGTTCTTCAACCACCACATGTTCGTCCTGGAGCAAGAGGAGTACAAGAAGGAGGGCATCGTCTGGGAGTTCATTGACTTTGGCATGGACTTGGCTGCCTGCATTGAGCTTATTGAGAAGGTATTGTAGAATTTAGACCTATAAGATCGCCATGAAAGTGTTTTGGTTTGGGTTTTACACAGTATTCAACCACCAAAACTGCTCAAAAAGACTACCTTCAATGCTTTCTTCTTTGACACTTTTAACACTTACTTAACAGCCAATGGGCATCTTCTCCATCCTTGAAGAGGAGTGCATGTTCCCCAAGGCTTCAGACACGACCTTCAAGAACAAGCTCTATGACCAGCACCTTGGTAAAAGCAAGGCATTTGAGAAGCCCAAGCCTACAAAGGGCAAGGCTGAGGCCCACTTCTCCCTGGTTCACTATGCCGGCACTGTGGACTACAACATCTGTGGCTGGCTGGACAAGAACAAGGACCCCCTGAACGACACTGTCGTGCAGCTGTACCAGAAGTCTTCAATGAAATTGCTGGCTCTGCTGTACGTTGCTGCACCAGAAGGTAGTTTTGACTTTTATTATTTGGAATCTAGTTCAAAATGTCAGCGTACAAGTTTGCCCCGGTTCCTAATAAGAGACGCTCATGATTCATAGAACCAAGTGGTGGCAAGAAGGGAGGCAAGAAGAAGGGAGGCTCTATGCAGACCGTGTCATCCCAGTTTAGGGTAAATTTTACATTTTCATCTGGTGAATCGATCAAATGTAAAAAAAAATTTTTTTTAATAAACTGACCCCTACCATCCCACAGGAGAACTTGGGCAAGCTGATGACCAACTTGAGGAGCACTCACCCTCACTTTGTGCGCTGCTTAATTCCTAACGAATCCAAGACACCAGGTAAACAATGGCGGTGGATGGAAAAACATCCTTCTCCTACAAGAACGTAACCGTGACCGTTTACTTTGAACTCACTTGGTTTCAGGTCTGATGGAGAACTTCCTGGTTATCCACCAGCTTAGGTGTAACGGTGTACTGGAGGGTATTAGGATCTGCAGAAAGGGATTCCCAAGCAGAATCCTCTACGGTGACTTCAAGCAGAGGTACACTGCCGTACCTGGTTTACTACACCTGTAAAAAATGAATAAGAAAATTTGGTTAAATCTCTATGGATTTATAGTAGATTAAATATATACATTAGATACAGTAAGTAGATACAGTATGTATGATTAAATACTAGTGCAGCAGGTTCATAACTTTTGTGCCTTGTTGTCAAAACACAGGTACAAAGTACTGAATGCCAGTGTGATTCCAGAAGGCCAATTCATTGACAACAAGAAGGCTTCAGAGAAGCTTTTGGGTTCAATTGATGTTGATCATGAACAATACAAGTTTGGGCACACAAAGGTGAGATACGACTATTTATGAACACTAGCTGAATGTATAGCATAGAACAGTTGAAGAGTGCAACTTGACTGTAACTTGTATGATGTGTATCTTTCAGGTGTTCTTCAAAGCTGGTCTTCTGGGTACTCTGGAGGAGATGCGTGATGAGAAGTTGGCAACCCTGGTTACAATGACTCAGGCTCTCTGCCGTGGATACCTCATGAGACGAGAGTTTGTGAAGATGATGGAGAGGAGGTAAATACTGAAATAATCTTTGTAAAAACAATAATAAGATTTGTCTCATGGCCGAGCATTTATTAGTGGCAATGATTTATTCAAGCCGAAGATCTAAGATCTAATCATGATTTTTCTCACTGTGTAGAGAGTCCATTTTCACCATCCAGTACAACATCCGCTCATTCATGAATGTCAAACACTGGCCATGGATGAAGGTCTATTACAAGATCAAGCCTCTGTTGAAGAGTGCTGAGACTGAGAAGGAGCTGGCTACAATGAAGGAAGACTATGAAAAATGCAAGGAGAACCTGGTAAAGGCAGAGGCTAAAAAGAAGGAACTTGAAGAGAAGATGGTGGCTCTTCTGCAAGAAAAAAATGACTTGCAACTCCAAGTGGCCTCTGTAAGTGAATTTAACAATGCTATTTAACATTATACAGTCTTCCATATGCGTTCATAGAATGTACAAAGATGA
Source organism: Protosalanx chinensis (assembly GCA_030340685.1). NCBI lineage: Eukaryota > Metazoa > Chordata > Actinopteri > Osmeriformes > Salangidae > Protosalanx > Protosalanx chinensis. The sequence goes on along the minus strand of CM059329.1, from coordinate 13,985,718 downwards.
CGAGTATTTTCATGCAATCAGGAAGCAGAGAATCTGTCAGATGCCGAGGAGAGATGTGAGGGACTCATTAAGAGTAAGATCCAGCTGGAGGCCAAACTCAAAGAGACGACCGAGAGGCTGGAGGATGAGGAGGAGATCAATGCTGAGCTGACAGCCAAGAAGAGGAAGCTGGAGGATGAATGTTCTGAGCTGAAGAAGGACATTGATGATCTGGAGCTTACCTTGGCCAAAGTGGAGAAGGAGAAACATGCCACAGAGAACAAGGTAGAATATGACGCAGGACCAAAATCTCTACCTTGATGGTAAGCATCCAACTGATATACAATAAACTAAAATACTATTCACTCTTCCTTAACTCAGGTTAAGAACTTGACAGAAGAGATGGCTGCTCAGGATGAGAGCATTGCCAAGCTCACCAAGGAGAAGAAAGCCCTGCAGGAGTCCCACCAGCAGACACTGGATGACCTGCAAGCAGAGGAAGACAAAGTCAACACTCTGACCAAGGCCAAGACTAAGCTTGAGCAGCAAGTGGATGACGTGAGTATTGATGAGAGGTTATGGACCAACTTCTGGAAACATTGAAGGATCTACAGTTGTTCAAAATAACTAAATGTATTCTGCTATTGTACAGCTTGAAGGTTCTCTGGAGCAGGAGAAGAAGCTCCGTATGGACCTTGAGAGAGCCAAGAGGAAGCTGGAGGGAGACCTGAAACTGGCCCAGGAGTCCATAATGGACCTGGAGAACGACAAACAGCAATCAGAAGAGAAGATAAAGAAGTAGGCCTATTGTAATATCAAGACTAATATATAATATTACATCCTGATCAACACTAAAATTCTCATATTTAACAGGAAAGACTTTGAAACGAGTCAGCTGCTGAGCAAGATTGAAGATGAGCAATCTTTGGGTGCTCAACTGCAGAAGAAGATTAAGGAGCTTCAGGTATGAGATTATTTGCATTCTGGATAGCATGATAAAACCATAGTTGCCTATAATGGTGGAACTTGGTTAAAAAATATAAAAACGTTAAGCCAATCAGTCAGCTAGATTGCAATCATTATACACTAGAGTGACAATCAGTGGCCCCTTTACAGGCCCGCATTGAGGAACTGGAGGAAGAAATTGAGGCAGAGCGTGCAGCACGCGCCAAGGTTGAGAAGCAGAGAGCTGATCTGTCCAGGGAACTGGAGGAAATCAGCGAGAGGCTGGAGGAGGCTGGAGGAGCTACAGCAGCTCAGATTGAGATGAACAAGAAGCGTGAGGCAGAGTTCCAGAAGCTGCGCCGTGACCTGGAGGAGGCCACCCTGCAGCATGAAGCAACCGCTAGCGCTCTCCGCAAGAAGCAGGCTGACAGCGTTGCAGAGCTGGGAGAGCAGATCGACAACCTCCAGAGAGTCAAGCAGAAGCTTGAGAAAGAAAAAAGCGAATACAAGATGGAGATTGATGATCTGTCCAGTAACATGGAAGCCGTTTCCAAGTCCAAGGTAGGTTATACTGGAAATCGTTCATTTTCAAATATGTCCGCCTTGACATCCAATACTTGTGTTTTGATCAATTCACTTTTAACAGGGAAATCTAGAGAAGATGTGCCGGACACTTGAGGACCAACTTAGTGAGCTGAAAACCAAAAATGATGAGAACGTTCGCCAGATAAATGACGTCAGCGCTCAGAAAGCAAGACTTCAGACTGAAAACGGTGAGAACTGAGTACATGCCTATGTACTGTAAACCAAAGAGCGACTGTAACGAAAGGTTAAAATCAACCCTTCTCACTCCAGGTGAGTTTGCTCGCCAACTTGAAGAGAAAGAGGCTCTGGTTTCTCAGCTGACCAGGGGAAAGCAGGCCTTCACTCAGCAGATTGAGGAGTTGAAGAGACTGGTTGAGGAGGAGGTCAAGGTAAGAAGCATCATTGTAGTGTACGTTGTGCTTGTCGGGGATGAATTAAGCGCTCCATATCAGTTATTCATATCTATGAATTGAATGAATATTCGTTTCATTTAATTCTTTAATGACACATCATATTCCTTTTCAAGGCTAAAAACGCCCTGGCTCACGGTGTGCAATCAGCCCGCCATGACTGTGACCTTCTCAGGGAGCAGTTTGAGGAGGAGCAGGAGGCTAAGGCTGAACTGCAACGTGGGATGTCCAAGGCCAACGGTGAGGTAGCTCAGTGGAGAACTAAGTACGAGACTGATGCTATCCAGCGCACAGAGGAGCTTGAGGAAGCCAAGTAAGTAAAACAGTAAATAAAGTAACATTCTTTACGGGGTTTTGGAGGTGAGCTGATACTGACTAAAATGGGATGATTGTCATCAACAGGAAGAAGCTTGCTCAAAGGCTTCAGGATGCTGAGGAACAGATTGAAGCGACCAACTCCAAGTGTGCTTCTCTGGAGAAGACCAAGCAGAGACTCCAGGGTGAGGTGGAAGATCTCATGATTGATGTCGAGAGAGCCAATGCACTGGCGGCAAACCTTGACAAGAAGCAGCGAAACTTTGACAAGGTAACAATATTGTAGTATTCATCACAGCATTATTTGCTGTGTTGATTCATCAGGGGATTGCAAACGTATGTTTTCTTATGATATTTATGTTTGATCCACAGGTGTTGGCAGAGTGGAAGCAGAAGTTCGAGGAGGGCCAGGCTGAGCTGGAGGGAGCTCAGAAGGAGGCCCGTTCTCTCAGCACGGAGCTCTTCAAGATGAAGAACTCCTACGAGGAGGCTCTGGATCAACTGGAGACCCTCAAACGCGAGAACAAGAACTTACAGCGTAAGTGTGTTTATTTTGATATTACTGGTTCAAGAGAACATTCAATATACAGTTGATAGAAGGATGGATTCAAATTAGAGTAATTTTTACGTTGAACTGTGATGCTTTGTTCGACAGAGGAGATCTCAGACCTGACTGAACAGATTGGTGAAACTGGAAAGAGCATCCATGAACTGGAGAAGGCCAAGAAGACAGTGGAGACTGAGAAAGCAGAGATTCAGACTGCTCTGGAGGAAGCTGAGGTACTTCAAGTTTAAAGTTAAAGTGCAAACTTTTATCAGAAACGACACATGCAAGAAAAAACCCACTACTTCCCAGTAACTAACACTTATTTTGTCTTTGATTCATACAGGGAACTCTGGAACATGAAGAATCCAAGATCCTTCGTGTTCAGCTAGAGCTCAACCAGGTCAAGGGTGAGGTGGACAGGAAGCTTGCAGAGAAGGATGAGGAGATGGAGCAGATCAAGAGGAACAGCCTGAGAGTGGTAGAGTCCATGCAGAGCACTCTGGACTCTGAGGTGAGGAGCAGGAATGATGCCCTGAGGATCAAGAAGAAGATGGAGGGAGACCTGAATGAGATGGAGGTCCAACTGAGCCATGCTAACCGCCAGGCTGCTGAATCCCAGAAGCAGCTGAGGAACGTCCAGGCACAGCTCAAGGTTAGAACCATAGAGACGAGAATTTTAAATGATATGACTATATTAGGGCTTTTAAATAAATGTCCATATGATGTTTGTATCTAGGATGCCCAACTGCACCTTGACGATGCCGTTAGAGCATCAGAAGACCTGAAGGAGCAAGCCGCCATGGTTGAGCGCAGGAATGGTCTGATGGTGGCTGAGATCGAGGAGCTGAGAGCTGCTCTGGAGCAGACAGAGAGAGGCCGCAAAGTGGCTGAGCAGGAGCTGGTGGACGCCAGTGAACGTGTTGGACTGCTGCATTCTCAGGTAAACATGGGACACTGGTTGTACTAAATGTTGATTTTATAGTAATAATTACAGTAATAAAATTGACTTGCTGATCATTTATGAATGTAGAATACAAGCCTTCTGAACACCAAGAAGAAGCTTGAGGCAGACCTGGCCGTTGTCCAGGGTGAGGTGGACGACACGGTTCAGGAGGCCAGGAATGCAGAAGAGAAGGCCAAGAAGGCCATCACTGACGTGAGCAAAAAACAAGTCACTGCAGTTCTCTTGAATCACCTACTGGCAAAGACACAAAGCCTATATTACGGTTCGTATTCTAGGCTGCCATGATGGCAGAGGAGCTGAAGAAGGAGCAGGACACCAGCTCTCACCTGGAGAGGATGAAGAAGAACCTGGAGGTGACAGTCAAGGACCTGCAGCATCGCCTGGATGAGGCTGAGAACCTGGCCATGAAGGGTGGAAAGAAGCAGCTCCAGAAACTGGAGGCTAGGGTATACGTCAATAATAAAAAAATATATATATTAAAAAAAGATAATGTAAGTATGTTAACTGCAAAATGCCTGAAATTCACTGAATTACAATCATTACATCTTCTGAATCCAGGTACGTGAACTGGAGGCTGAAGTTGATGCTGAACAGAAACGTGGAGCTGATGCTGTTAAAGGTGTTCGCAAGTATGAGAGGAGAGTTAAGGAGCTCACCTACCAGGTAAATACCCGGTGAACCAGACACATCAATGTTATCATATCCTGGATTGTGAAAAATAACTACATATTTGTACATTACAACAGACCGAGGAGGATAAGAAGAATGTTACCAGGCTGCAGGACCTGGTAGACAAGCTGCAGCTGAAGGTGAAGGCCTACAAGAGGCAGGCTGAGGAAGCGGTGAGTATGATAGTTACTCTTCTCCCCCCCCCCCTTTCTTTTTTATAAACGTCTTTGTGCTTTTTTTTGGTGCAACTTAATAAGTGCCAATTAAAATACTTTTTTTACTCAGGAGGAACAGGCAAATGCTCACATGTCCAAGTTCAGGAAGGTTCAGCATGAGCTGGAGGAGGCTGAGGAGCGTGCCGACATCGCTGAGTCTCAGGTCAACAAGATGAGAGCTAAGAGCCGTGACAGTGGAAAGGTAAACTGCACTACACAAAGTTGAAGATGAATAACATAATACTGAATGTAATTATCATAGTCAAACTACAGTGTAATGTAGTCTAATGTTGGTATGTTATTACTTCCCACAGGCTAAAGAGGCTGAGTAAGCTCCCTCTCTAACCAATCAATCGCAAGGAGTCATATAATATGATTGTCTTGTGAGGTGAACTTGAAATGTTACGTCAATAAAATAAGATGCAAGTTACATAATGGTCTCTTGTGTCTGTCAATTTATACAACTTAGGATCCCTTAACTCACAATACATACTCACATCACAATTCCTTAAGGAACCAATATGACAAGACCAATCGATTGTTTGTTGACATTAACGGCTAGCAAGCAAGCTTACAGATAATTGAGTACATTTTAATGTAGCTACAAATTTAAAACAAGCTAGCCTGGTTAATGTTCCTACTCAAATCCATGTATAGCTAGCTAAGGTCTACTTTGAGCGTAAGATAAACCTTACCTTCATAAAGACAAATCTCAAAAGTAGCTACATCTTTAATTACCCTTTCCCTCTTGTTTGACTGGCAAAAAAAATAAAATCTAATTCGTTAATTGTTGATGTTGTTGTCTTCAAAATTCCTTTTAAAGACACGACATTTTGCGTGATAGAACCGTTAGCTAACGTTACAGTTAGTTACGGAAGTTGTTGACCGAGTTTATGCAATGTCTGTTACATAGGTAACACGTGCAAAAAGTTTGGCTAGGTTTAAAAAGTTTTAAAAAGAGAAAACATTTCAAAAGAAAAGTTTTAATTATTGATGACTAGTTGCTTGATGAGGCTAATAGGTATTTTAAAGAATAATGTGGGGAAGCTTGGTATCCCATGGTCTCTCAAGTCATCTAAAGCAGCGGTCCCCAACCCCTGGGCGGATTAGTTGGTACCGGGCCGCCGGCCACCCAAGAATACTGGTAATTAATAATTTACATTGTGTTTATTATCTGAGTCTGAACAACCTTTTATTTTTTTAATTACCGTATGCTCTCGGTTATATCTCGGTCACTTGAGCAACAAAAATGTAACCCACAAGTTCGAAAAACGAGTAAAAAACAGACGTCTTTCTGAATTGCTGGATCCCCCCCAGGGAATCTTGCAAGTAATTAGAATGTTGCCGGTTTAATTCCCGGCTGTGCAAAATGACGTTGTGTCCTTGGGCAAGGCACTTCAACCTACTTACTCAGGGGTAATGTCCCTGTCCTTGCTGTAAGTCGCTCTGGATAAGAGCATCTGCTAAATGACTAATGGAAATGTACACAAGGTTGACTTTATCAACAGCTACTTTATTACATGGGGTATTTTGCTTTTATCATCTGCCACGGCTATAGTTAATGCTTGTCTATTCTCAGGCATCTCGGCATTTGGCATGAGTGCAAATAAAAAGGTGTCCCACCCTTTATTTGCATCACCAGCTAGATGGGATGTTGGCCAGGCACGCTGCTGTCTGCTGAATGAAAGACTGACGTTTGTAAATACTTTTTCACATGTTTGTGTTTCCTATTACATTGCCCTTACATCTCTGGCGTACTGTCACTGTTACACATCATATTTCCTACTGTAACTGTGAAAAGAATTCTGATCAGTCATTAAGTGAATTATTGCGTCTCAATGCCAATGAATTCCCTAACCCTAACCCTAGTCCCAGTCCTGATAAATTCACAAACAGCCTCACATAGACTCAATATAGGGTTTTCATCTCAAAGTGAATCAGCACAGTGTTTCCTGTGTGATATTTGCACAGCAAATACTTTGTACACTATCAAGTTTTATCTTCTGTAACATAAAGTTTGATTCAGAGTCAGCTGTCAACGCCTGACAAGTCAAGCAAGTGTTTTGGCTCATGACGCGAAGCCAACTGTGAATGTGAGTCTCTGGCTGAAAATCTAATTTTGGACACGAACATGCAATGTCACACTGTTTGCTTTTTGGCAATTACCTTAATCACCACAGTTATATGTAACACTTACAAGGAACCCTGAAAAAATAGTTTGTCATTGTTGTGTTCTAAAACAATACTTACAGAAAACGTTGATCACACAATCTGATACATTTAAAGATTAGTAATAAATCATGGGATTTAATTGTTATTTGCATTTAATAATATTTGATATAATATGATATCCATCGTAAAATGAAGTCATGTCAACACATTACATCCCAAAGACGAAGCTGGCAAAAACAGTACAAGTAGTTCAGTGATTGGTGAGACACACTGGTCATCATGCCATTTCCCACAACAACTCAGTTAATGGCCAGTGATTGAATTGCCCTGGTGATGTTTCGAGGAGACAGCCAAGCAGAGGCCTCAGGAGCCTTAAAGATGACTCACATCACTCCTCCTCAGCCATGGAGCTATGGCATCATCATCACCACCACCACCTCAAACATTCACACCTCTGGTCTAAAAGTCACATTTACATTCATGCATTTAGCACTAGAATGAACCAATCAAAACTAGGGTTAGTCAAAACATTAAGTATTTTATGTTACTGTTCCTGTCTATGTTGCATAGCCAGGACAATGATGATATCCCAATTATGGGCTGTTCTTGTATTATGAGTACTATAATAGATATCCTCCATCTACACTTCATTTAAATTATTTTTGCCCAGAACTATGGAACTACCATGACGTTTTCAAGAAGGAAAAAGTGGCATCCTTAGTTTTATGTATGTGGCTACTAGAGACACAACACATGACTTTGTTTTTGTAATGGAGAAGAACATGTGACTTTGTTTTTGAAATGGACACCAGAGAAAGTGACTGGCTGCAGAACACCAAGCGGAGGGGTTCACTGCAACTGTTACTGCTCCATCTGGAGGCCGATGTGTGGCTCGATGGGCCAAAAGAACTGCACTTTGACCGTTGACACAGATGTTATGCAATACTTTTATTTTGTAACATGTTCATTGTAAATCCCAAAGAAATTTAACTGAGGATGTACTATAGCGCAAATGTTTTGGAATTAACCATTCTTCTGGCTTATTGTGCTTCATCTTACTTTATCTACAGTTAAAAAAATTGCTTAAGCCGAGGTAAAAAAAAAAGCAAACTACCATAAATGTATTACTGTCCAATAGAAGGCTTACAAAGCAGCACACATTCTACCACGTAAAGGTAAGACAAGCTTGTGGTCATTGTGTGAGGCATTTATTCTGCAAAAGCCTGCTAAATATTCACTTATGGAACAACAGTATTTGTCTAGAAAGCATCATCTGAGCTGTGCTCTAGCTCTAATGCTAAAATGCAATGCTTGGCCATCAGCTTCACTTATCACCCTCAGGATATTCTTTAATCTGAATAGGGATGACTATGTCAGTGCTTGGGAGACTGAGGCTGGGAGTCTCTGGAATAAGGGCCTCCACACACAAGATCCCCTCGCTGTTCAGAGAGGAGCTGATATTCTGCAGGTTCACCCCCTTTGGCAACCTGCGAGGTGAACGAAGAAGAATTATGATAGAAACTTCACACTGAAATACGGTCACACGAGAAGACGGTTTCTTTCACCTACAATTGGATCAAATCTACAGTGAGGTCTTACCTATATTTCCTGGTGAAGCACCTTGATATGGTTCCATGTTCATCCTGTCTCTCCTCGTGTTTTCCTGAGTTTGAGAGAAATTGTGATATAAACATTGCTGGAAGGGTACAGCTCAGTGGTAAAACAACTGAGTTAGATCAAGAGGGCTCAGGTTCAAATCCTCCCTCTATGGTTTTATGCTTTGGATTAAATTGTCACTGAATCGCCAAATATAGATATGTAACATATTTTACATGGAAAAACTTGCAGTTCTTGCAAACTTGCGCAGAACTGTTACAGTCAGTTAACATGGCAGTTCTAACTGAGAGGTCTTCTTTCCTTTGTCAAAACAAATACCTGCTATCTCCAGGAAGCCCCCCTTGACGACAATAGTTATTTCCTCTGGAGAGAATTGATTGACATCCAGGTTGACCTTCCAGCCTTCCGGGCCGGACTTGATATCAGACGTCCCCGTTATTAGCGGTTGGTGGGATCCATGGACCCCAACAGCCGGAGAGTGAGCTCCGGAGGGGCTGAAGTGAGGTGAACGCATGTACCCTAGCCAGGAAGAGGATGCCATTCTCCTCTTGGCCCAGTCGATCCAGCTCAGATCCCCGGGATCCAGGAAGAGAGGGATGCTGAAGTCCTGGTCGAACCGCTCTGTCCACTCACGGAAAGGATCCCAGCCGACATCTCGCAGGAAAACAGGACGGGGAAGAATTTTACTGTCTTCGGTCATGGCTTCGCTTTGTGGTGGGAAAGTATTACCGGAGAAACAGAACTCAAGAGACAAAAGTTCCCTTCTCCTTTCCTCTGAGAGGCAAATGAGGTTTTGTCTGGCTTATTCCAGTGACTCAGTTAGGTTTAATGACATCACATACAAAGGGGCAACTATTCTCTACCCCCAAACAGTTCAGAAAGACTGCCTCATCGTTAGACGGAGTTCTCTGGACAAGCTGGCTTTGCATGAGCAGTAAAACATCACACACACCCTTTATATACCCAGCTCATCCAGTTTAGCACTTATCAAACACCAAGCGCTAACCATGGGATGAGAATGAGCTGATGTATCGAGTAGAGGTGTCACCCCACTGTTGCTCTGGGTCTTGGAGAGGATAATGCTAATCATTTATATTTATAGCTTTGGGGCGTGTATGTCAAGTAGATGGCGAATGACTCCAGCCACAGCAACTATGGAGTTTATGCAGGCCCTCTGCAGTCTCCTCACGTACTGGTGCTCATTGTCTACTCTGTAGTAGTCTCAGACTTGAGGGAACAACATGTGTGTTTATCAGAGACTCTGTAAGGCGCTCCCGACAACATGGGCACTTCCAACTCAGTCTTTAATAATGCAAAACATGACCACACAGTTTGCTTAACCACCACTGAGTACCTCGGATTCTCCTGAGACTCGGGAAATGTAATTTATGTCCACGAAGGGAACATTGGTTTAGGGCTTGTAATTGGCAACAATGCTGCCCTTTGTTTTGGTTCTTTTGTCCCAATGAGACGTCATCCTGGGTTCTTAATGATTCAGGAACAGTCATCGAATTCTGATTGGTTAATTACGTTATAGTTGCAAAAACTATAGCAAATGAGATTTGGTAACTAACTAACCTAAAACTACTTTTTTCCCTAAATTAATTTTATAAGACTAATCCAAACAATGTTTGCTTACATAAATTGTTTGTTGATCAAATTTATTTTTGTTGAATGGATTTCAAATTGTGTTTCAGGTTTGTTGTGATGTAATTATTATGCTATTATTTTAAATGATTTAAGAGAGCGTGTAATGAGCTACAGACATTGTGACTTTTTGCCCTCATGATCTGGACGCTGAGGTGAGAGATAGGTCTAATAATCTGACCCTGTAGAGAGTTGGTGAGGAATGTTGACAGGGACGGCCTGTGTCGTCATGGCTCCCCTGCTCGCTTCCACACTGCAGATGAAGCTGGCCCCTCTGAACATAAATCATCAAAGTTTACCGCTGAATGTTGGGCGCAGGAATGTAATAGGACCATGTCATCGGGGGGGTGCCTATCGGATGACCTAACGTGATCTCATACTCTGTCCATTCATCAGTGTCAGTGACTTCTACAGCGTCAGTAGGCTAAATGAACACGCTTAGTCCCATGGGACCCATGGCACATGCAGTAACTGATTAGTCATGCTAGAGGTAATGATCACCACACAGCGATGACATGTTAACACTAGCAGAGAATGTCTTATGAATAGAGAACTTACAGTCTGGCTGTGGGGCTTCATAGGGAGTGAACTCTCTGTAGAGGGCCTCTGCCTCTGTATACACTAAATAAATGCAATAAACGCATAATGAAAAACAAGTGTCTATTGGCTGCCACTTCATGGTGATCTACCACTCCAAACCCCAATGACAGACATGAAGATCTGTTTTGCTTTCTTAAAGTCACAGCCTTTACTTTGTAATACACTTTAACACACACCTCAAACACCATCACTTATCAGTTGTAATTCCGAATTATAGTTCAGTTGATACAAAAATAAGATGGCAGTGAGACAAATCGTTCATATATTGAAATACTTTTAATGTTGTTTCACATGAAAGTAAAAAAAAAATATGTTTAGCATTTGTTCTTCTGACACACTTTGGCTGTATAACTAAATATAGTTATTAGGCTGCCAAGTAGAGTTGGGAACATTTGTATGTTTAAGGTCAACATGAAATAGTCCTGCTGGAAAACCAAATGAATCCATTTGTTCCTTTTGATTCCAAACGAGTGTATAAAAAAACAAACAGGGAGTGTGTTAGACCACTGTCAAAAAGTTGGTTATTGATCCAAAAAATAATTTAAAAAGTATTTCAGAAAGCATAGCTTTCCTCAACCGGTGATTCTCTGTATGAAACAGAAAGACAAGAGTGAAAAGACATCAGTTGTGGACTTTTAACTGTACCTTACAGTAGCCACTTGAGAATAATGTTGATTGCTTTTTCCTTTACCTGTTTGTCTTCCTGCTGTGAAGCATGATCGATGTGATCATCGTAATTAATGCTAGAGCTCCGATGATTAAACCAGCAACAATCCCAGTGAAATTATCTGTGACACAACATAGACCACATTCATTAAGACTTTTAATGAAAAAATAAGTCTGACTGCTTTTGTTAGCTGTTTCATCATCTCTTGTTTCATCATTAAATAGGTTTACTCGCTTGCGAGTTTTGTACAGAACATCATTGTTCTAAAAGTATGTTTGACTAAAGGGAGGAAAACATGTAGCCAATGTGCTTCAATCAGTACAGGTGAGGAACCAACAATATATATTTATTTCTTTATTTTTTATTTTTTTAGAGCAAAGATGAGAAATAGAAAGCCGGTATGGTGATCAGATGACACCAGTATACTGTACAAACTCTAAACCAGACTGACAAAGAGTTTAATCGTGGAACCTTTAGAACCTTAAAGACGTTAGATGCATAAAAGATTCCAACGTAACGTGGCAGAACCTCAAAGTTATATTTCAATACAAAGTTCTATGTGCGCTTTCGTAAAAATACTTTTGGGTTACCAGACACGCAGTAAGTGGTTTCTCCGGACCACAGTCCGTTACTCTGGCAGGTGTGTTGGCCTGAGCCATGCAGGACAAAGCCATCATCACAGGACATCTTCACCACAGATCCCCTCAGATATCTGGTCCCCTCCTTCTTCCCATTCTTGGGCGGAGCGAGCCAACCACAAGACACCACTTAGGAAGAATAAGAACACAGGCTCATTAGCACACTGTGTTCATGAAATGTTTTATTTTTATGAGGTTTAAACATTTAAGTTAATTGATTTTCAATGTGACAGATGGGAAAATAGGCCCAGTCATCCAGCGACCTACCTGATTTGAGATCCTCAACTGCAGACATGTGGCTGTTAAACGATATCCTGGTAGCATTGCCCAGTCCCAGACTGCGAGCCATCAGCGTGTCAAACCTGCAGCACAGATTAAATTGTGGATTTATGTAAATAAAATAAACTGTGGGCATAGCTCAGAGATAACCTAGATTCTTTCAACCCAGACAAAAGGTCTTGTGGGTACAAATCCACCTTTTGATGTCTGTTCCTTTGGATGAAAGCGTCTGCTATTTGAATTCATTTAAAAAAATCATTGGATCCAAATAAAACTCTGTTATGGCGCTTTTCCACCGCAAATGTAGCTCGACTCGACTGAACTCAACTCAACTCGGTTTGGTAGTAACACGGGTGGTTTTCCACCGCAAATAGTACCTCCGGGTCGTCGGCGATTAGCGTTAGCTCGACTCAGCTCGCTTGGTCCCTAGAGCGAGGTGATACTAAAAAAAGTACCCCCTACCAGGTACCAGGTACCATGAAATTGCGGTGGAAATGCCAAAAATGCGAGTCGAGTCGAGCTGATACCATGCGGTGGAAAAGCGCCATTACAGTGCAGTAAAGTGAGAAAGACTTGCTGTTTTTGAGATTTGGATGGTACCTGCAGTAGCTAAAACCTTCTCCAGAGCACAGCTTGGATGCCTGATCCAACAGAGGATCATCAGTATCCTCTGGGGCAGAAAATGCCGGATGGAAATCTGGATCGTGTTTAGGAGCGTGTAAATACGTGTTCAACAAGTGCTCTGAGTCATATGTGAATAAAGAGGATGCGTTCAATATCGCCCCTGTAACACAAAAGAAAAATATCAAGGAAGGTTGTCAGTAGAATGAAACAAGATCAAGGAACATGTTGTTCTTGATTTTACTCGTCGACAGAATCCTAACTCACAGCTTCTCCCAAACTGAAACACCTTCTCTGGTGTTTGATTGGAAACAACTTGACCATCACTTCCTACAAGGTCATCGCTGAAGTCATCGTTCATATTTCCCAGAAGGCCAAGGGTGGCGTTTAGAAAGTCCTCTGGCAGGAGCACAGTGGTTGTCATGGTTCCCTCTCTAAGTCGAAGCTCCACCCCAGCTCCACTGGGGAACATGACGGTCACATTGTGTAGAACAGGAGAAAACACAAAAACACCTGGAAGAGGTCAAACTGATCATTGACAGTGGGTGGTTAGAGGTTATTTTGAGGTATTTTACAGTGACAAGGCCTTCTGCAAACAAGCCAGTCAAACCAACACCTTGATCTCCATATCATCCTCTTATCAAGTGTACATATTATATCAGCCGTACAATCAACAGGACTATTTGTGGAATGTTATCTCTACAGATTTTATAGTCAGTTTTATAGAAACAACCGCCCTACAAGGGAGCTCTCAAAGACTCCAAAGGTCTTATTAAAGATTCACGTGTCGCTCAAAAGGCATCATTGCTCCATCCAATAAAACGAGGCAGTGCTTAAGAAGCAGCTTCACAAGTCCAACTAAAGTCTTATAACATGACCTACTTGGTCGGATTTTCTGCTAGATTTCTGGAGCTGGGATTGTTGACAGAGGTACTTAAAAAAAACGTTTTAGTAGTAAAATGTGACAGGATAAACAGGGAGACTGAGGGAGAGGGGAAGACATGCAGCAGAGGAGCCAGACAGCTGGGGAAGGAGGCAGGAAGCAGGAAGCAGACAGCTGGGGAAGGAAGTAGGAGGCAGGAAGCAGGAAGCAGACAGCTGGGGAAGGAAGTAGGAGGCAGGAAGCAGGAAGCAGGAAGCAGACAGCTGGGGAAGGAGGCAGGAGGCAGGAAGCAGGAAGCAGACAGCTGGGGTAAAGAGCTACCAGGGCGTCCCAGGTCACCTTCATTCTTACCTCTCAGATCCATCCAGCTCTGCTCAGAGAAGGACAGAGAGCGTTGGTTCTGGAGAACCTCCAGACGCTCCTCAACGCTGCTCAGTCTCACCTCTATGACATCAGAGTCTCCCTCTGCCATGGCAACAGCCGACAGCTTTGTCGCCTTGACAGCAGTGCCTGTCAGATACCAGCGTGAAAGGTCCAAGTACATGGATCCATTTGTCATTCCAAGGTGATTTCATAGGAAAAGCGATTTCAAAGCGTCTTTGTTGAGGAAGGGTGGACATGTAACTAAGGTCACTTTCTTACTGGCACTAGCTGAACTGTGATTTGAACTCACCATTGCTCAGAGTCACCGGCTCGGTTCTGCCCTGCACAGTGAGGCGCCTGCTCTCAGACGTCACCAGGGTGTATTCTCCTTTGCCGTTGAAGGAGTAGGCGAGGCCATCAAAGGTGATGAAGTGCGGATCTCCAAACACGACACCTCCAGGCAGAAGTCAGGTGGAATTGTCAATGTCGGTGTCAACAAGCATGCTCAAACAGAACCTCTGCAGCATATGAAAGCTGCTCGTATTTCAGAGGTGGATCGGGGGTTCTCTCACCAGCCTTTGGGGAACGGTAGGTCCTGCAGTCGCTGGAGGGCCGGTGTGTGAAGTAGTACACGCAGTTGTCCGACCACAGGCAACAGTAGTAGAAGCTCAGAACGTCGTAGACCCAGTGAGAGGCTCCAGGTACCTTGGGGGGCCTGTTGTAGGGAGGGGAGCCCCAGTCGTGGCCTCGGTCAGGGGTGCTCCCTCCCATGGTGTCTGCTGTCAGGAGCTGGGTACCTGTGCTGTCATAGCAACACTGCTGCCCCGCTGCATACTTAGGGCTGTGAGAACGACACAGAGATCCGTCTGTGATGTCACATCGATATCACAGTGACGCAATAGTGATGTAACAGTGACATCGCGGGCGATCTCAGGATGATGTGATAATTGTGTCATAGGTGATGGCAAAGTGATGAGACAGTAATGTCGCAGTGAGGCGAAAGTTATGTCACAGTAATGACACAAAGGAGGGTAAACACCATTCACTACTTAGGAGAAATCACTTGGCTCACCTAGCATGAATGCCCCTGACGCAGTGGACACTCCCAGGGTGATAAGTGCACACGCTTCCCTTCTCCATGTCACAGCCATAATCCGTCTGAGACAACAAGTGCATTAGTGCAGATGTTACTGATGATTGAGTTGAGATGTTTGAGAGCTAATGAGTTTGAGAGCTAATGAGTTCTTAGTGTCTTTTATAGGGTTTTCACGTAAAATCTCTGGCTAAGTACTTGTGAGGTTGATTTTACGAGGCTAACGTGACATGCTTTCATCTTAAAAGACTCCGAGCAGGGGGCCACAACTCACATGAAACCTGCCTGTGTCGGCTCTAGCCTGGGCCAGAGTGCAGGGGCAGTCAATGGTCTCACTAAGAAAGTCTGGAAGTCGTTTCTCTAGCTGGTCCCATGCCAGGCACTTATCCAGCGCCCAGGCTGCAGAGTTCTGCCTGAACTTGCTCTCCAGGTGCCAGGCCAGAGCGTGGTCCTCACTCCACAACGCCTGTACGTTCCTGAGGCACACACATGCACACACACACACATTACTCAAACAAGACACATGAACAGATAGAGAATCACACATAAACATAAATATCACACAAATACACACAACGAGAGTGTCGAGTTTGGCTGTTTGTTCAACTTGAATTAACTGAAGGAATGACGAAGGCCTGGAAAGTTGAGTTACATCATCGCTACTGGCTTGTTTGCATGTGTGAGGTCGTTGACCCTGTCTTGGCCTACCATGTGCCTTCTGGGTGGGAGCTTGAGCTGACCCTCATGCAACCCAGCTCCCAGTCTGAGAAAGGTCTCTTCGCAGGTTCGGGCACAAAGCTGAATGTGCCGTCGTTAGGCCGGTCTGTGGCCAGGGTGTAGAGGAACCTCCACTCTGACCTCCAAGACTCGGAGTACGGCTCGCCTGAAGAGGAACACAGCAAGAACCTCATCTCTGGATTATATTACGCAACAGAGGGACCAGGGTCAGGTTAAAGGCTGATTGATGGAAACTTAAGACAAATAAGCTTTTTACACGTGCAGAATAGTTGACAGTCAGTAACTTCCACAGATTTCCACAGTTGCTTACAATGGTGTGTGTGGGTTTTGAACACAGAGGTCTTCATTCACAATCAAACCGGGGGGGCTAAAACCCCCATCCATCACTCAGTTTGATGGTGTAGTACCTGTCTCCATATAGCCCCACAGCTCAATGTTGACCCTGTCTGCCTGGATCAATGAAGTGTCCCACGTCATACGCAAAGCCCCTCCCACATTTGGGGTTCCATAGTACTGCCATTGGGTGGAGTTCACCAAGGTCACCTTAAACCTGGGGTCGGTCTTTCCTGTATGGACTGTTGTGAAACACAAAAGAACATTTAATGGTATTTCTTGTGTTGGCAGTTTTGTTTTTTAATCGTCCTTTAAATGTACGTCCCCTGTTTGTATATTGCTTTTAGGTTAGAGACGGTCCAACCCATGAAAATGTTTGAATGGAATGGTGACATCTCATAAAGATAACCTGATAACCAGCTTCCATGTTTGCTGTACGTTGTTCCGTTATTCGTGGAGATCTGAAATGGAATCCAGCCGGTCTCGTACAGCAGAGGGGAGATGCAGTGTCCTCTGCTGTGACCGTCTACATACCCAACAGTCTGGATGTTACCGTTGAACCTACATCATAAACAGGTTATTACTTGATCACATTGTAGACATTGTATTGGATTTATACGTTTTAGTTGTTTGATTCAATCTAAATGTTTATTCAAACATAATTCATTCACAACAAAGCTCTTTTTCAGTGCATTTAAGGAAATGTATATGTTTTGAATCAACAATCATAACACTTTGACAGTTTTGAAATCTGACCCAGGTGCTGTGTCTGGGCCTCGCAGACTCACCTACAGATGATCTGATTGATTAAAGTCTGATTAAAAGTTGCATGGAGAACCATGAAATCGGTTCCACCAAAAAGGGTTCCGGAATACGGAGTGATCTCCACACAGAACTTCCTGTAGTCGGCACAGCAGTTCTTGAGTGACAAACATGTAGTGTGACAGGAACATGAGTCGAACCTGTTGCCACATTGTCCCTCGCATGTCTGCCCTGCTAAGAGAAACAACCATTCTATTAAATGTGTCTGTATTACAGAGTAATAGACGCTGTAAATACTGTATAAGGTCCCTTAAATTTGATCCTGGATGCTGTGATGAACTTCACATACCTGATGTCCTGTAAACATTAGAAGCAAAAAGGATGAAAATCACAGCCAAATGAAAAGTCCCCATTCTGAGTCAGATCTGCAAACAGTCTGACAGCTCTTAGATTTAAATAAAGATTGGAAGTCATGCTGAGAACTCTGTTAATAAGTCAGCCTTTCACACATCAGCATTCACATACCCCTAGTCTAGGTAATGATAGCAAAGGTCATTGTGATAGTGTGTTGTGTATTCAGTCTCCTTAGCTGACCAAATACTTCCCCGGAGGTTTGTTTGGTGCTCTGGCATGTGTTGTGTTGTGTTGTGTGGGGGTTAAACCTGTAGATGGCGATCTCTGCTTTTACACTGAGTATCAGTTACCACTAGATGGGGCCTATACATATATTATGTCTATGGGGTCTATATATCTGTAACTTCTCCCTGTGTTACCAAGAATCTGAACGTCATGTTTACATTTTGTAAAAACAACATGGCCTTCTTGTTAAATGAGAAGTGAGCTGGCTGCAATCCTAGTCCATATTCTGTTTCTGAGACAACACTTGAATAAACGTGTCTTTTGTTGCACCTTTTTCACCAAGTCTAGCCTACTTCAGCTCAAACACAAAATAAATATCGTAGGTTTTGTAGTTTTATTATCAAAACATTAAGGCCTATCCTGTGCAACCCATAACCCACTGGCAGAATATTGCCATGAGACAATAAGACTTCCGTTGTTGGAATATAAACCTACTGACGACAAATATAATTAATATATGCATCTTGAGCAAGACATAAGAAGGCCCTGTTGTTCAAATAGGGTTAATCTCCTAGATTTCCGTATCTATTATTCGTTATCGATTTTACCAGCTTCATGCTGGGAGTCCTGGTGGTTGCCTTGGAAACCTCTGGAGTTGAGGAGCCTCCTGCTGGTCGCAGGTCCATAGTCTTCTTCAGTCTTCTTCAGTTTTGGAAAGCACATGTCTTTGATTGATAGGGCTACAGCATGAAGGTACAATATCGGAGGTCCTCAGTACTGTGTGATCAAATGCATGATGAACGTATGCTTGTTACCTGGTTGCCTGGGCTGGATAAAATAATTTAATTTTCTTCATGTTTTTTCATGTTTCGAAATAAAATGAGGCTCGGGAAGGTTAAATGACCACATTGGTATTCATGCTCTTGAAGTAGAAATTAGCTGCTGGTTTCGTTTGTACGATATGTAGCCTGCAGTTCTAATTAGTATTTTAATTGTTGTTGTTTTTTTTGCTCATGCGGAAGACACTCCAGATACACGCACAAACAGCCTTATCAGATAAAACAGAAACGGGCTCATTATAAAGATGATCTTCTACCGGTGAAAATAAGCAAGAACATCAATGAAAGAATTCATGGGCGTTCGAGATGGAGCAGAAAATATATGATAATACATTCAATTAGGATCCGATTTGCACAGGATTAGCATGTGAATGTGCGATCCATTCAATATGTTACCCAGGAGAAATGGAGAGGGATCAAGGAGCAAAACTCATATCATCTACTAATTTGATTCTAAACAGAACCACGGCTCCCACCACGCTCATCAGGCGCTGTGCAGAAAGCAGAGTGTTTAGGGGGCATCAAACTGATGAGGGGGCATCAAACTGATGAGGGGGCACCAAACTGATGAGGGGGCACCAAACTGATGAGGGGGCACCAAACTGATGAGGGGGCACCAAACTGATGAGGGGGCACCAAACCGATAGGGGGGCACCAAACTGATAAGGGGGCACCAAACCGATAGGGGGGCACCAAACCGATGAGGGGGCACCAAACTGATGAGGGGGCACCAAACTGATAAGGGGGCACCAAACTGATAAGGGGGCACCAAACTGATAGGGGGGCACCAAACTGATAGGGGGGCACCAAACTGATAGGGGGGCACCAAACTGATGAGGGGGCACCAAACTGATAAGGGGGCACCAAACTGATGAGGGGGCACCAAACTGATGAGGGGGCACCAAACTGACGAGGGGGCACCAAACTGATGAGGGGGCACCAAACCGATAGGGGGGCACCAAACTGATAAGGGGGCACCAAACCGATAGGGGGGCACCAAACTGATGAGGGGGCACCAAACTGATGAGGGGGCACCAAACTGATAAGGGGGCACCAAACTGATAAGGGGGCACCAAACTGATAGGGGGGCACCAAACTGATAGGGGGGCACCAAACTGATAGGGGGGCACCAAACTGATGAGGGGGCACCAAACTGATAGGGGGGCACCAAACTGATGAGGGGGCACCAAACTGATAAGGGGGCACCAAACTGATAAGGGGGCACCAAACTGATAGGGGGGCACCAAACTGATAAGGGGGCACCAAACTGATAGGGGGGCACCAAACTGATAGGGGGCACCAAACTGATAGGGGGGCACCAAACTGATAGGGGGCACCAAACTGATAGGGGGGCACCAAACTGATGAGGGGGCACCAAACTGATAGGGGGGCACCAAAATAACTACTGAAAACGGAACTGAACCGAAAAAGAAACCTTGAATATCTGCCGACATGTTGAAAAAACGGACTCAGAATCTTCATGTCTTGTGTGTCCTGTGTGTCTTGTGACTGTAGGCCACACAAATGGCCATCAGCGACACTGATTCCAGATCACGTTATCTCCTGTGAGTCTTTCTACTCGTCAGTCTTAAAACTTTGGAGAACGTAATCTCAGATAACGGGGAGACCGTCGCCATTGACAAAGTAATCTCGCTAACAATAGGGACGCATGTAAACTTCAAGCAGAGATTCAATCTAAGTTTATTTTCCAGACAATGAGTTCTGGTTTAACCGACAACGATATATCATCGCCGTTCTTGTGTGCTGTGAGAGTACCTAGTGTTGATGTTCACACTAAACACACACTAAACAATACGGTGTGCGACAAAGAAAAACGCTACACGGTTTCATGTAGAAATATACTTTACTGTAACTGAACGTTTAATTCAAACAAACAATGCAAATTGAGTGTAGGTTGCCTACATTGCCTCTTCTAAACACCACTTGATACAATAAGGCAAAACTAGTAGTAATTTGCCAATATACTGTAATATTGAAATTATATCCACATAGGCAATGTCAAGGAAAAGTATTACAGTCAGCCTAATTTAACTCAAGCCATTTGGCTTGATAATAAACTCCTACCTCTGAATATAACCTCAAAAATTACAACCACACAAAAAACTAAACAAAGACCAGACATAACACCTAAATGTTTCTCTACCATCATGGATGAGTGCCCACTGAGATATTCCAAATCTCTTACAGTACTGGGAGTGTGCCTTCGGGTCCCTGAAGAGCACTCTACCTTATACAAACTTGTTGACAAGGAAAGACATATTGAGTTGGGGGGGAGGGGAGGGGGGTTGTTTTAACAGGTGATACACACAGTTCAAGGATATGGTGAGGGGTCGGGATGAGGGGGGAGGGAATTTCTGTGAAGCTAAATGTGACCCAGATGCTTGAGCACGCATGTGCTCGCCTGCCCATCTGTCTCTGTCCCCATTTCCCTCTTTCTCTCCTTCTCTCTCTCTCTCACACCCTTCTCTCTCTCTCTCTCTCTCACACCCTTCTCTCTCTCTCTCTCTCACACACCCTTCTTTCTCCACCTATCTCTTCCTCCCTATCTCCCTCTCTCTCTCCTTGTCTCTCCCTCTCTCCCTACTCTCTCACTATCTCCCATCACACATGAATTGATGCTCCCATACAGCGAGTTTTGGCTGTCAAAGCTGGAGGGGTTTGGCGATGTGACTCCAGGCTGAGCTGGATGATGTGGCGCTGTGCCTCTAGCTCCTTGGTATCAGGTCAGTAAATCCTCTCTTCCAGCTAGCTGTACCTGCTGTTTTAAGCAGGCCCCCCCACCTGTTTAGGGGATTACCTGGGCCAAACCACAGCCTCGTCAACTCCCATCACGTCCAGAGTTTTAGTTTAGTTAGAGATCAACAACCGGGATCCCCTTTGGATTGCAAAAACGCCAGAACGTTAGAATGTAAAATGTTCTCTATTCTCGAAGGAGACGCGTTCAGTCAACAACTATAATCCATTTCGGTTGCTGCCTCAGTAAAACATCCTTTCTGTATGTGGAAGAGCCTCTGTGTGACAGCCTGACAGGAATGGCAGATTAGGTTCCTGCACCCTCTTCATAATGGGGGGTGGGGAGGGTGAGGAGGGGAGGGGGGGTTTAACAGTCTGCCTCCATGCTAGGTGTTTCATAAGGGAGTTCTCCTGGTGAGAGAGTGATAGAAAGGTCTTCTACATGCAAGCCACACCTCCACAGAGCTGGAGCCGTAATGAGACCTGCTGTGGTGAATTACAGTTACTGTCCTCGAGACAGCAAAATGAGCCAGATGAATGCTTATTTCAGCAACTTACACCCTACCAGTTGGGGATGATTTAGATTTAGATTTGTTCCTGATCGCAGGCAGCTGCTGTACATCAGAGATGAGAGATGAGATGACATAGACACAGCTTCTTTCATTCAATTTCCATATTTTCTATGAGTCTATGTTAAGTAGCCCAGTTTCAAAAACCATTCAGACATCTTCAGGCCAAAGACACACAACATGTTTGTAAAAATCATTCATTCTTGGGTAAAATTGTCAAGATGCATTACTGTAACGACCACTAATATTTGGACACTTCCATAAATACATTTACATCCTGAAAACAAATCATCACATTATCCATCTACAGTCCGTCCAAACAACATATAACCAAGACCTCCCCCCCCCCCCCACACACACACACACACACACACACTTCCCCTTGAGATTGTGTGTTAGTGTAGGCGTCAGGGTTTATTTTTGTCTGTTTGTGAAACACAAATGTCATTCCTCTGTCTGTGTGAATAGGGTTGACTGCCTGCATTGCGTGTGGAAGGGCATACCCTATCCACCAACCACAGGGAGCTTCCCCTGAATCTCAGCACCTCTCCATCAAACTCAAGTGCTTAAAGCAATTACAACAGCACTCTGCTTGATTGAGCTCCCTGTCAATGGCCTGCCATTCACACTCACACTTTCTATTTTCACCCCCACTTGTCCTCGCTCACGGCCCGCCTGTCCCCAGCAGAGGCCAATCACAGTTCCGGATGCATGCAGCACTGTGACTGGCTGACACGTTGCCAAGACAAACAGACAGCAGGTTCAGGATTCTAAAGTCTGTTGTATATTATATGTTGTAGAGGGATCTTTTTAAAGAATCGTTGACCTTTGTTTTTAGTTCATATTCTTTCATATCAAGCCAAACAATTGTGTTTCTGTGTAAATATATTTACACTTCAGTGATCTTTAGTAATGTTCAGATGCAGGAAATGTTATAAAATATCATGCTTGCACCAAAATGTATATTTTATACCTTTGCAGTGCCTTCATTTATAATAAAATCAGTTTAGTGATGTCATATGAAAATGTGTTTGCGTTTCTTAGCAATACAAGTTTGTTTATATAAACACTTCCTACAGGTAAAGACATCCTATGGTCCACATATCTCTTCCCAGCATTACCCACAGTCTGACTCATGTAAAGGTGGATATTTACAGGTTGTAAAGCTTCTGAAACTCACCAACTTATCTAGCAGCAGGTTTTTCATCATTTGATTCAATCACAAAAACCGTTTCAAAATATCCAGAGTGTGTTCTTATGGAGGTGACCAATCCGGAGATTGATTAAATTGGATGACACGTTGGATTTCGGCCAGCTCTCAGTGGAGAAGAGGTTTGAACCAGGTCCTGATCGTCCACCTCTGACCAGAACATCTCTGGACCACCAGCCTCAAGCCGAACGTAGTCTCTTTAGAAAGTTCCACCTCCAGACACCGCCCTGTGTCTCTGTTGATAATGGGCCCATTCTGGAGGGATAAGGAAGGGGAAGAAGAGGAAAGTAATGATAACTTGAAGCTAGTATACTAAATGTACATGTAGTTATTAAGCAAACATTCTTATCCTGAGCGACTTTCAGCAAGTACAGGGACATTCCCCCCCAAGGCAGTAGGGTGAAGTGCCTTGCCCCAAGGACAACGTCATGTTCCTAGAGCCAGGAATCGCAACCTTCCAATCGACAGCCCAACACCTTAACCGCTCAGCCACCTGACTCTCCTAGATAATAACTTATCTATATATCAGATGCTTTTGTCCAAAGAGAAATCCACGAAGAGGGATTTTAATCTGTGAACTCTTGACCTTTTGATGTCCACCCCTGAGCCAGACCCAGGAGACTCCTGTCGACCATGATGAGCAGAGCTCTGCAGTGGAGCTTTTTACCGCAGATCAAAAGGTCACAGATTCAAATCCCCCTGGATCACTCTGGATAACAGAGTCTGCTAAAGATGCTTTAACAACAATGTTATCTCCGTAAGTAATACAATTCGTTTATTCTTTTCTTCACGCCAGTCCACCCCCAACCCATTCCCACTGGCCCCTGCAACTCCACCCCCACCACCAGCATCCCATCCTGCTGTTCGTATCAACAGATCGTACCTGAGTGAAGTCCCACAGCTGCTGCGACCGCTGATGGGTGTCCTCGCACTTCCTGAGGCACGGTGTTCGTCCCCGGCCCTCGTCCATCAGACACTTGGTGTTGGGGAGGAACGTAGTGGAACCTAGAGGACCCAGCTGCAGGAGGCCATCAGAGGAATACCGAGCCAGCTTCGACAAGAGGATAAGGGATGGGGGATAGCTTAGCAATCAGAGCATTTGATTGCAGATCAAGAGGTCACCGGGTAGAATCCTGCCCCCCAGTATTGCTTTGGATACAAGAATCGGCTCTGTAAATACTTAAAATCCAATAGATAAAATATTCCAACCCTGAATGGACATGCATGATTCACAGCAGTGAAAATAAGCCATGAGTCCATTAAGATTTTGATCCCAAGACTTTGATCACTCGTAATTCGTAAACCAGATTGCCTGAACCAAACATGCACTCGATAGAAGTTTCCAACTCGCTGATCCAATGGATCTCCTTAAAGATTTGATTAGGCGAGAAAAGGATTCGCTACGGAATGACATTGGCTGAGCACGCCTCAACATCTGGACAAGTAAACTTGGGAGATGATGTTGATGGATAGCATGTTAGATCAGCAGTCCCTCACCACTTTGTGTGTTTATGTGCAGGAAAACTGGCTTTGAAAGCTTGTGTTTGTCACCAAACAAAGGGAAGACATTCACAATGTATTGGATACACAAGGCCAAGCCAAAGCTTCTAACCGGGGAGAAAACTTCTTTCTAAAGATTAAAAGGTTCGATAAAATTGGATGTCTGGCAACATGAATGGCAGCTTTCACTCCAGTACGCAGCATCTCCATCTCTATACAGCTTCTTTTTTTTTCACTAAATCTTCAGATATAGTGAATTGAAATGCAAGTACAGCGAATGCTTACACAGAGTATTCATTATACGCTGTAGCACACACTGGCAATGTTCTCTCAACAGTGGCGGATCTAAGGGGTGGCTAAGTGGGAGGAAGCTGCCACAGTAATACTTGCCACAGTACCCCAGGTTTTAATGGAAGTTCATTAGCCAATACAGGTCCTGTATATTAGAAATGAAGTAACATGGTTATTTATTGTGCTGTTGAAAAAGGATATGGTTGTGAAAAAGGGAGATGCATATTTAAATCTGCTCACCTGAGATGGCATGCCATGACAGGAGTGGAGCATTACCCTGTTATCCTGCTCATTCCCCAGGTCTAGACAATAGCCACTGGCTTTGTTGTTACGGATCTGGAAGACAAAGTACAAGAACAAGATATGTGAATATTTAGACCAGAGACCTGGAAGATGGCAGACAATTCTTCTGGAGTTTCATCGTAGCTCAAGTGTGTGTCACCTCTCCGTAGGCCTGTGTGGTGTTGTACACACGCATTTCTGGGTAAACGTTGTCAAGGTACCACTGGAAACTTCGACAACGCAGTTTCTTCCTCAGGGCGACTCGGTCTGAAACATCTCCGAAATCAACTCCGGGGTTCTGTGGAGACAAAACACAGAGCAGGAACTGCATCGTCAACCACTTTTCAGAGCAGAAGGTGTTTTATGCTTCTCATGCTGTGTTGCCTGAAACTACCCTGAAATACCACAGATCCATAGTCAAAATAACCACTGTGTACCAGTGGCAGATCTAGAGATTTTCATTGGTAGTGGCAGAAGGAAGATAGAGAAGAGCCTGTGATAAACGATGAACTCGCAGTGTACAGCAACATTGCTACCTTGAACTTCCCTTCCTTGGACTGAGTGGGATTACATTTCACCAAAAATTAAGGAATTTAGACGGTGATATGAAGTTGGTTTTCTTAAAGCCGCAGAGCCTCTCTCTCTTACACTCATGGGAATGTTCCAAGCCATGTAGACGTGGCTCTTGTAGTCATCCATCCAGACCTCCGCAGCCCTCAGGGCGTTGCGCTTTGCGTAGTAGTCAATGTCATCGTTGTAGGGCTTCTTGGTGCGTTCCATGTGGGCCACACGGGAACACGGCAGGACTTCCATGCTTCCCCCACACTGCCACACCTGTGTGAGGACGGGTTCCAGCAGAGAGCAGAACCAACACATGGTTTTTTCCCTTTCAAGTGGATTCAGAAACAAGCGAGCATTTACAATGCTTCATTGAGCTAACTAAGTCCTGCTGAGTGATTTTTTTTCCCTGTGCGGTTAACAACCTGCAATTTCAGTCATGTATTTCTGAACAAAAGGGCCCCCTCATTGTGTTCACAATTACCTTGTAGATAGTGTCGTCAGGGACAAATCTTCCACAGAATAAAACTCTAGAAGACCTCCAAATAGTATTTAGAATGGCTTCCAATAACCCTGCGAGCTTAACAACATGAAACATCTTCCCTCTATAGAAGAGCAAGCTCTCACTAAGCTGTCTTTGTAAAGCCGCCGCTTTCTGCTTCCATTTATTCTGAGCCCTCCTCACCCCCCCCCCCCCCCGCAGGATAAGTAAGCACACAAGACAGGATGGGAATAAAGGAGAAGAACAATAATTTGATGGTGAAATGTGTCTTTAAGAGTTTACTTTAGCGTATTCTTGCAAGGGTTGTTAAAATATGACTTATTTTATACTCCTCTCAGTTCTTTTCTCTCTCTTCTCTCTCCCCTCTCTCTTTCCCCTTATTTATCTCCCCCTCTCCCTCCTCTTCTCTTTTTCCCTCTCCCCCTCTGTGTCTCCCCCCTCTCACTTTCTCGCTCTCCTCTCTTTCTCCCCCCCACTCTCTCTTCCTTCTTGTTCTCTCTCTTCTCTCTCCTCTCCGTCTCTCCCTCTCTCCTTTCCTTCTGGCAGCATCTACTGTCACCCTGCTGTGTCTTATGTGTCCTTTCATCTCACCTCTGTCACGTCACAACTATCTGAGGCAACCAAGAGAGAAATATGCTAACATAACAGCCTGCTAGCCAGTGGGAAGCTGCAAGCTTACTGCAGAGTCCTGGATCTGGTTCAGTTCTCGCATGGGGAAACAACAACCACACAAAGTCACACCTCACTCTGCGACAAACTCATCATCGTAACTGTCTGATCATCATACTCAAACACAGAAACCCATTCCAGCCTGGCATTTGTTGACGTTTTTTGCCGTCATCGTTTGTGTGCTAGAAATAATCAACATCAGGATAACAGTCTCAAGCAGAATACACCGCGGCAGGAACCATACTTCCACACATTAAACATACCTTATCACACCAACTGTTATATTTATATACATTGTATATCTACATTGTTTATCTCTTTAGTATAATATTTGGTTCCCCCCCCCCCCCCCCAGTCCCCAGTACCCCACTCTGCAAGCAGCCTAATGCTGTTGTCCTGATTTTAGTAATCTCAACTGCAAATCTATTTAGACATTCAGTGTGAGAAATTAGTCAGAGCAACCATATGTTACAATAACAAGCCCTATTGGCACTACCAACAAACAGGATCTAATCTATCAGTGTGCAAACTACATTAGATATTTCTAGAATCTCTCGGGGGTGGGGTGGGGGGGTGGGGGGGGGGGGGCAGATAATCCTTTGCTGATTTTATCAAGTCCTGGAGTCACAGGCACAAACAGTAAGTAAATAACAAGCTTGGTAAACTATTAGCAAATTTACCCGCATGCCCAACTCAATGTTCTCCCCTCCATACACCTCCATTCCAGGGTCTAGGAGGCCAATCTCCCTGAAGTACTCTCTGTTCACCACGAAGGAACAGCCAATCATCGCAGGAGTCCTGAAGTGACAGAAATGAGGTGCTAATGAGCATCGACTACCTATTTGGATTGTTATGTGTGTTTGTTTTTTTTTTTTAATCTGCTGTAGACTCTTGTACATCGGCCGCACTATGGAGACGCATGGTAAGGTTTTATGTCAAGAGAGAAGAGTGGGGTGAGAGTGAAAGAAAAACAAAGGAAGAGAAAGATGAGAGAGAGAGACAGAGAGAGGGAAATAGAGAGAAAGAGAGAGGACAGAAAAAAAAACAAGTGACCTTCCCGGCACCTGATAGGGGCGGTCTCGTCGCCTCCATCCAGCCAGTTTCGAGGAGGGATGATGTACATGCACCACAGAGCCCAACTGTAGCCGTGGGCAGCGCTGGCGTACTGCTGGACCTCCAGAGAGCTGTACATGATGTTGTCGATCATCGGGAGAACAATACGAGTCTTATCCTCCGCTATCCTAGCCAAGATAGGTTGAGCCCTAGTGGAGAGAGAGAGAGAGAGACAGAGAGAGAGCGAGAGAGAGAGAAAGACAGAGAAAAATACAAAAAAATACAAAAGTTCAGGTGGATGGGCTGGTTGCCAATGTGAAGATTGGAACCTTTGAAAGAGATATTATAATAAACACTGGTGTCTTTATATATTAGCCACAACATATATATCTTTAGAGATGACATGGCATGCCTGTACGGAGGTTTAATCTCACCACGCTGTGTTAAACTCGACATGAGCATCAAAGAAGCCAACAATTGGTGCAGAGGCAGCTTTCCAGCCAACGATTCTTGCCCTTGTGAGCCCTTCTCGTCTGCTGTTCCTCACAATAGTCACCAAGCCAGGGTAGAGCTGATTCACGTGCTGATCCAGATCACGCTTCAGCTCCACTACAAAGGCAACGGAATCACACCGTGAAATGACATCACTGGTTTCTGATTTCAGCATTGACAATCATATTTTCCGTATTTCTCGTCTCGCTTTCTCTTTCTCCGTCTCTCAGTCTCTCCCTGTCAGGCACTTTATCAGTACATCTTTCCGGTCTCTCTCTTCGTCTGCCTCTCTGTTATAGGTTGTAAATGGTGTTTGTGTCATGGGTGTAATAGCTCAGTGTCTTTTACTGAAAACACCCACAACTGGATAGATTGCCACAAGATGTTAAGGGGGAGACAAAGATTGTGACAAAAAAGATTGTTTGCTTATTCAAATATAATCATATTGATTTATTTATCTTTCATTTTTGCCAAACTAACATACAGCAAATGAGGGTTCTGGAACCAACGACCTGTTGATCTAAAGTCCAAAGCTCCATCTCTGAGCCACACCCAAACACAAGAGAAGCTATCCAAACACCAGCGATACCCAGCCTTTTGTCTCACCACTGTCACTGCAGTCATCCACCAGAATGATCTCTTTGAGGAGGTGTGGAGGAGTGTGGTTCACCAAGCTGTGGATGGATCTCAGTATCACGGACAAGGCCTCGTTTACGAAGATGAACACCACTCCGATCTGTGGGAGGTCACCTGGGTAGCTCATGGTCTCACACCTGTGAATAACCATCCAAACCACTTTTCACTTCTCTTTTATCTTACTACACTATATTGGCTTTTAAAGGGGTATTGGACACAGTACCAGCTATCTTAAATGAAGCTACAAAGCTATCAGAATCACCTGGTTATGGTTTAATAGTTACCTTTTGGGCCGGTAGTCAGGTATGGATCTATCCAGTGAGACTTGGTCGCTCAGCTGTGCGTTGTATCCAAACTGGTGGTACTTAGCTCTCTCAGGGTCCTGGACAGACTCTCTGGAGGTTCTTGTTTCCCGGCTTTGCCCAGCATGTCCCTCCTTTAATGACAGGGGCTTCACCAAACCTGTGAAAGATTAACATTAAGATGGAATACATGGTTACGCACCAGGCTGTGTAAA
This sequence comes from Protosalanx chinensis, assembly GCA_030340685.1. Classification (NCBI taxonomy): domain Eukaryota; kingdom Metazoa; phylum Chordata; class Actinopteri; order Osmeriformes; family Salangidae; genus Protosalanx; species Protosalanx chinensis. The sequence continues at coordinate 13,956,225 of CM059329.1, read as the reverse complement.
AAAAGAACTATAAAGACGATGATACTTTCTCTTGATTTCTTTTTTTTTTAAACATTATTACTTGATTGTGTAAAAAGATAAGCTTGCAATCTGACATCCATATCACACTTGGGAAAAAAAGAGTGACGGTGGATACAATCAGTGGTCAGACCAGCGTTCTCTCCAGCCTGCCTCTCCAGCGTTCAGGCAACAGCCGACTAACCTTTGGCAAAATAATGAACAGTTGTAACACAAAGTATCAATGTATCTGCCAAAACTCATGTGAACTTATTATTCTCTTGCACCATCCATTCCCTATCACCTGTGCCAAAACCCATGGGCATCTACAGGTTACATATAGTATGATGACTTCATTAATTACCGTTCAGTTGGTGGAAAACTACGTTTTCGAGGTGTTCGAGTCTCTCCACAATTGCCTGCTTATCTACAAGGTTAGATCTCCGGTAAGTTATTGTCTCAATGTTTCCTCCGCCTCTTAGCAGTTCTACTGAACGGTCCTGGATTTTGCAATACACCGAAAACAGTACAATCCCGACGAACACAAAAATATTGACGGTCAACAAAGTTTTAATTCGCCGTGGCACAGCCATGAAACCGAGGTAGTTTCAAATCGACAGCATCTACCGGTAAGAAAGAAGAAGAAGTTTGGACCGAAGACTCCTTCTCAAAGCCATCTCTCGCCGGTGAAAGAAGAGCTGTTAATTCAGCACCATCATTGCAAAGACAACGTTTCTCCAACATGAACCGTATTTTCTCTTCGGATTCTTAACAAACGTTCCACCTCCGCTGCACAACATTCTCGCTCAAGGGATCTAGAACTATGTTGGAAGAAAACACCAGCATCGGATTGTCCACCTGCCACATCAGCAGCAACTCACTCCCCCCTTCACTCTCTCTCTCTCATGGTCTCTCTCATGGTCTCTCTCTCTCTCTTGGTCTCTCTCTCTCTCTCTCTCTCTCTCTCTCTTGGTCTCTCTCTCTCTCTTGGTCTCTCTCTCCCTCTCTCTCTCTTGGTCTCTCTCTCTCTCTCTTGGTCTCTCTCTCTCTCTCTCTCTCTCTCTCTCTCTCTCTTGGTCTCTCTCTCCCTCTCTCTCTCTTGGTCTCTCTCTCTCTCTCTCGCTCTCTCTCTCTCTCTCTCTCTCTTGGTCTCTCTCTTTCTTGGTCTCTCTCTCTCTTACACGCACAAACACACTCACACGTGTACAAGAACACACAGACTAGGGGCAACACATCACAAATTGGTGCATTCCAACCGTTTTGTTGAAACCCAATTGTTGTCTCACACAGGCCTACCTAGTAATTACACACGGTCAATAATTGCTTTAAAGCCTTATTACTTAAATTATTTAACTGGTTACATTATGAATGGAGTAGAGTGCGTCTTCTCAACAGCTGTAGGCTTCGTGTTTTCATCCATCCCTTCACTGTGAATATATTTAAACTCAACCAGCGATCTAATGATATTTTCAAAACACCTAGCCGACAAGGTCAAGGTAAGAGTCCTGTCAGGTAAATGGACAGCTCAACTCGTCATGGGCACACAAGAATAGCCTGCTGTGGAAATGTGCTGATGCCTTTTTTGTATTTTCTGCTGGTGTGATTTCCCAGGTTGGCGCACATTAAGCAGGCAGGTGCTGATCTTGCACAGTCAGTGAGCAGTGATGTTATGCCCCCAGATGCACCCCTGTCCTACCCCCCACGCGGAAATGCAGTTGCAAGCAAACAGCTACAGGGGTTTGCTGCCCTCTACTGGAATGACTATGAACTGTTCTCAACGCTTGAAATTGAACACCTTAAATTACCGGGATCAGATTACAGATCTATAGTTTCGTAAAGACTGATAGCCAACCGTTTCACTGTTTTGGTTGTCAAACACACACTTTTAATGTGACTTCAATTTCCATATAACATTTATAACAAAAACAAAGAAACGTGGAGCGCCTATAAAATATGCCATTGCGTATATTTCACCAACAGAGAGCAGTGTTACTCACTAATGTAGACCTACTCATTAATTTGGCTGCTGTCTATTTGGTCACAGTCACTCGAATTTTTTTATTTTGAATAATTATAATCTAGGCCTCACATAAAACTATTCGAGGTACCATGATCATAGTCAGCAACTGAGTCACACTATTCAACATCTGCAGAGCTCTGCATGACTAATGATCCGTATTAGTAATTATAAATAATTGTCTATCTTGTGACGTGAACCGTAGGCCTATTATGTATTGCAGTGACACTTAAGTGACTATAATACGCAGCTTTAATTGTTCAGTTCCTCGCGCACTATGTGTTGCTTCTCATCCGCAGTGTACATATTCTCCTCCCTGCCCTCAGGAGGGAATTGAGAAGGAACGCGATGAGAAAGAACATGCTTTTCATGACGTCTCAGACTAGACTTCTCATAAATCCTTGGAACAAACTGAACAGCCTACTAAATTAATTTGTTCTCCGGTGTGAACGTGACGAGAGAGCAATGCCAGTGTGGACCGCGCGCAGCTGTCTGGCTGTGGCCCTCACGAGCCACATCATTACGAAGCTCGAGCCTGAAGTCTGTCTGGCAGCGCCGTTACCGTTGTGAACAGGTGCGCGAGGAAGTTACAGGCTGTCGTTTCTCGACAAGCCTCAGGGTGACACGCCTCGACTAACCACATCATTGGAGTTGACTTAGAAACGCTCAAGAATCCAAAATAACTTTTAAAATGACGCGTGTACAAATGAAATGTGAAGTACGTGGACAACACTGTGAATTCAGTGAATGGAAACGTTTATTCATAAATCCAATATTTTCCACATGGCCCCTGGGGTGACGGAGTAGAGATATATAATCATGCGGAAAGGAATATTTGACGTCAAAGCAGGATTGTTGCTCAGTGTGGAATACACGAGATTTAAATGGATATGTTAGAGTAGAGTAGATAGTTCAATGCACTAAGTAGAATCAGAATCAGAATGAGGTTTAATCACTATGCAAGGTTTACAAACATAGAATTCACGGTGGCAGAAATGAGCAAACATAGAACATATATGTGAAATAATAATAAAAAATGAATACAATGTAAAATACATCACAATCTTGATACAAATAACATATAAGTATAAGTTACAAAGTGCAAAGTGGGATGGGTATATATAGTACGGGGGGGGGGGGGGTGTATATACACAGTAGTGCAGTAGACATAATAGAGTAGGTTTATTGATATATGATGATGCCAAATGGCAAGAAGAATTCAGTGACGGCATTTGTGTTTGCATTCAGGGTCACTAGGTCCACCCCTCTGGGTCCACCCTGCCCCCTGCTGCTGTCAAGTCGATGATCATTTGAGCCACTTCCGCGCATGCTTGGCGGAAATACGTCAGAGGGGCAAAAGCAATTGGGATTTACTGTACCAACGAAAATGCGATCCATTTCGCCATGTAGGACAAAGTGGAAAGTGGGCTTTAAATGTAACGTGAAACACGTTTAGAAAAAAAGGGTTTTCATCTGATCAAAACGTGACACATGATGTCCAGTCGCGCGTTAAGGAGTGAAGAATTCGAGATCGGACTAAACAGCGACTTGGTAAAAAGACGATTCGTTCTCTGGATGGGGTTCGCTCTATTTGATGGATGGTTTCGCGTGTAAGGCTAAAACCACAAAGTAAGATCGTATTCATCGTGGATTTATTAGTAAAATCATTCAGCGTTTCACTGCCACTAGTAGGCATGCTTACTTGTGTTATTACTGTGCTGTAGGCTGCACTATGGGGCGACATTAAAGCGTGAGGAGTTGCTACACATGTAAATGCTGTTTATGTAAAATGTTAGGCGATCCGTAACATCGATGAATACACATGCATTTTTTTACTGTATACTTCTGATGGTGAAGACTGTAATCCAATGACGAACACGTTTCCCGACATTATCTATCTTTTGTCTGCCTGTGGATCTACTGCAACATTGAAAACAAAGTTGCGAACAAGAGAATTCACAAAAATAAACTGTAATACAAAGTAACGTTGCCATGTGACGTATTGTCATTGTTATGAATCAACATGTTTATACAGTGTTTGATGTAAACAACCTTCGTTCTTATGTTATCCTCTCTCACGTTGGCTTAGGTTTGACGTTGAGCTTGGATATATTGTTAAAAAAAAATCAGATCTACGTCCTTTTGAGAGACGGGAAACATGGATGGGAAAATCAAACGCAGCCGGAGGTCAAGATCGCAACGAGACCGAGTGCGGAGAAAAGTCGCTCCTGATCACGTTCAGAACCGGAGTCATTCATCTGGATCCGACCGTGGACAAAGTCCTTTCGGTAATAATAAGGCCCTTCGAAATGACGGAAAACAGACTGATTTACATCCTGACCGCCACCCACGGCCTCTGAGGAAGAAGAGGCGAGTTTTGGGATGTCAGGAGGAAGATATTATTGATGGGTTTGCCATCTCCAGTTTTTTGAGTCTGGACAATCTAGAGGTGAGTTCTCCTGCTCTTTTGTTTGTGGTTTAAAGAATGAAGGTATCTGGATGTGTATAGTTACATGGATAGGATGTTTTCATGTTCACTCCATCTAGGCATTCACCAGTCATCTGAACACTTGATCAGGTTCCCCTGGACCAGTTTGTACTGATTGAAATGGAAAAAAGCCAAGATTATCGGATGTTTTAGATAGTTGGAGCGTTGTTCAGAAGGCGATCGAGTTGAGATACACGGTGCCGTTTTCAAAGAACCTGTGTTTGCACTCTGGCTGTCGCTCCCTCAAGTGGAATGACACGGAAACCCCACACCCACCCCACACCCCACACCCACCCCATAGTGTTAGAGAACCTCAACCTTCTTTGACACGAACACACACAAGGGAACCATCTGAAGAAACTCACAAGTTCTAAATAGCTTCAGAAAGACGCAGCAATTTCAGTGATTCCCTGAGTGAATTGGATAGGAACTTAATACAAAGTATTAATAGTGTACTTGGAACACCGGGGGCAGTAGTTTTTCCTCTCTCAGTTCCTCATGCCAGGTGGGGATCTGTACAGAGACATGAATGCTTAGTGACAGTGAAGGATGTTCTGCTGTAACGAGACAGACGTGATTCACAGCCTGACTGGGGTCTTTATCCACACAATCAATACAGTCATTCAGATGGGGTTTCAGAAAAGGTCCGAAAAAGAAAGATGGATGAACTGCAGATGAAGGGGAAAGGAAACAAACATGTAAATCTTAACGTTCATTTCTCAGAAGGGAAGGGAATGACAACATGCATGCACAGTCGGTGTGTGAACGGTTGTTTTTCGAAGCAGATTGACTCTAATCTCACAGATATTGTTGAACCTGAAAGGCATTATCAGTCATCGTAGAAAGATGCTCAGTATGTGTTTTTCCAGCAACATCATCCAAGCTCAGAAGTACAGCTATCTGATTGGATGGGATGATCTGTTGTCTTCAGTCCTGTCTCTGACAAACAAGAAAACTAAGATTTTCTTTTCTGTTGTTTTTTCCCAAACAAGGAATCAGAATGTAATGTTTGTAATTGTGTTCTGGTGGTGTTCTACGCATCTTTAACCCTGTTGACCCTGAACATGTTTCAAGCTGTGGTAATCTGTTTGGGAAACACCCCCCAATAGGTTTGAAAGACAAACTATCTTCACAAGGGAAACCTTGTTAGCGCTATAATGATTTTTCTTTTTTTACCTCCTTGGCCTAGGTGCTACCACAATGAACTCATTCAGTACCCTCGTAAATGAGTCAATAATGGGAAAAGCTTCCTAATCCAATCCGTCCTTAACCAGTAACCCTCTGTTGATTTAGACCCTATATACGCTAATGTTGTTATTTTGTTCCTCGCTGCCACTTCGGAGCCCCTTGAGGTTTATCCGTATCTTATCCAACTCATCCCTGTAAGATAGCGCCCCAAGGCCTCAAACATACAAAGACTTTCACCTATACTTCATCAGCGGCAACACCTGTGTGAGGAGAGGAGAACATAGTTTAAAGAAGGAAAAGTTACATAGCAGCACAGGATGAATTAAGTTTGACAAGGAAAATATTTTTATTTCACTCTCAGCTTTGTTTAGTTTAATATGCAAGACGTGTCAAATGTATACGGGAGTCAGGTGGCTGAGGGTGTCAGGCTAGTAATCAGGAGAACCCTGGTTCAAACCCTGGCTGTGCCAACATGACGTTGTGTCCTTGGGCAAGGCACTTCACCCTACTTGCCTAAGGGGGAATGTCCCTGTATAAGAGCATCTGCTTAATGACAAAAATGCAAACATTTTAAAGTTCAGAGTGCTCTACTGTGAGATGGGAAAAGTTTATAAGTGCTCCTAAAAACAAAGTTGTTTAGAACCAGTTGCAACCCTCAGATAATTATCTTTTGAGTTTGTGTCTTGTCTTTTCCATGTGTGCTCTGATGAACAGCTGAAACACTGCCTATCAAGTCAAAAGATTCAAACTCCAATAGTGGTTGTTTTTCAAGAACAAAGCAATTCATTTGGAATTGGAATTGGAATTGCCTAAACTTCCTTTGACCCTTGTTTGCGTCTGTGACAATCCAAGAGACAATGATCTGGAACAGTGAGAGAAGGCCAGTGGCAGATCAAAGAATGCAGTGAGAGGACGTACGTAACACTGGGAGGACCAAGCAGATAGGATATGACCTGCTGATAAAGTGGTTTTCATAACAGTGTAAGACAGCATTGCCCTGCGTTTCGTTCCGAGCGTGTCCATGTATGTCCTTGGTCATGGATCGCGCATGAACCCTGCTTTGGGAAAGTCTGTGTGTGGATGTGATAAGAACGTGAACGAGAGTCTTTGTCTCTTTGCTCGGTGTTCTGTGCCAAAAGCCATGTTCCTTGTGTCTTTGGAGGGGGTGAGCGGAGGGAAGAGAGAAAGAAAGAAGATAGAAAGAAGAGAGAAAATATGGAGTGGCCAGCCAGGGAATCAAAGAAACCCTAAAGACGAACGGTGACTCGTTCGACAGTCTCATTTTGTCGCACCCTCCCCCCTCTCTCTCTCTCTCTCTCTCTCTCTCTCTCTCTCTCTTGTTTAGTTTTCTGCTCTTTCACAATGGCAGTTAAAGTGAAGGAACGATGTGTGTTTACCAGCTGCAGCTACTGAGGCACAGTGCAACAGTAATAACAGCATCTCAGCTTCCACGCCTGTAGCATCTGCCTCCCCCGGTGAAACAGTTGGGAGTGATCCAGTCCCCTTTCCTTTAATAAAGCCTTCTACTCCCTCCCCCCCACACACACCCTCCCCCCCACACACACCCTCCCCCCACACACACCCTCCCCCCACTCCCCCCTTTTATGATGACTGAGCTTTGGATTTCACCGTGATAGAATTTCATTAATACTAAATCTGGGATTAGTCATTTGTAGAGCGAGCTGTCAGACGATGGCCCTGTGCGTTAGATATCCTGCCTGCGAGCGGACGTTCTGACGCCTCACCTTTTCATAAATAAACGGGCGGCGTTTAATCTACTAGCTCAGCCTCCCCCCTCCCCCCATCCCCACCCTCCTCCCCCATTCAAGGCAGGCATAGCGTGTACACACACACACACACTGACATATGTGATGTCATGTAGCCTGGTAGCGTGACAGTGTTCACTGCTGTGTTTCATTACGTGCTACGCTGGTGTTTTACCACCAAACCCCATAAACTCTATTACCAGACTAGCCTCCATGTACAGCTCCACACACAAGATCAGTCTGCTGGGCCTAAATCCTGCTCCAGGCACTGATTGATTCAGCTCTGTGCTCAGATGAATGTATTCTTGTGTTCTAGTGTCCAGTCTCTCCCTGGTGGTGTGGAGGGTGGTGGATCCTGTCAGGTGGTGTGGAGGGTGGTGGATCCTGTCAGGGCAGGTGTTGTGGAGGGTGGTGGATCCTGTCAGGGCAGGTGGTGTGGAGGGTGGTGGATCCTGTCAGGGCAGGTGTTGTGGAGGGTGGTGGATCCTGTCAGGTGGTGTGGAGGGTGGTGGATCCTGTCAGGTGGTGTGGAGGGGGGTGGATCCTGTCAGGGCAGGTGTTGTGGAGGGTGGTGGATCCTGTCAGGTGGTGTGGAGGGTGGTGGATCCTGTCAGGTGGTGTGGAGGGTGGTGGATCCTGTCAGGGCAGGTGTTGTGGAGGGTGGTGGATCCTGTCAGGTGGTGTGGAGGGTGGTGGATCCTGTCAGGTGGTGTGGAGGGTGGTGGATCCTGTCAGGGCAGGTGTGGAGGGTGGTGGATCCTGTCAGGTGGTGTGGAGGGTGGTGGATCCTGTCAGGTGGTGTGGAGGGTGGTGGATCCTGTCAGGGCAGGTGTGGAGGGTGGTGGATCCTGTCAGGTGGTGTGGAGGGTGGTGGATCCTGTCAGGTGGTGTGGAGGGTGGTGGATCCTGTCAGGTGGTGTGGAGGGTGGTGGATCCTGTCAGGTGGTGTGGAGGGTGGTGGATCCTGTCAGGTGGTGTGGAGGGTGGTGGATCCTGTCAGGTGGTGTGGAGGGTGGTGGATCCTGTCAGGTTGTGTGGAGGGTGGTGGATCCTGTCAGGGCAGGTGTGGAGGGTGGTGGATCCTGTCAGGGCAGGTGTGGAGGGTGGTGGATCCTGTCAGGTGGTGTGGAGGGTGGTGGATCCTGTCAGGTGGTGTGGAGGGTGGTGGATCCTGTCAGGTGGTGTGGAGGGTGGTGGATCCTGTCAGGGCAGGTGTCAGGTAACACTGCGAAGTTCAAATCTCACTACGGCTGACCTCAGCTCCACACACTGCAAAAACTTGCACTGCGAGGTGGGTACGCATAAGGTACTTGTTTGTGCGCACATTGGTGTGTCTTCGTACATGCATGTTTGTGTCTGTGTGTGTCCTGCCCCCCCCCCCCCCCCCCCCCCCCCCAGCGAGACAGGAAGCAGACTGATTCAGACTCGACCTCCATGAAGCCCTACTGCGATTTCCCTGTCTTTGTTTTCCAAAGCTTGTCTGTATCTGGAGCTGCCCCCCCCCCCATCACCCCACTCCACCTACCTCACACAGGTCACCATCAAGCCTACTGCTCATCCAGCCAGTTGCGTTGAAGAGCAGAGATACAAAATGCGGTGTGAGTGACTGTGTGACCTCAATCCTGTGGCTTCCTAATGACTGTTGGCCCTGTTTGGTGGCATACCGTTTAGTCCTGATAAGTAGGCCTATCCACTGTGAACGGTGCTGTTCCAATTTTAGAGTTCCAATTTAGAGGGGGAGGCAAATTCTCTCTCTCTCACTCTCTGTCTCTTCTTACTCTCTCCATTCCTCCTCACCCTCTCCATCATCCTTCTCTTTCCATCCCCCTCCACACTCTCTCCCCCCCTCTCCCCCGTTGCTTCACTCTGCAGGTATAGCGCAAGAAGTGTCCGACAAACTCCAACTCCGAGGGAGATTTCCTGTTAGATGCTGCTGAATCTGATTGGATGGTTTTAGGGCTTCTGAGCTGCTTCTGTGCAACACGGTTGGCGCTGAAGTTTCAGGCCTGATGAGCCCAGGCCGGCACAGAATGACTGACAGCAACAAGGCCTGTGGTTCTCGGATGGTTGGTTATATAGCCGTTAGTTGGCTTCCGCAGGCGAGCTGAGACGAGTCTGGATGTCTTGAGGGCTGTGGAACCTTTCAGGAGCTCCCCAGTGGTCGTACCCGCACGTTAGGCAGACGTTCAAACTTTCCTGCATTAAATTCACAAAGATCACACCTGGTATCAGGATCACAGGCTGTCAGGTTGACAACTGGAAGTGGTGTGTGTTTAAGTGTGTGAAGGTGTGTGTATATGTGTTGACAGGTAGGTGTGTGTGTGGATGGGTAGCAGTGTGTGTTTGGATGCGTAGATGTGTGTGTGTGTGGATTGGTGGGTAGGTGTGTGTGTGTGTCTAATATACAGCTGAGGGCTGAGACACTAACTAAGCTGATTCCCCAGCTAAGCAGCATGTGTCTTATCTATGGATTTACAGCTTGGAGATTACAGATTGCAGTATGAACTGGAGCTAATGGACTCAACGCCACCATGTTTGATAACATCAGCAGGATTCGTGCTCGGAATCCTGGGCTAGTATGAATGAACGCTTAGCACGATCCATAGATGTCTTTAAATCTATATACAGAGTGCTTTTACATGTCAGTTTATTCCAGGATCCCCTGTGATTGCAGTGGCAATAAGCCATGTTAAGTGTGGGGGGGGGGGGGGATCTCCGGGCCCTGACCCTCGCTTGTAACACATCTCGCGTTACGTCCATCCAAGAGAGTTGTCACGACGACACCGCTCCGTTAATGATTCATCGCAGGTTATAGCAGGCCAGAGAAGCACTTACAGGCCGCCATTAGCCGATTGCATACCCTGTGCACCCCCCCACCTCCCCCCGTACGACGCAAATAGGATCTGAATAGCATACCCCCCCCCTAGTATCTCTTGTCCTTTGTGAATAGGTTTTGAAGAGTGTGTGGGGCGAACTGGTGAGAGAGAGCTGGAGGCTTCTTCTACAGGGGTCTCTTAACGCTTCATCAGGTCTGTACGGAGGACGACTGGAACATACCCTGTTAACGCTGCAGATTGCTCCAGTGCTGTTTGACAGACAGGGTACTGGTACACCTGTGTATGACTGCTGGGTCAGAACTGTAACCTGGGGATTCAACAGGGATTATTAGATCCATTGTGTGTTACACAAAGCTGGGCTCCTTCATAGACCAGACAGAAAGGTGAATCATCCTGGGGTTTCACCCCACTGACAGGCAAAAGGGTGTGTGTATTCACCATGATTAGAAATAGAGACCTGATGTATAATTTATTCATTCACTCGATATTCCCTTCCCCCCCCCCCTCCCAATCTGGGACACAGGGCTGTTTTAGTCAGGAGGAATGTTTCTACATCCCTCCACTCTTGTTTCCCAGCATGCTCCTGTCACGAGAACGCTGCACCAGCTTTTCCCCCTGGCGAAGCGAGGCTGTGATTATTTGGATCAGTGTGCTCCGGTAACAACGCGGTGAAGGAGGTGGAGAAACAGAACGAGACGTTACTCACCACACCGTGCCTGGGCTTTCAGCACGCGCCATGAATATTAATATCACTATGGCAATGGCTGTGGAGATTAGCTCAAGGTAACACCGCTGTGGAGGAAGGCTGGGGGGACTGTAGGGCCCAGCAGGGGAGGTTCACACGTGTTAGCTGACTGCGGATTAGCCATGCTTCCATCGAACAGCAGGATAGCTAGGCCAACGGCCCCCCGCACCCACCCCCCCCAGGGCCCCCCAGGGGGGGAACGTATTCGCCGTCAACACCCGTTCCGAGGCAGCTCTGTAATCGCCCAGGCATCTGTTGAGATCACCTGCGATTATTTGCTGCTTAAGGTTGGTTTTGGTGGGAGGGCGCTCTGCGCTCGATGGCAGGTGTAGCAACAGAGCGTTAAGACACCCCCCCCCCCCCCCCCCCCGCTGCCCCTCCCCCCCAGAAGGCTTTGGCTGTTGTCCAGGCCGGCTGGCTGAACATGGGGCTGTGTGAGTCCACACTCCACAGCCTGACAATGGGCAGCAGCTGTCCACCCAGATTCTGTCTCATAGGCTGCCTCAAAGGATATGACCTGAATACACACACTCGGCCATGCCCTGGAGGGCAGTGTGTGTCGCTACAGTTTCTTTTGTCTCTGAGATCTGTGTTTTTATTGATTTTTTTCCTTTCCCTCCTTTCATGACCTCTTCCCATTGTGACTCCTTTTCCTTTTCATGATGTCGAAGCCTCGGCAACACAAACAGGTCATTGGCCTCGCACTCTTGTTTTGTCTTCCCTCCCTAAGCAGCTTCTTGTCTCGTTCCCGCTCTCTCGTAGCTGGCTCTGAGGAAGAGGACGAAGAGTCTGCGGCCCCAGCAGGGGCAGGAGAGGTGGGGCAGACCGGGGAAGCAGAGACCCAAGCCTGACAAGGCCCTGGCTCTCGTGAACGGTTTCCATGTCAACTCGCCGGACGTGGAGCGTGGCCCGCCACCGGAAGAAGAGAAGGAGAGAGGGAAGATGAAAGTCGGCGCCAAGAAGAACAAGCAGGTGAGCCCTGAGGCTGTGAGGGTCTCGGTCAGGATGTGGGGAGGTGTGGAGGTCTGTAGTGGAGGGCAGGGGCCTTTTTCATGCTGTATTGGACAGTTTTTAAGTAAAGTGTGACAATAAAAGCAGGATGAGACAGAGAAAGACGTGCAATAAAGGGCCAAGGCCAGATTCCAACCCCGGCTGTAAGACCACAGCTTCCATCGGGGGTGTTCAGCCCTGGTCCTCGAGAGCCGCTGTCCTGACAGTTTTAGATGTTTCCCTGCTCAAGCACACCTGATTCTAATAAATGGTATTTATCAGGCTTCCACAGAGCTTGATAACGACCCTTCATTAGAATCAGGTGTGTTGGAGCAGGGAAACTGTCAGGACAGGGACTCATCGAGGGATTGAACACCCCTGGCCTACATGCTACACACACTCATCCGGTGAACTACCAGGGTACCCTGTGTTTTGGTTCCACGTTCTCTGTATTTCAGCTTTCTGTGACGCCTTTTCAACACTGTCACTCTCTGAGGTGTTGATTGCAGCCACCAGTTCCTCAATGAAGTTCTCCAGTGGCTTTTTTCTTCTTCTTATCTTCTCAAAGCTTCACATCCACTGTGTGTAATTGCTTCATACAAGTCTGCTATACAGGAAGTAAAGAGGGAGCCAAACAGGAAATGAGGTCCAATAAAGATCTGTGATGAGAGAAGACGAGTTTTGTTAGGAGGCTTCCTCTTCGAGGCAGGAAGTGTCTGTGTCTCTTTTTTATCAATTTTTTTGAGATACACACGCATTTCATTATGCTTCATTTTTTGGGGGTCTGGAAAACGGCTTAGCAAGATCAGTATTACCTAGGAAACACCCAAACGGATGCAAATACAGTACAAGAACTTTGCAATGACGGTGGCCTATGCTAGTTTGGGAAGCTCTTCTAATAGCCTGACCCAGGTTAGCTAAACACAACACATGACATGCTAAACTTACTAAGAGAAAGAGCACCAATTAGTTTGTGAATGACACCCTGTACACTGCATGTGTCTTCAGCTGTCAGACACACCACCTTAATGACGCATGGATGATCAAAGCCCGATACGTTTATTTACTAGTGTGGTGGAGATATGTGCGAAAACAGGGTTATGAATGATGTTTCTGTTTGTCAGCAAAGAGAGGTTCAGGGGATCTTGTCAGGATCAAAGCTGATTCATCAAAGCAAGCCAACAGCGCTTTCCAGGAAGTGTTACACAAAACAGGCGTTTTTCAGGCCTCTCCCCGCCAGCTTACAGATGACGCATTTGATGTACAGCTGCTCATTCCTGCTGTACGTTAATAGTCGGTGACATCAAAAGACCTTTTCAGATGAGGATACTCGTGCTGTCGTAGGGAACCAATATTTGCTTTGCAAACTCGACATTCACGTATGACATGTATTCAAGCATGCAGTCGTTTGGCACACAAACTGACACGTATAAACACACACATGCGCGAACAGATGCTGTGAGACAGGATGGCTGTATCCTGTCTTGGACTAGCACTTTTTCAGGGATGAGGCAATTGTATCGTTAGAGACTGCCGGATCAATACGACATTATCAGACAGTTCCTGGTTCCTCATCATAGCCTAGGCTGCCGAGCGATCCATCACTGTACTGTTTCCTTTTCCGTTTGCGCGGAAACAATTTGCCATGGCTTTGAGGGTCAATATATATAGAAATAACATACATTTACTGCATATTTTTTATTTATTCAAGAGCCACTTCTGTCATGCAGACTGTGTGTGTACTGTACGTGCGTGTGCACCCCCCTGGGATTTGGCAATCCAATTATCCATCATGTATTAATGTGGATGTAACTGAACAAACAACCCTTCTCCAGTAGAGAACTGGGCCCTCGTGCTGTCTGAGGTCTTCCGGGGTCTGGACAGGATCTCAGCTTGCTTTCAATCAGGTTAACTGTGTCTTTGAAACAGATGTCCTTTATGATGTTCTTCTGTTCTGCTAGAATGTCTCATTGTCTCCCTCTGCTGTTTGAAAGCATTCTTGAGCAGAAAATGTATTGCTGGTGGTTGAAACATGGTTAAGAAATGATCCCTTATTAGTCCCTGTATTGTAATACACTGTTATAATTGTACACTGGTAAAAAGAAAATCGCTAGTTTTGTGAAGATTGTTGCCGTGATAAATGTTCCATTTTAATGCAGAGTACGTTGTCCACTGGTAGCCTAACCAGTAAGATCAAACCGGTGTGGTATTGAAGAAATAATGCCATAACTCCATAGATATTGTAAAAGAAAAATACATAAATTGTATTGTGATATATTGTTCCAAGGATAAATCTTTCCAACCCTACTTGTTCTCCAGGGATCTCAGAAGAGCAGGAGCAGAGCTGAGGTCCCCAAACTGGGAGGTCTGCAACAGAGAAGCACATCCAAAGACCCTCACAGTGAGGTGGGCACATCTCACCCACACAGACCAAACAAACAACTACAGATTCATTCAGCTTTCATCGAGTGGCGTTAAGAAGGGGATTTGAACTGGCCACCTCTTGATCCACTGAGTCAAATGCTCCTAGCTTGTGCTCCACTCATTGCCACAACACGTCTTAAGCCAAAAGGCTGATTTAACCTCAAGTCTGAGTCGGTCTCCTCAAATGAATCTGACTCCTGTTTTTTTCCGCAGACTTCATTCTCAGGACGGGGATATTCGGTGAGTAACCTGAATGAGTCCTGACACCTCCCTAGTCTGACAAGGGGTCTGGCTGCGAGTTTGACTGAACACTTTTACAAGCTAGTTATTTCACTGGATGACATGGAAGCTGGGAAATATAACAGATGTCAGACGCTGGAATTTGGGATTTGCGGGGTGTGTGTAATCTTGACATGTTGACAGTGAGCAGAGCAGGATCCATTAGTACTCCGGGGGGGGGTAGGGGTGCTGGTGTGGTTTGTGGGGGTGGGGAGGGAGGTAGGGGGGTGGGACTAGGTTCAGTGTGAACTGTCTGGATGATGTACAGCTCACCGAACTCTGGCCCGCAGCGTTGGACTTGATTAATGTTCCCACAGCAGTTAAAGGAACAGCTGTCACCATAAATGAGGTGACAGAATGAATGCGAGTTAATCCCCCCCTCTCTCTATCACCCTCTCTCTTTCTGTCTTCCTCTCTCTATCACCCTCTCTCTTTCTGTCTTCCTCTCTCTATCACCCTCTCTCTTTCTGTCTTGCTCTCTCTATCACCCTCTCTCTTTCTGTCTTCCTCTCTCTATCACCCTCTCTCTTTCTGTCTCCCTCTCTCTATCACCCTCTCTCTTTCTGTCTTCCTCTCTCTATCACCCTCTCTCTTTCTGTCTTCCTCTCTCTATCACCCTCTCTCTTTCTGTCTTCCTCTCTCTATCTCCCTCTCTCTTTCTGTCTTCCTCTCTCTATCACCCTCTGTCTTTCTGTCTTCCTCTCTCTATCACCCTCTGTCTTTCTGTCTTCCTCTCTCTATCACCCTCTCTCTTTCTGTCTTCCTCTCTCTATCACCCTCTGTCTTTCTGTCTTCCTCTCTCTATCACCCTCTGTCTTTCTGTCTTCCTCTCTCTATCACCCTCTCTCTTTCTGTCTTCCTCTCTCTATCACCCTCTCTCTTTCTGTCTTCCTCTCTCTATCACCCTCTGTCTTTCTGTCTTCCTCTCTCTATCACCCTCTGTCTTTCTGTCTTCCTCTCTCTATCACCCTCTCTCTTTCTGTCTTCCTCTCTCTATCACCCTCTCTCTTTCTGTCTTCCGCTCTCTATCACCCTCTCTCTTTCTGTCTTCCTCTCTCTATCACCCTCTCTCTTTCTGTCTTCCTCTCTCTATCACCCTCTGTCTTTCTGTCTTCCTCTCTCTATCACCCTCTCTCTTTCTGTCTTCCTCTCTCTATCACCCTCTCTCTTTCTGTCTTCCTCTCTCTATCACCCTCTCTGTCTCTTTTTCTCCCTGTCTCCCCCCTCGATCTGTCTACCCACTAGGGTGGTGGTGAATGGTGACCAGGTTAAATCTTACCTGACGTATGAACGTGATTTTGAGGTTTGCGATGTCTTATCTAAGGTGTTTTCTCTTGTTTTGCTCTTACAGTGTGACAGCGAAAGCGACGTTGACGACAAGGTAAGCAGGTTCCCCCGCCTGCCGTCGAGGCGTCGCACGCCCCCACCGCTCACTAACATGTCCCGTTCCCTGAGGGTGGCGTTTAGGAATGAACATTTCAGCACATTTTCACGATGCGTCACATTTGAGCAGGAAGCAAGAACACCCCATGTCTGTTTATCCATTAATGTACACCCCCTCATGCCCTAGTCGGGGGGGGGGGGGGGGGGTCATGTGACCTGGCCTGGCTGGGTTGTGTTGGGGGGGGGGGGGGGGGGGGGGGGGGGGCAGATGGCAGGCCAGGATTGGCAGCCAGCCTGTCTTATTGCCAGGTCAGGACAGGGTAAACACTGAGGGATCGTGTCTCTGGTGGGCTGCAGATTGACACAGTGTCTAGTTCATACAGGAGTCAGCAGCTTTACTGAAACACAAGGTTCATTCTGATCATATTCACATCAACATTTGGTTGGATAATAATAATAGTAATTAGACAAACCTGTTGATAAAAATAACAAAAACTAGCAAATACATGTGTGTACCTGGAGAGAACAAGTACAGGCTTTAGGCTGTAGAAGTCCTGAAGTCCTAATTGGTATGAACTTCAGCCTGAGATACAATTAGTGATTTGAATGTGATTGGACATGCTGCACCCCCGTAACCATGTCTTCCTAACAGTCTGGAAGCCTTCACCAGGTATAGACATAGAAGGCCCACCTTTACCACCGCAGCTTTAAAGAATTTGGACAGTGTGCTGTCGCAGGGTAGTTTAGTTTGATGCATGATGTAGTTGCCCCTCTGTGGGGTATTGGAACATGCTCAGTGGGGGTACGTAGACTCTGGAGGGACTCGAAAGTGTTTTAGTGCGTCTTGGGTTACAGCTGCTGAGGGAAGCCACTTTAAAACAAGTGTGGCTCTACCCTACGCTAGAGCTACATTAGTTAAGCCACATTATGAAGATATAAAACAGTAGAAAATTAATAGTAACTTTATTGTCATTACACACATACAAGTACAGGGTAATGAATTGTATCTGAGTAGATTAAATAAATGACATTAGCTTCATAGTAATACTAATTTCCTCCCCCCCCCCTTCTCCAGGTCTCGGGGGTTGATGCAGACAAGCTCTTCACGTTACGGATAACGTTTGGTAAAAATCTAATTTTTATTCGAGGCAATTACTCGCTTCATCATGACATAAAAGTATAAAAGTCTATCACTAGTAGTAATAATATTGTGCACCGTGGAAGACATGCCGCTAATTTAATTCTATCTGGGCACAAGTGCACGTTTAGAGACCTGTAACTTGGCTGTGTGATGTCTTGTAAATGAAGCTGAAATGTCAAATGAGAGCGAGTTAAGTGAAGTTATTTGTTGTGGTTTTCTCACATAGCCGAGATGTTTCCTTATAAGGGCAGCGGAACTTTCTGGCTGCCTTCAAAAGCGCCACATCTTCAACCCAAAGCCTGTTGGGACTATGTGGTCACATTTCACTTCATTTGACCTGCATAACCATCCCTGATGGGCATATTCACACACAACACACACACACACACAACACACACACACACACACAACACATGCTAATCCCAATGGCGGTGAGAATCCTTTCAAGCTGAGCCAGGGCTTTAATGTGCCTTGTGAAAGCGATTAGAAGGCTTGTGTTAACTCTTCCCTTCAAGCAGCTTGTGGTGGACTCAGGAGGGACCTGTTTGTTTTAGGAAGTCTTCTGTTGATTCAGCTAGCTGACTGGTGTTCAGGCAGTTTAAGCTTCATGGCAATATGCTGAACACACAACTCTCTCCCATGCCAACCGCCCCTTGCCCATACTGCTGAGACTTCAACAAGTTTTAAACTGGATTTGTTTTAGATCAAAAACATGGGTTCATGGGTGGTAGAGAATGGTTAATAACTGTGTCTTCTCTCTCTTAATTTCTCTTTTTCTCTCTGTCTCTCACCCCCATTCATCTTTCTCTCCATCTTCCTCTCTGTCCTCCTCTCTCTCTCTGTGTCTCAGAGTCTCCAGCTGAGCTCCAGCAGACCCCAGAGGTGTCCAGTACCACCTCCTTCACCAGGGTGTCTGGCCTGCAGCGTAGCCAGGAACAGAGCAGCGACCCTCCCTTCACCCGCCCCACGCCCAGCCCCACCCCCCGGCCCCCTGGCATCCCCGCTCCCCGTCGCACCCCTCCTTCGCTGCCGGTGTGCGTGAAGAAGGAGCGTTCCTCCCCCAGTGCCTCCACCCCCCTCCAGACCCTGCCAGGCCTCGCCAAGATCAAGAGAGAACCTCAGGTCCCTTTCTCCCATCCGCAGGCTCTGTTCTCAGGACTCCACAGCAGGTAACTCGTGCAGGGTCTCACTGGCGCCACCTGCAGTATGACAGGTGTCATAGAGGCTGAGTTTCAGGCATATGTGAAGGCCACTAAAGCATAATTGGTAGAAGAGAATGAATTTTTACTGGATGTTGGACATAGTGGACATGGTGGACAGGTGTCATGGTGGACAGGTGTCATGGTGGACAGGTGTCATGGTGGACATGGTGGACTGTGTTTAATCTCCTTCCTGTCTCGGCAGCAGTTTGGAGGGCTCCCGCAAGAGGCCGCACCCTCGGTCCCCTCACCTGGTACGCCACTCCTCCCCCTCTCCTGCCCTCTCCCTGGCCATCTCTGAGCTTCCTGCCCCGCACTACTTCCTGGCCGGGCCGGGGCATCGGCGGACGCCAGCAGCCATGTTCCCCAGCCCTTTGTCACTCCCAAACAGTGGCATCAGTGGAAACCCAAATGGCAGTGGTTTCTCTGGTAGGAAGCGGACACGACTGGGGGGGCAAAGGGGCTGGCGTGGGTGGGTGGGGGGGGGGGGGGGGTCACAGGTTCTGGGAGTGCTGATTTGCAGTATTTATCGAGTGCTTGATCTTTGACCTTTCCCCTCCCACAGAGCATGACCTCCTGCGTCAGGAGCTGAACAACCGTTTCCTGGCTCAGAGTGCCGAGCGAGGAGGCGGTCCCATACCGGGGCCTCTGAAGGCCGAGTACCACCAACACACTCACCAGCACCAGCACCAGCACACCTTCACCCCCTACCCCCCCTGCGGCCCCCCTCCCGGCATTCTGAGCGCACCCTCAGCCCCAACCATGGCTCGCACCGCCAATCTGAACGTAAGTAGCCGTTGGATCACCTTCCTCATATGCGTTCGGGTTGTTCAGGGACTTCGTGTGGGAAAACTAGAGAGTCGAGTTTATACTTCAGAGCTGCAGGCGACATGATGTTATGTCATCGAGTTTTCCACCAAGTTTTCTTTCCTTCTTTTTTTCTGTGCGTTATTTCAACGTACCGTCATGCTGTGTCTCCTTCCTCGCAGACACGTCTGGGGGTCGATGAAAGCTTCCTTCTAGCCACCAGGAGACTTGTAAAAGCTTTTCTAGGGAGAGAGCGAGACGCTGTAACAGTCATGACACAACACACACAGCTGAGCCTAGGTTGTGTGAATGGAGCTCACTACTCTTTTGACACACTCAAAGCTGCTGTCAGGTTAATGTGGTGCTGGAGCAGGGGGTTTAGGTCAGTAAGGTTCTTTTGATGCAGGGTAATCGCTCATGTCAATCCCCTGACTATTCTTTATCTCACGATCCGTACATATTGTATCCCAGCACTCTTATTTACTCCCAGCCTTTACACCCTGGGTGCATGTACTTATTTTACCCCTATTCCTTTATCCCTGGGTGCACTCTTCTACTCTTTTACCTCTATTCCTTTAGCCCTGTGTGCTTTGACGAGACTGTGTGCCGTTGTTACTAAAGTGTTTCCCCTCGGGGATTAATGAAGTAATCTGAATCTGAATGTGAGACCATGCAGGTATTGGCAGGGCTCTCACCTGCTTACTTAGAACTGCACTTTTTGTGGTTGTTGTTGATGTTGTTTCTTTGTTGAGATTCCCCCTATTCAGCACAGAGCTTGTTTATCTATTCTAGGTTACTGCAGCTTTAATTGTTTCATTTTATATATTGTATCACCTAGTCGACTTCTCTGCACTGTTGGAGAAGCCAAAATCAAGAACTGCATTCAAAATAAATTCAAATAAACTTGGTTTACGGACGTTTACTTACACGTGGACTAAGATTGTCAGCCGACCTCTGACCCGACGGTTCAAAGTGTTTAGCCTGCTCCAGTATGACTTCCTGTGGGTCCTAGCTAACCTTGGTGTGGTCTTGTCCAGCTCTTCCCTCCGTACTCCCCAGGGACAGGAGGCATGCCTGCCCTGCTCCCTCACACAGCACCCTTCAGTTCTCTGCAAGGAGCCTTCCAGCCCAAGGTCCTAGCCTCTCATTCCTTTTGTGTCCTTGTCTGTCTGTGACCCCGTCCCCCTTCACTGTCTGAAGCAGTGGTTACTGCAGCCCCTTCCTCCCCCCCTCCCCCCCCTCCCCATTAAGACATCTTTTGATAACCATCTCCCCCACAGAGTTGGTAAAACAACCATCTCCCCCCCCAACCCCTCCCCCACTACTCCTGGTGTTTTGAACCATTACTCTAATGTTTACCACGTTCTATTGTTTACAAACAAACACCACAACAGCAGCATCATAACCATTTGACCTTCATGTCTCTCTATAGGCTAATCCTCTGGATGTGGTGTTGAGGCCAGAAGAGATAACTCCTCCTAGAGTAGGTGTTCCTCCACTATCTACTGCACTGTAAAGATACTGAACCTAATGTCCTGCATTATTGTTTTATTATTAGTATATATATACAGTATATATATATATATATATAAGTAGCTTAGATGATTTATGTCCGCACTTAAATCTCTCTGTTATCTCTCACAGATATCTGATCCATACAGAACCTCAAGCAGGGTAAGAGAATGTATACACATCGTACACATGCAATTTTTGCAGCATATTTAAAAATCAAGTACAAGATATGAGTGGGTATCTTCCTTTTGTTCTTCTGACCTCACAGAACCCTGGGAAGTGGTGTGCGATGCACGCCCAGGTGGCCTGGCAGATCCACCACCAGCAGCAGCGCATGAGGGTAATCCTGATCAATCTAGAATCTACTGCAATCATTCTATTTCTATGTCCATTCTGATGAATCGGGGGTGGGCACTCCAGGTTCTGGCGGACCACTGTCCTCTTGAATGTTCTAGAATGAGTCATTATCAGGCTTCCACAGAGCTTCATAATGACCCAATTCGTTTGAATCAGCTGCAACGAACGGACCTTTTGACCGTTTCAAAGCCTGACTTGCTCGTTTACAAACAGCACATGCGCTTTGATCCTGGGAAGACGAGCGTGAAGTTGGATCTGTTCAGCCGGCCAGCGTCAGCAGGTCTGCATCCAGGGATGTCGTATCCCCAGGAGATGACCCGACCCCTGCTCCCCTCCTCTGGTCAGTGCCCCCCCCCCACACCCTCTGGCAAGCATTTTAACAAATGCTACAGTGTAAATACGATCAAATCACACATCGCAAAAATCAATTATTCTAATCTTAATTGGTTCGAGGCTGAATCCCAACGATACTGCAGGGATGACAGTTCAACTAGCGCTCTGCTGACGGCTTCTTCCTCCCCTCAGGTCTCTTCCCCATGTCTCCATTCAGCAGCCCCTACCACCACCCTCACTACCTGTCTACAAGTCATCTACCCGGTATGTGCTGAAGGAGGTCACGCAGTCAGAAAGTTATCTCTTTCAGTAGTCAGTAGGCGATCCATCAGGAAAGTCAGGCCAGTAACAGACTAGTCATCCATCTCTTCTCAGATCCCTTCAGTCGGCCCAGTACCTACGGAGGCTTTGGGAACATGCCAAGCAATGCCTTTGGAGGGCTCGGGGCCCCATCCAGCAGCCCCTACGGAGAAAGGCAAGGCCATGGGTTGCCTGGTTTTGCCGCCCCCCCTCACGATGGCTGGAACCGACTGCATCGCACACCGCCCTCCTTCCCCACTCCCCCAACGCTGTCCAGGCCTGCGGACTCGGAACGCAAGCCAACAGGGATGAACAGTGAGCCGCGGGAAGCCAAGAAAAGAGATCTGACCGCCACCAGGGAGGAGTCTGGTGGAGACAGGTCAGTGAGGTTCTTAAGGGATTTCACCAAAGAAGGAGGCATTCAGGAGCTTTTTATCTTTGTCTGATATTTATCTAGTATCTGTATTTCAATTTGAAATCCAATCTAAGCCAGAACCTCTCTGTTTCACCCAGTAGGTCTTCACATGAAAGAAAACCTCAGTCCAACCAATCGTCCTTCACCAGCTACCAGATCAGCAATCTGATTGGTGGAAACAACTCAGACAAGAAGAAGAGCAGCCTGGAGCAAGGCCCTCAGGCAGAGAGAGTGACAAAGCCGCTGGGGAAGGTCCAGATTAAGCAGAGCTCCTCTCCAGGGCCAGAAGTGCAGAGTCGAAGGCCCCCTGACCCCGCCATGACCCCCACAGTCAAGCACCAGTCCCCCTGCGAGGCCATGCCCCCCTTAAGGGGATCTGTAAACATAAAGCAGGAACGTAGAGAAGAGTTCATGGCAGGGTCTAACATGACCCTCTTGCTGCCCTCGGTTCCATCCATGTCAGCTCACCCTCACTCGCAGGTTCAGCACCCCTCAAGGCGCAACTCCTACCCCAATTCAGGCATGTTTCAGGGCAGCCACTTACCTCACTCTCTGCCCCTCTCCATGGGTCCTTTGCACTCCATCAGCAGTCTGAGCGCTCTGGAGAGAGCTCGCGTTCAGCCCTTCATGGAGGCCAGAGAACGGGTGCACCTCCCACCCCAGTGGGACCCCCTCCGTGACCCCCTCCGTGACCCCTACAGAGGGCTCTACCTGCAGAGCCAGCAGCCCCAGTTGACCTTTGACCCCGCACGGGGCCACAGGCAGCGCGAAGCCCAGCACCACATCCAGGACAGGCACCGGCAGGCGGAGGAGCGAGCCAGGCTGCACCAGCTCCAGGGCTCTCCCATGGAGGGTCACCTGGCCCACACGCCCACCTTCATGTCCTCTTTGGGCGGGGCAGTGTACCCTCGCCTCAGCCCGTCTGCGCCGCACAGCGGACACCTGAACAGGACTCCCCCCACCGCCACGCTCAGCGCTCCGCCGCCTCCGCCGCCTCTGGTTTCTACGGCAACGCCCACGGTTGGGGGACGACCGGCAACACCCAGGAAGACCACGCCTACAAGTGGCACGCCTGCGTCTGGGGACCTTGCCCCATCATGCACGGCCAATCAGGTGGAGGCGCAGTAGAAGGGCAGTCGAGGCAGAGACGTTACCGATGCACACATACACACTGTACATACACACATGTCCATACACACACATCACCTGCTGAGATAATTGGGCAAAAGGCTTCAAAAGCTACGTAGAAATAGCATAATGTAGAACCGCAAATTACAGCAAGTGAAATCTCTGAAGTAGTTCTACCTGTTGAATAAGTAGACTTCCTATGTTTTATGTTAAAATACATTGGTATTTGATAGTAATATATGTTTTCATGTTTATAAGATTTTTATGCCTGTTCTGTGTAAATAAGTAGATTTTATGAATTGTATGAATTTGTACATTTTGATGTTGTTGAAACAATGCCTTTTATTTTTGTGTTTGTTAACACCCAAAGTAAATTATTTATAAACTAGTAGACTATCTGTTATATTCGCCCTAAATTAGTTAAAATTAATTTAACTGTTATTCATGCTTAAATGCTGTTAATTAAATCTATACATGTACATATAACGTGTCCTTTGTTTATAAAGTATGTCTATTTAAAAGAAAAACCGAGTTGCGTTTTTACATTTACGTTACTTTATTTAGCAGACACTTTCTCCACAGCGACTTCCAAGAGAGAGCTTTATGAAAGAGTATTGGTCACCGATCATAACAACCAGCTCCAAACATTGCAGGCAGCAAAAACATGAAGCAAACATGAGAAACAAAATAAGTGCTAGAAGAGAAGAACCATAAGAGCATGCAGTTAAACATGTTGTGATTAAACAACATGAACTTGAAAAGTGCAAGAGTGTACCTGTACAAATGCAAGCAACAACACTATATTTCACTTATTCAATCAAATAAAAGAAAAATAAATAAAGAATTAAAAGGTTTTTTGTAGTTGTTTATCTACGAATGCTCTATCTTCCAAACCAAAGCACATTGTGTGATTTTTGTCTGACTAGAATACCCTTTACTTCTTGACCATATGTACAAACATTTTAAAGAGTAAGGAATGGTTAATATAAGTCGTGGACCAGGAATTAATGGAAGTCCTGTTGGTTTATGGTCTCCTTTTCAGGTGTGTCAGTGTAGGAGATTAGAGCTTTGGACTCTGGCTGATCCAAATAAACATCCTGAGTGCACAGCACAATCACCATTGCTTACACTCTCTGACCATTAAGGAAAAATACAATATTTGGTTCAGAGGGTCCTCAATGCATTATGTTGTCAAATTGAGCCTACTAAAGACTTAATTAAAAGTATGAAATCAGAATATTTGGTGTAGGATGCTCGCTCTCTGAGTAAGAGTCAGGTGAAGGATGGTACAGGATGTGCTTTAACGTTGCAACTGTGCACGTTTTTTGTATCCTTCCTGAAAATAGGAAAACATGGGATATATATCTGATTCATCATTTACTAAATCAACAGACCCAGAACTAGCTTCTATATAATTACACTGAAATGATACATTATGTTTAGGCTTTGATAATGAGGGGAAGTATTCATTTACAACAAGGAAATACTTGACACTGTCTTCATAAGTCTTCATTCATTCAAAGATTCCACGTCCAGCCAACCTGTTTTTTGTCCCTAATGGACAGGGATTAGCAGGGCGTAGCGATGCAGTTTTAGCTGTGTCTTCAGATGATTATTAGGACAATCAGCCACACCCCAAAGCCCCAATCCACTGTGCAGACACACCTGTAGAGGAGAGTATAAAACACCAGGACTCACCTGACTCAGACATCTCCCAGCAGACAAGAACAAGAAGACACTTCTCCTCCAGACCAGGAACCAGACTGAACCTCCTGACCCTGAAGATGAATATCAGCACCTCTTCCTCTCTCCTACTGCTGCTGCTGTTGGGACTCTCCCAAGCCAAGCCTATCGAGGATGAAGGAAATGACTCCAAGAACAAGCTGCCTGCCGGGGGGATTCTGACTGCAAACAACGGATCTAGTGAGCTTCTTCTGGAGGGAGATCTGATTGCACCAAAAACCAGAAATGCAATGAAGTGCTATCAAGACTCATGCAAGTGGAAGAAATCCTCTAACGGTCAGGTAGTGGTTGCCTACAAGCTCAGCAGTGAGTACGGTTCCAGCCAAAGGCAGGTGATTGAGAACGCCCTGAGATCATTTGCTTCGATTTCCTGCGTTCGCTTCGTGCCCCGTACAACTGAGTCTGACTACATCAACTTTGTGAGCGAGAATGGCTGCTACGCTCATCTTGGGAGACAGGGGGGGGCACAGGTTCTCTCTATCCACAAGACCAATTGTATGTCAAACAAAATAGTTCAACATGAGGTCCTGCATGCGCTGGGCTTCCAGCATGAGCACATCAGGAGTGACCGGGATCAGTACGTCAAGATCAACTTTGCCAACATCGCACCATCCGAGTACCATAACTTTGCCAAGGCAGACACCAACAATCTTGGCACCCCCTTCGACTACGACTCAGTCATGCAGTATCCGAGAAGAGGTTTTGCCATCAACACAAATATGGATACCATTACACCTATCCCCAACAGTAAGGTTGCTATTGGTGAGGCAACCACATTCTCAAGAATTGATATCCAGAGGTTAAATCTACTATATAGCTGCTAAAACAACGACAAAGGCAACAGAACTACAGGATGATGAAGATACCTTGAAGCTGCAGCTCAACAGCGTTTTCGAAGTCTTCATCACTGTTGTGGGTTTTGATTTGTGGTTAAAGGGTACTTAGAAATGATAACAGAATTGAAATTGTTTAAATTAATAAAGCATCATGAAAAATGAACAATCTGTCAACGTCTTTTAATTTCCCCTTAAGCTACAACATTACTTAAATGTTGGGAAGTGTTTTTTGTGTGTTAGTAATGTTCACTTTTAGTTTATACAGTCCCCTCCAAAAGTATTAGAAGGTCAAGGTCAATTCCTTAGTTTTTTGTACACTGAAGACATTTGAGTTTCAGATCAAAAGATGAATATGAGACAAAAGTTCAGAATTCAGATCTGCTTATGATCCAAAACATACAAGCTTCATCATGCAACAAGAACATGACCCAAAACACACTTCCAACACAACAAAGGACAAGTCAGTCACTGGACCCTAACCCAGTAGCTGCAGTAAAGGCCTGGAACAGCCTGGTGAAGTCAATGGGTCGCAGGCTCAATGCAGTTATTGCAAGTAAATGTTATGCCACCAAATATTAAATGTTATTCACTTTAAGTTAATTTAATCATGTTTGTTCCAGTACTTTTGCTCACTTGAAAAGTGGGGGGAAAAGGTCAAAGAAAAGGTGCTCTGTCCTGAGTTGTTTAACAAATCTAGACTTAAATACCATGAAATAAAAGCTAGAATTCTGAAATGTTGTCTCATATTCATCTTTTGATCTGAAACTCAAAGGTCTTCAGTGTACAAAAAAATCCTCAGGAATTGACCTTGCTGTTCTAATACTTTTGGAGGGGACGGTATATCCTCCCTGTTCACGCAGACTTAAGTCATACTAAATCCACAGTTAATAGTCTAATTCTGCGATAAAACCGGACGCATCCTTTTTGCTGTTAACGTTGTTTGACCTTAATGATTGATCATAAATATATTTTATTTGTATATATATATATGGAAAAAAAGTTATTCTAAACAACGTTGTGGTGATGGTCAGAAAAAGACAGGAAGGATGTCTCTGATTGCACAAGACAGGCAGCAGACAAAACTTTTTTTGAATTCAACAAATTGTATTTTTTGATGCAAAGCTTTTGGCGATCTCGTGGTTTTTAAATATTTTCTATTGATGCTTAGATTTAAGCTATTTAAAAGGTGACCATTCTGGTAATTCCGAGGATTTAATTTATTTTAAATCATGTTAAATACATGTATTTTGTTTCGTGGATTTGAAATATTTTACTTACAAATATATAATATAAGTCTCAACATTACATTGACTTAAACATGATACTTCCTTTATGATGACGTCATCTGGGCTGGTTTCCAACTTTGTTATTCAAGGCTGACTGACCAAGGGTTCTATGGTGAGTCGATTTTCCGTTAAACTTGCGTTAAAATATACTTGGCTACTGTTCGGCAGTGAAGGTTGTGGTCACACGTCTAACGCCAATTTGTTATTGTGTCTTATTGTATTTTTTGTGTTTAGATCTGTACTAAATAAGTTCTGCCGTCAAGTCAGGTCATACAGGCACCAGTTTTCCACCCATCATGGCTAACAACACTACTACAAGTTAGCTAGAGCTAGTTTGTTCGCCATATATATGCTGTCCTTTACCCTGCCTATGTGTTTTGAATTGCAGTTAACTATCTCAATTAGCTGTGAAATAGGCTAGAAGCAAACCACTGCGTTGTTTAAAGTTGTTTATTATGAAGATAATGAGACTTCTTGGGGAAGTTAGGGATTTCGCAATGTCTAGCTTGTTAGCGAACGGCGTCACCAGGCTGACAGATATAGGCGATAGTGAACTGCAATTCGGGATCAGCAGTTCTCAAAAATTCCTTATTTCTTGGTTATTTGTATAACTAGCTCCGAACTCAACCACAGTGACACTGATTATGTGTAAAAAAAAATAAAAAATATATAAAAAAAATATTTACAAAATTACATGTTTTCACACAGGAAGAGATGTCAGGTGTCAGTGCGGTGAACTCGCCGCTTCCGGCGGCCACAACTCGGACCACCTCGTTCAAAGGCTCGTGTCCCAGTTCCAAGTATGTGAAGCTGAATGTGGGCGGTGCTCTGTACTACACCACCATGCAGACCCTGACCAAGCAGGATACCATGCTCAAGGCCATGTTCAGTGGCAGGATGGAAGTGCTCACAGACAGTGAAGGTACTAGTGAATCTACTTTACTACCTCCTGAACTCCCCAATATGATCCTCATGTGTTGACGCTGCTGACTCTAATCACCCCTAAATGTATGTTTCTAACTAGCTTATATCTGAGTGCACTTCACTCACACAACAACGCTCAAGTAGCAGTTGATGATCGATCGATCGATCTGCCTGTTTCTCTACAGGCTGGATTTTGATTGACAGATGTGGGAAGCACTTTGGAACCATCCTGAATTATCTGCGGGATGGCGCCGTGCCGCTGCCTGACATCCGACGAGAGGTGGAGGAGCTCATGGCTGAAGCCAAGTACTACCTGGTGCAGGGCCTGTCAGACGAGTGTCATGCTGCCTTACAGGTGTTTCATTAATGACATGAACTTTGTACATCTTGAAGGAAATTCTCTATATATATATATATATATATATGTAATTTATTATTAATAATAATTCCTTCCTTGAATAAACTCGGTGCTTCTATCATAGTTACTACACAGATGTTAAATAATTGGACATAGGAAGAAAAAAAAGGAGAAACTATAAAATGATCAGGTAAAAGGGAACTACAATAACATACTGCCACTCTTGTGTTACCAACCAACATCACCTTCAGCTTGGGGAAGGTCATGGAGCTCCAATGAAAGAGCTCACGACTCGTTGTTGTGTGTCTGTGGCTCTTAAACTATGTATGTTGAACCCTGTTGTGTCTGTTCCCTGTGACCTCCAGAACAAGGACACCTATGAGCCCTTCTGTAAAGTTCCCCTGGTGACGTCCTCTAAGGAGGAGCAGAGACTCATCACTACGTCCAACAAGGTGGACTGGCGTCATGGCAACATCGCTTGTGACAAGCTTTCAAGTCACATGTCCTTTTATATTGATTCAGAATGTATAACTCATGTTACTTGATGTTTTGTAGCCTACGGTCAAACTGTTGTACAACCGAAGCAACAATAAGTACTCGTATACCAGGTGAAAATCAAACCTTCAACGTTCAAAACATCGTCTCGTTCGCAATTCCATAGCCCAAAGCACGTGTGTCCGAAAATTCATTAACAAATGGATTCCTTCCGTCTCCTAGCAACTCTGATGACAACATGCTGAAGAACATTGAGCTATTTGACAAGCTGTCCCTTCGCTTCAATGGCCGCGTGCTGTTCATCAAGGACGTGATTGGAGACGAGATCTGCTGCTGGTCGTTCTACGGTCAGGGCCGTAAGATCGCCGAGGTGTGCTGCACGTCCATCGTCTACGCCACAGAGAAGAAACAGACCAAGGTGACTGACAGAACGAGAGCCAGCCTTGACATACAAACCCTATATATCAATATAAACCTCCATATATAAACACTTTAGTTCATTACCATGGGCATTGGTACCGCTAATTTTGGGCCCTGAAAGAGACTTTAACCCTAAAAAGCGGCTCCCCTCTCTCTAGTTTGGTTATTCCTGTCCTCATTCCAAGCTTTTCAAGAGCCCTTCCCTCCGTTGGGTTTCTAAGGAGTCAGTCACTTCGATATCCCAGTGTCTGCCATAGCCAGGTGTTCTTTAATGCCTCTCCTCCACCCTCAGGTTGAGTTCCCAGAGGCCCGAATCTACGAGGAGACGCTCAACATCCTCCTGTACGAGTCTCAGGATGGGCGTGGCCCCGACAATGCCCTGCTGGAGGCCACAGGGGGCGCCGCGGGCCGCTCACACCACCTGGACGAGGACGAGGAGCGGGAACGCATCGAGCGGATCCGACGCATTCACATCAAACGGCCCGACGACCGCACCCACCACCACCAGTAACCGTGGCAACGGCCAGTAACCGCGCCCGTCGCCGCAGGCAACCACGGCAACAGCACAGTAAATGCATCCACCACCACCAGTTACACCCCCAACTCGTGTGTCCACAGCCACTAACCTTCACACTAAACACCTTCCAACACCACCAGGGGGCATATCTATCACTATCACCAAAGATTCTGTTGACACACGGTCACACTTTACTCCATGACTACTGGGCCTCTGGTCCCATCACTGAAACACTAGTCACGTTTATTCATCCTTAGTACTGTATGATTAGAACTCCAGGCTGTGTTTGAATGGCATCACCAGAACACTACAGTGTTGACCTTTCCAGAAGCCTCTCTTCAGGCTTGCTATATTGATCCAAACTCAACAGTCTTAACAAAGCTGGACTCCTAGTCAGAGATGCTTATCAGGTTTGTAGTCAGGATTCATCATGTTACCTTCATCCAGGAGATTGTGCCTTATGTGTTTTGAATTGAAGTGCTATCGACAAACTAACAGAACACTTTGCATTGCTTTAAAATATTCCAGAAGCATATATTTTATCAATTGTATTCCAGTTATTATACTTGCTATGTAAAAATTCTACACTCCAAATCATTAACTTTCCAGTTTTTTAAAAACTATACTATTTTCTATAGTGACTTTATATTTATAGTATGAATGTGAGTATATGTACTGTATTAGTATTGCTTTTGTTAAGAAAACTTCACCAGCGGATCAAATCATGGGTCAAACTAAGAAGGTTTTGTGTGTGTGCTCCTGTACTCCAGCAGAGGGCGTACTGGGGCAACAACTACAATATTATGTTTACTTTTAGTCATTTAACAGATGCTCTTATCTAGAGGGACTGACAGCAAGGACAGGGACATTCCCCCCTTAGGCAAGTAGGGTGAAGTGCCTTGCCCAAGGACACAACGTAATCTTGCACAGCTGAGAATCAAACCGGCAACCTTCTGATTACTTGCCAGATTTCCCTAACCGCTCAGCCACCTGACGATAGACTTGGCCACCTCTGTTCCTGCAGAGCTGCCCTCCTATAGGATCACCATGTTGTGTCCAACTCAGTTCAGATGGTCAACAAGCGAATTATGAAAGTGAACTGTGGTAAAATTGTAGTAAAGACCAACAGTTTTGAGCAGTAGATCTCCAGGAAAAGGGTTGAACATGCCTGTGATGTGTTGTGTGTGCAACACGTTGACACTGTGGTCTACTGACTTGTAGCCTTCTCAATTTAATTTAGATGCAGGCGAATGAATATCATCGTCAGTTTATCTTTTGTGAAAACTCTGATCGTTAGTGCGACTGCAGGTGAAATCAATGAACAAACTTCAGTGGAAGGTAGATCTTTTATTAAAGAATGTCAATCATGTCACATGTAGAACTTTCTTTTGCACTGTATTTATCAGCTTTTCTGGAAATAAAGATTACACATGTGGTTATATTTTATTTATTTATTGTGAACATGATATTGCATCCCGGGCAGGTTAAAACTATAAAAATTGACACATGGCTTTCGTAATCACAGCCTTTGGACCATCTTGTATAATACTAATCTCTATAAAATGGGATGATAAAATCTACTGAAAATAATACCAAAAATGTATGTCATGTACAAAACAACAGTAATATGTTACCAGCCGTAGCCTGACAAAGTCCAAGACTACAGTATGAATAGAGACTTGAATCTCACTTTTATATATTGCAACTTCTCGTTGGTATGTGACCATGTTTCTAGATGTTTAGTTAAACCTTACAGAGGAAAAAGAGCAAAGTTTCAGCTGGAAGGAACTTCAGATCCATGTTGCCTCTGAGGGAAAAGCCAGGCTAGCCACAAGCCCATCCATGTGCTCATCATCTGGACTTGGCCTTTGTTGACTCCTGAATGGAATGATGGTTTAGTGAATTCATTTTCGTTTCATTCCCAACTCGTCACACGAGGATTCAGCTAAGTCGGTCTTACCACCATCAAGTGTCCGTTCTTTGCTCTGTACACCATGAACTCCTGCCCGCTCTTGAATTCGACAAACCCTTCCCTGCCTGGCTGGATATCAAACCGTACACTACAGGGAAACAAACACATGGTCAGTACCTCATGGGAGAATTTAATAATAATCATTTAACATTTGTTGTTATTCAAGCAATACTGTATAAGAATGTGACCTCCACTGAACTACTTTGACTCAGTATCTCACAAGAATTAAATCATAACGTTTGTTTTTTAAGAAATACATTACCTTCCCTGAACTACTTCGATGCAGTTTTGCTTATTGGCCACCACACACAGCTTAGTCAAGGCCTCAAACAGGAAGTCACACTGCAGCACCAAGTCCCCCTGAGAAGACGAAATGTTTCTGACGTCAGACCAAGAGAACGGAATGAATTAGCTGTTCACTTCTGTTCAAGGTACACTGTCTGTGAATGAAACGGTTCATTTCTACAAACAGCTAGTTGAGAATTGAACCTTTTTCTTGATGTCCTCACAGGTGACATGAAGGATTAAGAAGTTGTCACTCAGATTGCTGACTGACACACCTGTGGATCACACAGCTGAGGTAAGCGACAGACAGTAACAGACATGAGTAACAGTAACAGACCTGTGAAACACTACAAATATGTGACTGGTACAGCTTAATCCGTCCGTCAATCAAATCAAATGTGATTTATGTGGCTCTTCTTATAAGCCAGTCCCTGGGGGCTTCACAGGTGACCA
Organism: Protosalanx chinensis; assembly: GCA_030340685.1. NCBI lineage: Eukaryota > Metazoa > Chordata > Actinopteri > Osmeriformes > Salangidae > Protosalanx > Protosalanx chinensis. The sequence continues at coordinate 13,923,630 of CM059329.1, read as the reverse complement.
CAGATCATCTCCACCAATGCAGGCGGACCGTACAAACCTTTGAGGGCGTTGTACTCCACCCTCTGCTTGACCTTGGCCTCCTCCACCAGATAGGCAGCTGTCTGGGTGAAGATGAGCTGTCTGAAGCGAGGACGAAACCCGTTCCTGTCATACTTGACCACCGGAGCGCTGTACTGTGTACGGAGGGGAGGAAGGAGATCAGAATTGGGGAGGACGAAGACAGCTCCATGTGTCCTCAGACCCTCTGTGTCGTCACAGTTTACAACTTCGTAGCAACGGGTTGTCAGGTTGGTTTACCTTGATGCGCTCATGTCTTATGGTCTGCAGGACTTTGATGTGGATGTCCTCCTCACCTGAACATGACAGGGACACGTGAAATCATCCCAGCAGCGTACCTCCAAGATGTAGGGGGATATTAGATTATGTCCAGGGTTTCGGAGAAGGTGTCTTACTTATCCTGGTGTCCAGGAAAGGTCTGCACACACTGGAAGGGTAGTTCTCCTTCCTCCCTTTGAACATGGAACTGGTCAGTCCTTTCAGTTGAAGCTGGAAAATACAACAGTGTACTGTTTTCTTACTGTCTCAATACACATCCTCTCGTGTATGTATTTGCGTGAATACTAATGAAAAATGTACAGTGTTTTGCAGTTTTTTTTTTTACTATACACCACAACAGAAAAGAGTTGTGTCACTTCAGGAGGGTGTGTGGGGGAGGAGCGACGGATCAGGAAGTGACCTTAACAGGGCTTCCTACCTGCATCTTCTTCTGTGGTGTGATTCCCCTTACATACTTCCGTACCATGTGACGAGTGTACAGGACCTTCAGCAGCTGAGACGTCTGCAGGGGCAAACAGCGAGAAGGGCCTTGGTGTTCCACACAAAATACTAAAACAGTATCGTGGTCATGGACAGAAAGATGGCAGGTAAGGTGAAACAAAGTGATATTGGAACTTTGTACTTCCGATTCTTGGTTTTCTGCTTTACTTCTCTCCTTGACTTCTTTTTGAGCGTCACTTGGATACAGGTGTATGTAGACTCACCTCCTGCATAATAGGAGGCGGTGTTAGCCAGGTGTTCTTGTCCAGAACAGATTTGGGTAGGTTGTCCTTGAGTCTGGTGAGGTAGTTCTGCCTGACAAATGCCAGGTACTCAGAGTTGTCCAGACAGACCGGCTGGTTTCTGGTCATGAAGCCTTTGATGAACCTACCCCCAAAAAATCATATGAAAAATGCTCTCAAAGCCAGAGACAGCTCTTCTTTGTTTAGTGTGGATGATTCATAGATGGGTGTCTATAATTTCACTGCAAGTCAAAAGGTTGCACGCTCAAATCACTGTATCGATATGTTTTTTATTTTCACTGGACCAGGGGTCGGCAACCCTGGTCCTAGAGAGCCACTGTCCTGAAGATTTTAGCCGTTTCCCTGCTCCAGCACACCTGATTCTAATGAAGGGTCATTATCAAGCTCTGTGGAAGCCTCATAACGACCCTCCATTAGAATCAGGTGTGCTGGAGCAGGGAAACATCTAAAACCTTCAGGACAGTGGCTCTCTAGGACCAGGGTTGCCGACCCCTGCACTGGACAGACATGTCTTTTCCTCACCTCTTGATAACTTTCACAGCCCACGCTCTCTTTTCCCTCTCCTGTCTGGCTTTCAAACCTCTCCAGCAGTTTTCTATCTTAGTGGCTGACAGCACAAAGCCAGTTAGTAGAGTTGATGTAGAGATTGGATTGTTTTTGTAACGCTACTACTCTCACCGCTACACAATTGGACGAACGCTCACCTGCTTCCTTCTGTTTCAGGAAGTGTCCCTTCTCTCTGTAGCCTTTGTATTTTGCCTGAATCCTTGTTGCTGTAACAGAAACTCGTAATAGTCACTTCTAGAGAAAAGTGGTTACTGAAGATGTTTTAATGTATGGTTCCATTCTAAACAAAGATTTGATTAAATCATCTGAAGATCGTCTGAATTGAATACCGTACAGAAACGCACCCAATTCATGCTTGCAGATCTCAAAGGCGTCTTCGGTGGCAAAAAGAGTTTTGGGGTGGCGGATGAAGATTTTGGTCCTTAAAGAGACGCACAAGATCAACAACAGTGGTACTGCTGGGGTGTGGCTCCTCCCCCCACTCACCTGCCCAGCCTGGACTTGCAGCTCACCTGCCCAGCTTGTATTCGTTGGGTTTGTAGCCCAGGTGTTTGACCAGGAGTTCCACACCCTCTGCTGCTGTGCCCTTCCAGTTGGGCCACGTGTCCGGACACAGAGGCTTGTACCTGAGATGGACCACACACACCTGAAGTTTAAAAGCTGAGCTACAAGGTTGCATTAAAAGGCATAGCTAACGAAGATTCCGAAGATTCAGTGAAAAGTTGTAGCTCGGTGGTCCTCAAACCCTGGTCCTCAGTGCCCACTGTCCTGTATGGTTTTAGATGTTTACCAGCATCCAACACACCTGTTTCAAATGAATGGGTCGTTATCTCACTCTGTGTAATCCTGGTAACGAACATGCATTGGAATCAGGTGTGTGGGAATGAGGGAAACATCTAAAACATGCAGGACAGTGAGCCCTGAGGACCAGGGTTGGGGACCACTGGTGTAGCTAGAAGGGTTAGTTAAAAGGTGGGGGCTCCTACCTCTGGAGGAAGACCTCATATCTGCGTCGGTAGGCGAATCCGGCTCTCCTGACCCTGAGGTGCTCCATCAGCCCCAGGTACTTCACCTGGTGCCTCACTAGCACATCATCAAAGCGTCCTGCAGGAGGGGTGGGGGGGGGGAATAGGGCTCAGTGTCAGGGGGAGAGGTATAGCTCAACGGTAGAAGATTTGACAGTAGATTAAAAGGTTGCAAGAACTCATACGACCCCGGTACCTTACACATCAATTTGGAGGATGTTACAGCACACACTGCAGATACAGTAGCACTCCGTAGGTCATGGGGTCATATACAGGAAGTGTGTCTGTGTGTGTGTGTGTGTGTGTGTGTGTGTGTGTGAGGCCCCCCACCTGGCTGCTTGCCGTCGTTGGGTTTCAGGCAGCGAACGTACCATGGCTCCTTGGCCATAAGGATCTCAGCCAGACCCACCAGACTGGCCTTGAACTGGGTGGCCACCTGGAGAGTCAAATCAAACACACCCACGACAGGATCAGGGGGACATGGAGTCACATCAAACACACCCAGGATCAGAGGGACATGGAGTCAAATCAAACACACCCAGGATCAGAGGGACATGGAGTCAAATCAAACACACCCAGGACAGGATCAGGGGGACATGGAGTCAAATCAAACACACCCAGGACAGGATCAGAGGGACATGGAGTCAAATCAAACACACCCAGGATCAGGGGGACATGGAGTCAAATCAAACACACCCAGGACAGGATCAGGGGGACATGGATGGCATGCTGTTGCACGTTTTGTCCTTGAGGTATTGCACTGTGCCTTGTCAAACACAGATCGTTTCTGAACTCCTGAACAGTACTTTTTTTAATACACATTTTTGGCAGCATTTTCTAGATGTACAGTGTGAATCTTATTTCTTATTCTATCTTATTCGTTTTGTTTGCATCGCCTTTTGTTTTGTAGGAAATATCGTCGTCATTCACGTCATCAGAGACGATGTCCTCACCGTGTCTGGTCTCCGCTTGCTGTCTGGCTCGGACGACGGGAAGCAGTGTTTGACGATGGCGTTCTTAGACTGGCGCATGACCTGAAGGTCAGATGAACCAAAACACGCAGTGATTAAAACGCCACGCTGATCCATCTTCCGAAGCCATGGCAACGATCTCACGAGATCCCTGCCACGCTAGCATCTTTTCAAACGGGTCATGCTAGCATGATCACAGACAAAGGTTCCCCTCCTTAAAGATGCTGTTGGTTTATTCTAAAGCAATGCTCAACAATCTGCTATCTATAATTCACAGGTGTGTTTGATAATGAATTATTGAGCGGTTTAGCTAGGAAGCCAATTCAGAAACAGAGCCCTGGGCAGCCCTGGGCAGCGGGCACACATACCTCCTTAATGTTCCGGTACAGTAGATCATTATTCTTGTCCAGAAATCCTGGGAAAACAGGAGATGTTAAGAGATGCAGACTGGAGAGATGGAGGTAGAATATGAAGGGACGGGTAGATATATTTTTTTTTTACGACTCGAACAAGAACAATGGGAAGAGAAAGAGAGAAGGATAGAGGGAGAGTGTGAGCGACAGAGTTGGAGAAAGAGAGAGAGAGTAAGAGGAAGAAATCGAAAGCTGAAGGTGACCCAGAGAAAGTCCTCTCTCACCGACCACACAGTATGTGACTTCCCCAGCGTAGTGCAGTAGACGGAAGTCTCCTCGCTCCAGCGTCTTCCGGGTCTTCTGGTCAGCCAGCTTGTGACTGCAGGATGTGCAGGAAGAGAGAAAGGGATGTTACAGTGGTGAACATTGACTCTTGACCTTAAACTTGACCTTTGTCCCCTTTAGATAGTGCACGTCACGTCAGACGGGGAGAGAGACTCACGTGACAAAATGCGGGTGCCCGCCCATGGTCCCCTCCAGCTTCTCCAGGAAGGTGACATCTGTGGCTTCTCCTGGACGTAAACATTCCTCATCCTCGAAAGAGGAAACATCGAGGGGATTATAGATATTGAGGTGACGATAACACATGTGACAGTAACATGTGTGACAGTAACATGTGACAGTAACATGTGACAGTAACATGTGTGACAGTAACATGTGACAGTAACATGTGACGATAACACGTGTGACAGTAACATGTGTGACAGTAACATGTGTGACAGTAACATGTGTGACAGTAACACGTGTGACAGTAACATGTGTGACAGTAACATGTGACAGTAACGTGTGACAGTAACACGTGTAACGATAACTTGTGTGGCGATAACTTATGTGATGATAACGTGTGACTCACAAATCATCTGTGTTTTACTGTATCTACTGCTTGTCTGCAGGCTGGTTCTGTCCTCCAGGAAGTCTTATATTTTACTCACTAGTATTGAGATGATGCCTCTGTATTTCTCCTCCACTAAGTCACAGATGATCTTGTTATTGAAGTATGGCACTGGCTCCCACTGGAAACACCAAACAGTTTCACTTTTGTGACACTTGAGGATGTTTGTCATGCATGAATGCATGTCACCTTCACCCTTAACCCCACTTTCCCCAACACAATAATAATAATAATAACACAAAAATATGTTTGTTTTGTTTATCCCTCTATCAAACACTTGCTTTGCGTATAAAAAATCTCAAATATGATTAAAGTCGGACAAACTGTTTACTTCAATCCCCTCCATCTCGTACTCGTCCTGCTCAGACTTAAGGGTCAGCTCGATGAAGAGCTGCTGCAGTTTCTCGTTGCAGTAGTTGATGCAGAACTGCTCAAAACTGAAAAACACATCAAAGCCAGTCAGATCCAGGATCCACATCAGAGACCGGGATCGAAACTGCAGAGAGAACCTGTGTTTGGGATGTCATTACCTGTTCACGTGGAACACTTCAAACCCATAGATGTCGAGAAGGCCGATGACTGTTTTCCTTGATGAGTCCTACAGTTGCCGAAGAAGTAGCACTTTTCTTTAATTCGTAAGGTTATTTTGATTTGTGTAGTTTTCATTCTCCCAGATTTGCTGACTCTTTATGTCTTCTAGAAGGTATTTCCTTGGATGGTGGGTAATTGGAACCGTAGAAACTCACCTTGTTCGCTAGGGACTCGTTAATCTTGTTCACCAGCCAGGTGAAGGTCCGTCCATAGATAGCTTTGGCTAGGGCGTCCCTGGCGTATACTGCATGATCCACAGTGAAGGGACTCAGAACCTGAACAGCCCAGCAGACAAGCCCCAAACAATCAAAATACACACTGGAAATGATTTAAACGTTTCTAGAGGTATTATGTTGCTTTAGGTGCAGGTCTATGGACCCATGTGACACTCTCGAAGACGCCGTTTGTAAGAAGGTCCACAGTCTGTCAGCTCTCACCTCCTCTGTTTTGGCCTCAATCTTCCGGTGGGTCAGGCCCTTCTGCAGCACCTGGGCTGGAATACCCAGCAACTAACCACGAAACCAGAGGGACAACCAATCACACACCGTAACAGCAGGTCAGTGGACAAACTCATAAAAAAACAAACATGAGGGGAAAGTTAAACGTTCTACAAGATTCTACAACAACAACAAAAGGACTAAATGTACAAGGTCACACAGTACGTTGACTAACTCTGTCAGTTAGTAGATTTATAGTTCTTCAGCTAGTCTCTATTTCAAAGTAGATCTCTATCCAGTCTCACCTTTGACAGCCAGTGGATCTCTGGACTGTTGTTCAGGACTGCGTACCCCTTGTGGTCGGCCTCAAACTTGACATTTCCCAGGTGGAGAACACTAGCGATGATTCCAAACAAGTTCTGAAGCGACAAAACCAGATCATCTTGATCAACTGAGATCCTTGAAATTGGTAATCAGTAATACAAATCTCTTCGTTTTCGATATATTTGTGTAGAACTTGTTTTGATCAACTGCTATAAGTTTCCCTCACTTATTCAGCCATCCATCCTCTGCTGTATAGCCATGCATGTATTCATCTTAGACACACACTGTCAGGAATGATGAGGACTCACCTCTATGTTGCTCTCGCTGAAATCTACAACATTGAGGGCTTTCCTCACAGTCTTCCAGTCAGTCTTATCATTGATGGAGCTCACTTTGGCACAATCCCCCTGATGCAGAACAGGAGGCGTTTCATCAGAGGGAGTCAGCATCATTTGCTTACAAGTCTTTTAGTTTTAAGTCCAAGTCAAGTAGTTACACTTGATGAAAACAAACCACAAACGACTGTTTCTGTCTTACCTGTACCAGGTACCTGTACTGCTGACAGTTCCTCTCCAGGCCCAGCCAGCGCAGAAGATCCTCCTCCCCTCCCTCCACTAGCTGGTAGAAAATATGGAAGTTCCTCTCACCATGGTTCTGGTGGACTACCCTGGACTTTTCCAGAAGGTAACTCAAAATGTGTCCTCCGACCGCAGCCCCCTTAGATGAGAGCGTCGTTACGGTATGTAAAAGTGACAACGTACACTCACGTTTGACATTAAAACCATTTCCGCTGGAGTGTGAGATCCCCACGGTGTGGAACTGGAGGCCTGTATTCACCTGATGGTCAAATTGGATATCCATGTACTTCCCAAAGCGACTCGAGTTGTCATTCTTCAGGGTTTTGGCATTTCCGAAAGCCTGCGAGCGGGATTGAAACAACAAAAAGCAAATTCCAAACTGAACACCAGAGCAGTTTACTCATAAGAGTGGACCTACATTAAAACACTCAACGAGAAAAATTAACACTCATGGTGTTCAACAAGCACTCGTGCCGTGTCGACAGTGACGAAGAGCTGAACAAGATTGAAGAGTGAACAACATTCACACCCTGACACTTTTCCATCCTGCTCCTCCGAACACACACATCTCCTGCAAACTTTCAAACGTGGGCCCCGGTAACGGACCTCTAGCACGGGGTTGGAGAGAAGCAGGCGGTCTCGGACGTTGTCCAGGAGTTTGGTGCTGGGGCAGCTGACGGCGTAGTACTGGAGGATCTTCTTAGACGCTTCGGTCTTCCCAGCACCACTCTCCCCTGAAATGAGTATGAAGTGGTGGTTGAACTCCGAAAGCATGGTCCGGTAGACGTTATCCGCCAGAGCGTAGCTGGAAAAGTAACCACATTTAGCACCGTGTTTTACTGGTCTTTATATTATACAGAAGAGCCATCAATTCATCTTCAATGATATAATTTATATTACGCAACTGACACAAATATTTATTCCGTTGCTTCTGAATACAAATGTATTATGTCATATTATACATATTCATGTTCATACTATAAACAGACTGTAGTTTATCTCCCTAGATTCATCATAATGGACGTGGATCTTACATGTGTGGCGGCAGCTCGAAGAAGTTGACCCCCATGTATATGTCCATCTGCTTCTTTGTGTAGATGCCCAGTTCTTTGTAGGGGTTGACAGAGACTAGGAGAGTACCGATATAGGTCTGTGGAAAACACAATCGCTTCATATCACTTTATCAAACCATCGCAAGCAATGTCACAGAGGGCTTCACAGATGCCCAACCTAAAGTGTTTAGGAAGACAAGAAAAAACTCCTGTTAATCAGAGAAGTGATGACCATTGTTTTTTTCAATAATCTATCACATCTATATCCCTTACACAGTAAAACTAGATTAAAGCTGATGAAGCTCAATGACTTTCACGCCTTGCCGAGTTCAGGGGACGCGTACAGAACATACTGTATTTAATAACAGAGTAGGTTTAATCACTGCAAGTGACCTGGGCGACCTCAGAAAAAGAGTGTTCTTCAGACAGCACCAGCTAGAGATGTAGACACAGACACTGGGCTGATGGTTCAGCAGAGCTGGGTGCCAGGTTTGGGGTAGAGAGAGAGAAACTGCAGCCCCCAGCTTTCTCTCTCTCTATCTCTTTCTCTATCTCTATCTCTCTCTTTCTATCTTTATCTGTCTCCCTCTCACTCTTTCTTTGCGTCTCTCCCTTGTTTTCTCCCTGTGTTTCTGTGCATTTTGTTTCACTGTTGAGGTCAGGCCCAAAAAGGTGTTTGGGAAGAGAGAGAGAGAGAAAGAAATAGAGAGAGCGTGACACGTTTCTTCATGTCATAAGAAAGCAGAGCAGCGGACCACTCACGTAAATGAGGTTTTCGTGGAAACGTTTTCTCAGGTTGTCCAGGAAGGCGCTCTCGCTGGTGTAGGCGTCGAGCAGGACAAAGTCTTGGATACCCACCCGGTCCCGAGCTGTCAGGGAACCCTCCATGTTCCTCAGGATCCGGTTACAGCGCTCCTCCAGGCTCTGAAACAAGCGCACCACAGATGAGTGTCAACAACAACCACAATAAAAACAAGACAGGGAAACCACATTCTTGACAATGGAAGACTGCTCCATTGCATCTCACGTCTTACACAGCTAACACCTGTTGTGAAGAAGTTCAGTTGGTGACCGAGGAAAGCTACAGGTCACATGTCATCTTTATGGAGCTGTGTGAAGTTCACCAAGGGACCGTTTGACCTTAGAAAGAGAGATGTCAAGTCTCACTGAAAACTCCTAGAACTTCTCCAATGGAGAGGTTTTAGACTTTATCCATGTCTGGGAAACTGACCCTCGCATAGTATAACTATTTGGGGTCTTCTCTCATAGAACCCCATTTAGAAACGGTGACTTTGATAAGTCATGGAAGCTCTCACTGCCTGGTGGTGCAATGTTCTGTTTCCTGTTTTCCACGAGTTATCAGTTACAGGAATGTCACCTGCAAACACATACACATACAAACACACTGACACACACACACAAACACACATACATACTCTTCTACACACAAGCATGTATGGACTCACACATGCATGTACACAAAGACCCTCCCAAAACACACACAAACATCCTTGGCCACATCCTGCCAGCATGACAGACCTCAGTTGAGTCTTCACTATCTAATCTATCTACTCAGCTTCCATGTCTCCTCCGTCAAGCTTATCAGAGACGGAGACATGTGTAGAGTGGGCGTCGCCTGGGGGGTCACAATCTCGGGACACCCCACCTGCCCCCACTCCCCCCCCTACACACACACACACACACACACACGTCCTGGATTTGGCCCCGTTTACCTCCCCCTCCACTCCAGTCAGTAACAATACTAAAAACATTACAAATCCCATAAGCTTATCTTACAGGGTCTAGTCAGAATTTAGACATTAAAGTTCCCACATGAACCATAGTCACAATAATAATAACTCATTTGCAGAAGAAGAAAAGAAAAAAAAACAGTGGTTGATTTATTGCTTCTGTGGGAAATATCAGGTGACATTTCTGTCCGGAGCTGGACGCTGTAATTCCAGATCTATGACAGTATCATAGTGTCAATACTTCCCTGGTTCAGGTCTCTGCCAAGCTCACCTGTGACCAAGACTTCTTGTTATTGTAACTGACACTCACAACCTCAAGATTAGCTTAACATTTACGTTTAGTCATTTAGCAGACGCTCTTATCCAGAGCGACTTACCGCAAGTACAGGGACATTCCCCCCTGAGGCAAGTAGGGTGAAGCGCCTTGCCCAAGGACACAACGTCACGTAGCCACAGCTGGGAATCAAACTCAAAACCTTCCGATCACTAACCGCCTTAACCGCTGAGCCACATGGCTCCCTATAACTTTACTCCCATGGCTCCCTATCTTTAGCCCAAAGTTTCCACAGATACTTAATGAGATCGATTCTTGAGAATAAAAAGAAAATCGTAGTTCCCTACCTTGAATGGCAAAGTTCTCCTCTGTCTTTAGTGTTTGTGCACCAATGCCATTTTGCTTGGATAATCTGGGTTTATTTAAGGGAACACGTCTGTATGACATTGACATATTGCCCCCACTGTTTCCGCTATCAGGAAACCATCAATATAGTGACAAAGGAAGCAGCAGTGATAGTTAATGTGCGTAGGAGTGTGTGTATGTGTGTGTGTGTGTGTGTGTGTGTATTTATGTATGTATGTATCTGTGTGTGTGTGTTAGAGAGAAAGTAAGAACAATTCACCATGACCATAACCAAGACAAATTTACCTGAAAACGATTTACTTGTTGTCTGCCACCCTCTTAAAATCCAACCAAATGACCATCCAATTACCCTCCCTGTTTGCTTGATTTAAGTGGAAAGTGAACTATTTGCAGCCTTGGTTACAGGAAAGCACTTCCTGCACCAGCTGCAGAGAGGAAGATGGGCCAAGGGCGCCGTGGGCAATTAATCACTTATCTCACTGAGGCCATCTTGCCTTCCCAGGAGATTACACAAGGGACATGTTTTTTTCTCTCTGCACTTCATACACATACACCCTTCACACACAAAAAGCATGAGGGATAAGTAGAGCGGGAAAGAGGAGAGGGAGCATACACATGTTCATGAAACATCACAAAGTAAGTTACAATTTAGTTACTAGATTTACAATCTAGACTAGCATTGTAGTGGGAGGATAAGGTGTCAAGGCATGTTATCACTGACAGCTGAATGAGCCCGTCGTAAAACCCAAGTGGAAAAAGAGAATACCTTAAATGTTTTAAATTACAGAAATATTTCCATTGTATTTCTCTCTTTTTACACTTCATACAACTGGAAGTGCATAAATGGTATTATTCAGATATGTATTTAATATATGTAAGAATGTTGGTACTTTGTAACTCTACTAATTAGAATATTTATCCCTTAACAAAGCACAATTCGGACACCTTCATGGCATCACCGCAGTGAACCAATGACAGTGATGTCATCGAAGAAGCCCGCATGTAACAAACCAGAGGGGATCAGAGCAGTGAAAGCCTATGGAGACAAACAGGCAATTGCTTAGAGTGGGGGGTGTCTGTACGCCAGCCCCTATGCCAGCCTGGCTCTTGGGCTTGTGCCAGTGCTTGGTGGCACGCTTCAAAGAGCAGGGCAGAGATTACGGGCATGGAGGGAAGCCAATCACTGGAAGAAGATACCGGAGAAAAGCAACACTGAGACTGAGACACTGCAGATGACTCTCTGCCCCATCAAGGAACCAACGCTAGTGTCACGTCAGAAGGAGAGAGGGACCTCAAGGAACGAAGGAGAGAGGAAGAGATGAGGGGAGACATGGGAGGGTTCTCTGTAGAACCCAACACAGACACACGGAGACAGACCAACAGAGGGAAGAGTGAGACATGTGAGGGGCCGAGAAAACAACAACAAAAGGTGGAAAAATGAGCAACCAGACACCCAGATTTTGACAGCAGGCTAAAGCGGAACAGGAAAGTCTATCTGGCCTAGAGGCCTTCACCTGAGAGGGCTCTCCTTTGTCCAGGTTCCTACACTAAGGCCCAGGATCCTGTTACCCGCTCACAAAGTGGTCGTTAGGCTCCTGAAAGAGATAGCGCTCCTCGTGTACCAGTGGCTGACAACACGCATCACCCAGGGCAACACACGTTTAAGGGGCTCCAGGTGTCTACAGAAACCTGAGCGGCTCTGTTGAGGAAGGTGGACACAGCCTCCTTGACCTACCTCACTGTCCAGCACCTGCTATATATAGATCCAGCTTCCATATGATCTCACGTGACCCTTATGACATCATTACATCAACGTACGTAAAAATATATATATTTTTATATGTACGTTTACGTTGATAAAACTTTATTCTGTCTGTAAAAATTAGGTTCAACTCAAAGCCAGAATTGTATTTTGGGTAGTGTTACTCTACAAAACAATGAACTTCCACAGGATAATATGACAGGCATTGCAATTACTATTGCCCATCACTATGAAACACACACATCACAATGAAAGTGTGTGTCTAAACCAAGACAAGTGTATTCACATGCAATACACTAACGCTAACCCTAACACACTGAGTCATACCTCCGTCATTTCCAAAGCCAAGTGAGTCATGATGGAATCAGTCTTATACTGGACCAGATCGAATCCAACCTCTTGACCCCAGATGAGCGATACAGATGCTGATCCAGGTGTGTCTCTCGCAACCAATCAGCTCTTCCGTTACAGATCGTCTTCACAGCTCAGTCACACAGCTTCGCTCACCACCAAGATCCCTCTGGTGCGCCGGCCTCACTGTGCCTCACATGCTCTCCCACAAACCTGGTTTTAGGGACAGAGGGTGGAGGTGGAGGGGAGCAGCTCGCCTACGACTGATACTTCCTGCTGGAGCGGAGATCCTGCGCTGTCTGTAATGATCCAGTAATGATCTCTCTGGCTCGGGAGCCCTTACATGGTTAATCATTCATTAGAGCCAGGCAGGAAAGTCTCATTCAGCGATTCGCCTGTGTGTCCATACACCTACACCGGTTGTGTGTGTGAGTGCGTTTGTGTGTGTGTGGTGTAAGTGGCAGTGTGTGTAGTACAGGTATGTAACACAAGGATGAAGTAACTGTATCTCCTTTAATCCCCCCCTCCTCATGCTCCATCCCGTCCTCCTTGCTTAAAATTACAGCTCATGTGTCCTGTTACTGATCACTGATTAGCCAGATACTTTTCTGAATAATTACAAACCACTTGTCAAAGCCAGGTTACAGTATCATGTCTGTTGGGGAGGAATGAACAGACCTTTCAGTGCTTTTCATGAGACGTACACTCTGTCCTACACCAACAAAACCTTGTGTGTGAGTCCTTCATCCTTCAGTGGTTTATACACTTGTTTGTAATATAGATTCAGCGCTGTTGTGGTCCGTTGGTTTGCTGGAATTGATTTGGAATTGTCAGCAACCTCATTTCAAAATTGGCTATCGTAGTTGTTAGTTATATACGACTGTTGTCTATCATAGTGCTATAAAATAGATATAAAAACAGTGTTTGGTTGTCCATATTGTGGTGTGCGGTTTCAGTGTGTGTAATGAGGGCTGAGTTGTGTAAAGACTGTGGGAAAGCTTAGCTCTGCACTCTCATTTAGTCTGTTTAAAGTTTAAAGCTGAGCATCCTGTAACCTTTGATAAACGCATCTTGCATTACCACCTCTTTTTTTGGATTTATCTCCATTCTGCGGAATCCAATTACACTAGACTCAGGGGTTTGATTTTCCCATTAAAGTTTTCATGCTGAGTGTGAAGGCTATGATAAACCTCATGGCTGCCTAACTTTGCCTCCCTGTCTCACATAAATTCTCCCTCTTTCCCTCCCTCCCCCCCTCCCTCGCTCCTAAACTTAATGGTCCTGTAATAAGAGGGCAACGGAGCAAGGCGAGATATCCTGAGTCATCGATTCTTCTTAAGTCAAGTGTTCAAGTTAATATCATCTTTATTAGCAAAACATCTCTCCTCTGATACTTGTCCCATTTGGTCATTGGAAATCTGCAGACGCTCAACAATCCAAATGGATTATTGTATTTTCAATTAGACTTTCCACCAGCTAGCTAACAGGAAGTTGTTTACCACTTAAGGTATTATCTTAGCAATGGTAACTGAAATTCCCCAGTGTGAAAATCCATCCATACCCTGTTTCTCACGTTCCCGTAGCAACCAACCTGCAACATAACAGTCAGTCCCTACAGATGAAAAGTCTGAGGAAGCACAGTGAGCTACACGACCAATCACAACCTTATCCGCTTCGAAGGCTAGGTAGCACAAGGGATCTAATGAATATTCACTGGCTTAATTAACTTAATTAACAAGAGAAACCTTGAACTGATGCTTTATTCATAGTAACAAGTATCTTAGGACAGGTCAAGACTGTGAAGGTCATGACCAGCAGGATGAATGGGATATCTCAGACATTCCTTATTCAGTAGCCTTAAACGCAAACTTCCTGGTTAGGATCCAATCTCAGACACAGCTACATCTAATTGTATCATAAAACTCTGAGAAAAAGGATATTGTATCAACTGGGCCAAACTAGGTCACATTCAGAAGGACGTCTCCAGTCAATATCACAATCGTATAAAAAAGAATGTGCCATGTCACAATAACAAACTATGGCCATTAGTTAACACCAAGACCTTAAAACATATTATCCACATGAAAAAACTCCTTACAAAGCTACAACCGAATAAAACACCTACCTTTGAGTACATGTACATCTTGATAACCGATGTTCATAAAACAGTGGATATAAGTTATTTCAGGGTTCTATTGAGGTTCTGTTCTGTATAGTTCTGGTAGGTCCAGTCAGTCCGATGGGTCTTGTCCTGCTGAATCTAGTTGGGGCAGACTGAAGCCAGGTAGCCCAACCTCTTCACTACGGAGTGAGAGTCTGATAAGAGAGTTAGCAGCTCTGCTGAGAGTTACAGTATCAGGACAGCTTCCTACCTACAGCACCTGGACTTACGGACATCCCATAATGCAACAGCTCCACCGCGGCAAACTGTGTCCTGATGTCCTAATTTTCCTCTGTTTCTTTTAAAGGGTTGGCCTCATTCCTTGTTGCGTCTTGCAGTCGACACAGTGCCTCTAGCAGAAATCCCTCATGTGAGAATGTAATAACCATGGTTATTACAGAGTTAGGACTCAGTTTTGCAATGGAATATGGCATATGACTAGACAGAAAAACCAGGTTTGTTATAGGAGCTTGTGGTGAATAACGGTCCAGACACAGGGATAAAGTTAAATAATAAATTGTATTAAATACATATAGTAAACAATCAAAACAAGCAACAAGAGAAAAAAAACAATTCATAAAGGTACTGTTCGTCCTTTTCCTTTTCCTTCTATTAAAGTTCAGTTCATAGATCAGCGATCCTTTGGTCTATTGTCAAAGTCTTTTGACGGGGGAAAAAAATAAAGCTTAATCCAGTCCAGGAAAGACAAAAAATAAAGACTGGTCCTACCAGGTCCGTGGGGTTTAAAGGCTTGCCATCTCATGTAGAGAATCAGGGTAGGAATCAGGGTGTAATAACCATAGACCAACACACAGTGCAAGCTCTTTCTGACCGGCAATTAATCTGTAGTGCTCCTGTTTCTACTTCTGATCATGCTCTCGTCCATTCTTTGTCCATGTCCGCTGACAGCCTACCGGATAGCTTTACTGCTGACGAGCAGTTTGCATCCCCTGTGGTTCCTCGGTTGAGCCCAGCTGACATCGCTGACAAGCAACGCGCTGATCCTGTCCTGAGACATGTGATAGCACAACTGGAGACTGGCAAATCACCACCCCCCTCCTTGAGGGAACAACTGCCAGAGCTGCCGCTCCTTTTACGGGACTTCAACCGTTTAGAGCTCCACGACAACGTCCTTGTACGGAGACGGCAACTTGAAAACCAGCTCCAACACCAACTAGTGCTGCCCCAAGAATGTCGCGCAGATGTTTTGTTCAGCCTACACGATCAAATGGGCCATATGGGCATTGAACGCACCTTAGATCTTGTCCGGAACCGTTTCTACTGGCCACGAATGGCCAATGACATACGGACTAAAGTGAAAACCTGCGAGAGATGCATAAAACGAAAAGCACTACCAGAAACAGCCGCACCTCTAGTGAATATCAGAACTTCACACCCACTCGAGCTTGTTTGTATTGACTACCTGTCATTGGAACCCGACAAGAGTAAAATCAAAGACATCCTGGTTATTACAGACCACTTCACAAAATACGCCCTTGCCCTACCTACCCCAAACCAGAAAGCAAAAACTGTAGCAAAAAGCCTGTGGGAAAACTTTTTTGTGCACTATGGTATCCCTCAGAAAATACACAGTGACCAAGGACCTGATTTCGAATCAAAAACAATAAAGGAACTCTGTGCATTAGCAGGTATCCACAAAACCAGGACAACTCCATATCACCCAAGGGGAAACCCTGTTGAGAGATTCAATAGAACGTTACTGGACATGCTCGGTACACTGGCACAACAAGAAAAATCTCACTGGAAGGACTTTGTAAAACCACTTGTACATGCATACAACTGTACAAAAAATGACACCACCGGATTCACTCCATATGAACTCATGTTCGGCCGCCAACCACGACTCCCCATCGACCTTGTTTTCGGCCTACCAGTCTGTAAACCCAGCCTGAATCACTCCGATTACGTAAAAAAACTTAAGACGCATCTCCAGAAAAGCTACCAATTGGCTTCAGAGAATGCAGAAAAAACTATGATGAGAAACAAGACACGCTTTGATCGAAAGGTCATTGCATCGGAACTGGATGTGGGAGATCGTGTTCTTGTCCGAAACGTTAGACTGAGAGGAAAACATAAAATAGCGGACAAATGGGAATCTGATGTCTATGTGGTGATCAAAAAAGCAGTCAACTTGCCCGTTTACACCGTCAAACCTGAGCATACAGACAAGCCATCAAGAACACTTCACAGAGATCTACTCCTGCCTTGTGGTTACTTACCTGCCGCCTCTCAAGTCCAGCCAACACCTCCCAAAAGACCTGCCAAACCTACAGTATCTCCAACGGATCCTGAAAATGAGTCACGGTCTGATGATGAAAGTCTGCCAATAAATTGGTACAACATACCTACTTCAGAACTTACACGTTTCTCTACTACCGTAGACATTCCAAGACCGAAATCAATGCCTCCTCCTGGAGAACCGTTGCCAGATTCACCTGAACCAGTAAATCAGATTCAGCAAGAACAACCAGAGCCTGAACCGTTAACTCCAGACTCTGAACTTGACTTACCTGCCGAAACTGTTGCTGAACCTGACTCACCTGTTGAAAGTACCTCCGAATCTGACTCACCTGATTCTAGTCACAACCTACCTCCTGATTCTGATTCATCTGCCTCAGAAGTTGAACAGCCAAAGAGATCAACAAGAGCGAGACGCCCACCAGACAGGTTTCAATATAGCAGTTTGGGCCATCCAATCCTGAAGAGCATTCAGTCACTCTTCGACGGACTAGGGAAAGCATTCTCACTTGCTATACCTACTGATGACGTTGGTTTTGCTCACTCACCTGGCCAGTCGACTGAAGGCTGTCAGTTCAGCCATGTACAGGGACGTACATGAGGTTAGGGGGGGAACCTGTAACCCACGTCTAACAGCAGACAGTTACTTAAGCGGGACCGCCTCCGCTGCCTGCTCATTCGCCCAGCCACCAGTGGCGCTATGTTTAAAATGTCCGCACCCGCAACACAATTTCCTGTTTCTCAACTCGCTGCTCCGGCTTGGACTGTGCAGAACGAAATACAACTCTAAACTCGAAAAACAACTCTAAACTGAACAAGATCACTCAGAACAAAGCAAAACTCCAAACGAGACAAAACTACTCAGAACTAAACGAAACTACTCACTGGTGAGTGAACCAAAGCTATGCCATATTGAACTGCTCAATCTAGGCAGCTAATTACTTACTTCCGCATTCGCCGCGGCACAAACTTTTACTTGACAAGCTAATGCGTCTCATTCAAATGCATTGGTGGTTACTACAAGCTTTGTAGTTTAAGATAAGCTATAATAAGATGTATTGTTGCGCAGCTATGAATTTAATTTATACTTATGATACTTATAATCACTTATTTATACTTTGATCATTTAATTTATGTGATATTGAATGAATTAATTGATTGATTGTGAAAAAAATGTTAACTCTGGTTAATGTAGATTACTAGTAATGAATCATATGAAGTTATGAAGTATTTAAAGTATTTGTCTTGGCCTGTTATTTCTAGGTCAGGTTTTTTTTCCCTACCCTGATTCTCTACATGAGATGGCAAGCCTTTAAACCCCACGGACCTGGTAGGACCAGTCTTTATTTTTTGTCTTTCCTGGACTGGATTAAGCTTTATTTTTTTCCCCCGTCAAAAGACTTTGACAATAGACCAAAGGATCGCTGATCTATGAACTGAACTTTAATAGAAGGAAAAGGAAAAGGACGAACAGTACCTTTATGAATTGTTTTTTTTCTCTTGTTGCTTGTTTTGATTGTTTACTATATGTATTTAATACAATTTATTATTTAACTTTATCCCTGTGTCTGGACCGTTATTCACCACAAGCTCCTATAACAAACCTGGTTTTTCTGTCTAGTCATATGCCATATTCCATTGCAAAACTGAGTCCTAACTCTTAAGTAAGTGTTACAAGTGGCAAGCCAGCCAGGAGGCCCACAATGAACAAAACCCTGATTTCAATCCAATCCCCTACGGTTATCATGTTGTCCTGAAAATACTTGAACACAGACACAAGTTGAACAGAGAAGAGCATCATGGAATTGTGAAACTGAACAGTACCAGCCCACAAACTATTCCAGCTGGACAAACTATCCTTCTGGAAGGAGTCGCTGTGGCACACTCACTGCAAGCAGAAAAGGCTATCATGATCGAACACCCCACTTCATTCCACTTACCTGGCGGGTTAATGATCCAGTCCTGTCTTATTGATTTCTCAAATCAGCATCCAGTTTCCCTGCCAGTCCCTGTCACCAACGAATCAGAGCATGATGTAATTCTATCTCCTAGAGCTATGCTTGCAGAAATAAGTGCCTTCCAATCTGTTTCTTGTGCTGAAAAAAACAGTCCACAGTCCACATCCACCTCTTCGCCAAAGCCAATGTTTAACTACAACTTTGAGTACTCCCCTCTCACACCTGAGTGGAAGAACCGGATAAGAACTCTGACACTGCTAAACCATCGAAGAGAGTTAAACACAGTTAAAGGGACTGAACTGAAGAAACACAGATCTTTCGTAAAAGTGCGCTTGAAATCTATGTCCAAATGCATCCTGCAAACATCTAAATGATAAACTTTCAAAAATAAAATGAAATAAAATAAAACAGGGAAAAAGAAAAACTGCCTTTGTATGCCCACTTGGATTTTGGGAGTTTAATCGAATGCCCCAAGGCATCACAAATGCCCCATCAACATTTCAGCGTTTAATGGAAAGATGTGTCGGAGAGATGAATCTAAAAGAGGTGCTTGTATTTATTGATGATCTCATTGTCTTCGCGCCAACATTGGAGGAGCATGAAGAAAGACTAATGAGAGTCCTGAACCGTCTCAAAGAGTTCGGACTGAAACTCTCTGTTGAAAAGTGCACCTTCTTTCAAACCTCTGTACGTTACCTTGGCCATGTTGTGTCAAAGAACGGTGTTGAAACTGATCCGGCCAAAATTGAAGCATTAAAATCATGGCCAATACCCAAAAACTTAAAAGAACTTCGTTCCTTTCTGGGATTTTCCGGTTATTACCGCCGATTTGTACAAGGCTACTCACACATAGTAAAGCCACTCCATGAACTTACCTCTGGATATCCACCATCCCAAAAGAAACTGAAACCTTTGGTCAAACCTGAACAATATCTGAACCCAAAAGAGCCATTTGGGGGTCGTTGGACATCTGCATGCCAAGAATCATTTGAAACAATAAAAGTAAAACTTACCTCTGCTCCAGTACTTGCCTTCGCTGATCCGAAGGAACCTTACTTGTTACACACTGATGCCTGTTCCACCGGGCTAGGTGCTGTATTGTATCAAGAGCAGGAAGAACAGAAGAGAGTCATTGCTTATGCCAGCAGGGGCTTGTCCCGGAGTGAGTCGAGATACCCAGCACACAAGCTGGAGTTTTTAGCCCTAAAGTGGGCTGTCACTGAAAAGTTCAACGACTACCTGTACGGCACCTCCTTCACCGTTGTGACCGACAGCAATCCCCTGACTTACCTCCTCACTTCAGCAAAACTTGATGCCACAAGCTACCGCTGGTTATCTGCTCTTTCCACATACTCCTTCAAGATCACTTACCGAGCTGGCAAGCAAAATGCAGATGCAGACGGTCTTTCACGCAGACCCCATGGCGAACTCTCAATCGATGTGACGTCAGAAAAAGAGAAGGAAAGAATCCTCAGGTTTGCTGAGCAACATCTTAGAAGTCCAAATGTAATAACCATAGACCAACACACAGTGCAAGCTCTTTCTGACCGGCAATTAATCTGTAGTGCTCCTGATTCTACTTCTGATCATGCTCTCGTCCATTCTTTGTCCATGTCCGCTGACAGCCTACCGGATAGCTTTACTGCTGACGAGCAGTTTGCATCCCCTGTGGTTCCTCGGTTGAGCCCAGCTGACATCGCTGACAAGCAACGCGCTGATCCTGTCCTGAGACATGTGATAGCACAACTGGAGACTGGCAAATCACCACCCCCCTCCTTGAGGGAACAACTGCCAGAACTGCCGCTCCTTTTACGGGACTTCAACCGTTTAGAGCTCCACGACAACGTCCTTGTACGGAGACGGCAACTTGAAAACCAGCTCCAACACCAACTAGTGCTGCCCCAAGAATGTCGCGCAGATGTTTTGTTCAGCCTACACGATCAAATGGGCCATATGGGCATTGAACGCACCTTAGATCTTGTCCGGAACCGTTTCTACTGGCCACGAATGGCCAATGACATACGGACTAAAGTGAAAACCTGCGAGAGATGCATAAAACGAAAAGCACTACCAGAAACAGCCGCACCTCTAGTGAATATCAGAACTTCACACCCACTCGAGCTTGTTTGTATTGACTACCTGTCATTGGAACCCGACAAGAGTAAAATCAAAGACATCCTGGTTATTACAGACCACTTCACAAAATACGCCCTTGCCCTACCTACCCCAAACCAGAAAGCAAAAACTGTAGCAAAAAGCCTGTGGGAAAACTTTTTTGTGCACTATGGTATCCCTCAGAAAATACACAGTGACCAAGGACCTGATTTCGAATCAAAAACAATAAAGGAACTCTGTGCATTAGCAGGTATCCACAAAACCAGGACAACTCCATATCACCCAAGGGGAAACCCTGTTGAGAGATTCAATAGAACGTTACTGGACATGCTCGGTACACTGGCACAACAAGAAAAATCTCACTGGAAGGACTTTGTAAAACCACTTGTACATGCATACAACTGTACAAAAAATGACACCACCGGATTCACTCCATATGAACTCATGTTCGGCCGCCAACCACGACTCCCCATCGACCTTGTTTTCGGCCTACCAGTCTGTAAGCCCAGCCTGAATCACTCCGATTACGTAAAAAAACTTAAGACGCATCTCCAGAAAAGCTACCAATTGGCTTCAGAGAATGCAGAAAAAACTATGATGAGAAACAAGACACGCTTTGATCGAAAGGTCATTGCATCGGAACTGGATGTGGGAGATCGTGTTCTTGTCCGAAACGTTAGACTGAGAGGAAAACATAAAATAGCGGACAAATGGGAATCTGATGTCTATGTGGTGATCAAAAAAGCAGTCAACTTGCCCGTTTACACCGTCAAACCTGAGCATACAGACAAGCCATCAAGAACACTTCACAGAGATCTACTCCTGCCTTGTGGTTACTTACCTGCCGCCTCTCAAGTCCAGCCAACACCTCCCAAAAGACCTGCCAAACCTACAGTATCTCCAACGGATCCTGAAAATGAGTCGAGTTCTTCTGCTCTCACAATATGCTCCACCACCATTTTTTGGACTTGGGGTGGATTCAAATCAGAGTGAGAGAGTCTCTGTGGTGGAATCTGATGCTCAGGTAAGGAATGAGTAAAAGGTTGTGATTGGACTTGTGGCTGCGATGTTGCTCCAGTTGCTGCTCCCTGTGGGCCAGGCCACAGAGACATTGCTTCCACAATTTGCACAGAGTCGTCTCCTCGACTAGATGTCTCCACACTTTCCAAATGTTCACTTATTTGAGTCATCACTTCCTGTAGTACTGTTTCAAATTTTATTCCACTCCGTCTTGCAATGTTGCGAAGTTCACTAACATAATTTGGGGGAGGTGCCTCGGCTCCGACTTGGACTGCGCTTTCAATCAATCTAACACAGAACTCAATATTGGGGTCACTCTCAGAAACGTGTGTATACGGTAACATTTTCTTGAGCTCTGCTATAGCGGAGGTAGATTTAAATTCAATGATCAGGTTTTTATAGAAAGGAGAATCCACATCATCAATAATTAATGGTTTAAATTTGCCATACTGCTTCAAAATATCTAATATTTCCTCATCTTTTGTTGTGTGGGTTATACCAGAAACAGCGACACAATTCATAACATTAACTCCTGATTTTTCTAAAAATTCCATGATTGGGTCGGACCAAAACATACCATTCAATCAAAATCCAAATCAATACATCCACTGTGTAGTAAAACTGTTAATCATCACACAAGCTCCTGGCTGGCTTGCCACTTGTAACACTTACTTAAGAGTTAGGACTCAGTTTTGCAATGGAATATGGCATATGACTAGACAGAAAAACCAGGTTTGTTATAGGAGCTTGTGGTGAATAACGGTCCAGACACAGGGATAAAGTTAAATAATAAATTGTATTAAATACATATAGTAAACAATCAAAACAAGCAACAAGAGAAAAAAAACAATTCATAAAGGTACTGTTCGTCCTTTTCCTTTTCCTTCTATTAAAGTTCAGTTCATAGATCAGCGATCCTTTGGTCTATTGTCAAAGTCTTTTGACGGGGGAAAAAAATAAAGCTTAATCCAGTCCAGGAAAGACAAAAAATAAAGACTGGTCCTACCAGGTCCGTGGGGTTTAAAGGCTTGCCATCTCATGTAGAGAATCAGGGTAGGGAAAAAAAACCTGACCTAGAAATAACAGGCCAAGACAAATACTTTAAATACTTCATAACTTCATATGATTCATTACTAGTAATCTACATTAACCAGAGTTAACATTTTCTTCACAATCAATCAATTAATTCATTCAATATCACATAAATTAAATGATCAAAGTATAAATAAGTGATTATAAGTATCATAAGTATAAATTAAATTCATAGCTGCGCAACAATACATCTTATTATAGCTTATCTTAAACTACAAAGCTTGTAGTAACCACCAATGCATTTGAATGAGACGCATTAGCTTGTCAAGTAAAAGTTTGTGCCGCGGCGAATGCGGAAGTAAGTAATTAGCTGCCTAGATTGAGCAGTTCAATATGGCATAGCTTTGGTTCACTCACCAGTGAGTAGTTTCGTTTAGTTCTGAGTAGTTTTGTCTCGTTTGGAGTTTTGTTTTGTTCTGAGTGATCTTGTTCAGTTTAGAGTTGTTTTTCGAGTTTAGAGTTGTATTTCGTTCTGCACAGTCCAAGCCGGAGCAGCGAGTTGAGAAACAGGAAATTGTGTTGCGGGTGCGGACATTTTAAACATAGCGCCACTGGTGGCTGGGCGAATGAGCAGGCAGCGGAGGCGGTCCCGCTTAAGTAACTGTCTGCTTTTTAGACGTGGGTTACAGGTTACATAGTCCTCTTAAAAAGGATAAAAAATCTACGACACATTGTGATACCTCAATGCACAGGAAGACGTCAAGGAGATGTACTGTGTGTTATAATATGTTACTCTGTGTATACCCCTGTCTGTTTATGAATCCTTTCACCTTTCAAACCTAGATAAGACTTTTAAGATTTTCAATATTGTTTTTCTTCTTCAAAACGTTACATTGAAGCAGGGAATTGACACCTTTCACTATACTGCCAGAGACAGTATATTTGAGATGATGCAAAAAGCTGGAGGAGTTTACATGGCTAATTGGTTAAGTCTGTTTGGCATGTGGACTAATAATGCCTCCATCGCAGTTACAATAATACTTTGGTGTATTATTTAACTTTAGTTAATGTAGGCATCGTTAACGGTGGCTTGTCAACAGCTTGGGCTGACAAACAAAATGAGTCATTCATTGTAGGCTATTTGATGGTTTTATGTGTATAGTTTTGTCCGTGTAGGTAGGCCTACTCATCTGACTCTGCAGCGCGGTGAACTAGTCCATTAAACCTGATCTAATGATGTGCCAAAGTGCTCTGTTAGGCTCGTCACGCATCTCGCGCTCTGCCAGCACGTTTCCCGCTCTACCTGTCAAACGGCGCGCGCATGGAAGCGTCACATTTCGAACTCATTTCTTAACGGCTGGTTTACACATTGTTAGTCTAGCTTAGTTAGTGGAACCTGAACATCAGGAAAGTGGACGTTTATGTAGAGTTATCAAGTTTTCTGTTGTTTTTTTTTTTGTTGCAAATAATTACCCAAATATTTGGAGCTGGCATCATCGTCACATTTTTATTTTATTATATGACGGTTGCCTTGGCTACTGCTGTAGATAACATCCGGAATGTCGTGGTGTCACTTTAATCATCATCGGGATTTCAGGTGGGCTAAATTGGTTCATCTTCTGTCCTGTCTAGCGCTTTGTTGTCAATGACTTTCTGCCAAAAACTTATTCCAAGAGTCACTGATTTGTGAGGGATCAGATCGATTTGAGATTAAAGACCACCAAATCAGTTCA
This sequence comes from Protosalanx chinensis, assembly GCA_030340685.1. NCBI lineage: Eukaryota > Metazoa > Chordata > Actinopteri > Osmeriformes > Salangidae > Protosalanx > Protosalanx chinensis. Next base: position 13,898,919 of record CM059329.1, on the reverse strand, counting down.
GAGTTATAAAGCAGCACAGCTGTGGCCCGCTGAGATTTATTTGGGACAAACTAAGAAGACATCAGCCTACTAGTCTGAGCTGGGGAGTTGGCCTACTTTTTCTCGATTTAATGGGGTTTTGGCCCTCCCTCCCACCTAAATGTGTTAATGTTGGGTGAACATTGTCTTTCAGTCCCTCTATTGGAGCCAGGACAGATAGGCATGTAATATAATAAAATGTTTATTTCATTGTCCAGAGGGGTTGTAATACCCAAAAGTTAGAGAAGGCCAGCTCAAAATAGCAAGATTGTAGTCCACATTTGTGGAATAAATAATAGGTGTTTGACTCCATTTGTATTATTTTTATTATGGCTTAGTTCAGTGGACCAGGGGCCTGTAGTACCAATCAAGAATTGGCATTAACGAGGAAACCTCTGGGTTAAACCTGAAGTTATCTCTTTAACGCTAAATCTTGATTCGTAGGAGCCAACAGGCCCCAGGTTTCGTTCTATCAAATTAGCATTTTATGCTTCTTCACCTAGCGACATTGTTGACATGAAGGACGGACTTAAGTAACACAGAGGAAATCTGAAGCAGATCTAAGAGGCTTGAACTGAAGGGCTTTTCTGTGATTTTGTTGATGTTTCCCTCAAACAGGTTGGTGATTCAGATTTGTAACATTAATAATACAGATGCGTTTTCTGCAGGACATGTTTACAGTGTCATTACTTTGAAATGAGTTGGTACCCTAATGTGTTTGAAACAGACCATGCTTTGTTTCAGAAATGTATTCATTGTTTGATATATTATTCTGGTTAATTAAGGGTCACATCAGTTTGGATATAATGTCATAAATTAAAATAACAGGCTGTTTTATCGAATTGAGTGTAATCTTATTGAAATGTGAACACGTGTCAGAAATCTCTGTTGTTTCAGTCTAATTTGTGCATACGATTGTTTACTAATAGAATATATATGTGAAACAAATATTTGATCTAATCTATCTGAAATCTTTAAATGCAGACCATTAACATTACAAGGCCAACTGCCACGTTATTGCTTAGTCATCATTATACATGCCATTCTGCTTAATGAAGAAGGAAAGTATCCCTCTATATCTCCTAGCAACAGTTTGTTTACAATGTGGCCAACAATAACGTTTGGCACGAGCTTGAGATTCTTTATTTGACTGATAAGTAACGAACATTCCGGCACATTCTAATCAGGACATTCAAACTTCCACCCAGCATTCAAGTGTGAATAAGAAATACAGTACGTTCTATCACATTCTTCAATCTAACCACCCTCCATGGTGTGTCAGGCTGCTCTGCACTGATTTATCCCAGCAGTGTGAGGGCCCGGCGGGGGACCTGCCCTCTCTGTCCTGGCTCACCACTGTGGATGTCTCCTCCCTCCAGCAGAAGGCCAGCAGCAGGCTGACTTCCAGCCAGGACTGCATGCAGGAGTCTGGTGAGGAAGAACTACCTTGTCTTCTACCATAACACAAATCCACACGTTCAATCAAACACATAAATAACAAATTCATCTTGTGTTTTTTCTTCTCCTCTAGACTCAGGCAGCTGCATGAAAACAGCACAGGGCCCCACAATGTGTCCTTACAGCCACACACAGAGCACTTACACGGACATGACCTCACTCGACACTCGAAACGGAAAAGTACGTTTATTTTCAGCCTTCATGTTGTTTGGTTCATTCAGAAATAGGCAGAGGGCTACCAATGTTAGCTGAGGTTCAATGATAATTCAGGTATACAATAGGATCCTTACAGGATGTTGATAATAATCGTCTACATCTTTCAGACGTCAGAGCATTCAGGATACCAGTACACCTCAGACCTCTATACCCTTTCACCACAACTAGTATGCAGCCCATCTCAGGAGGTGAATGGTATTTATATGTGTATAAATACAATGTGTATGTATAATTAATATTTATAGCCTCAATGGTTTAATTTTGGCTTTTTTTTTTCTTCTTTGTGTTTTGCGAGTGTGACTACAAAGAGAGAGACCACACATCCTATAGATGCTCATGAATCCATGTTGGCTTGAGCATTTGCTTGCTTGTTCTCCTACCACCCAGACCCCCCCCTCTCCTCAGACCCCCCCCTCTCCTCTCTGCAGTGGCTCCAACCTGGGCCTGAGTGAGCAGCAGCATGGCCACTGTGTCAACAGCAGCCAGGACCAGAAACACACCATGCCCATCCACAAACCCATGTACTCCTACAGGTAAAAAAAACCTGGCTGCTGTCATAAGCACTATACATTTATTCATTTAGCCGATGCTTTTATCCAAAGCAACTTACAGTAAGTACAGGGACATTCCCCCTGAGGCAAGTAGGGTGAAGTGCCTTGCCCAAGGACACAATGCCACATAGCCACAGGTGGGGTTCGATCTCACAACCTTTCGATCATGAGGCCAACGCCTTAACCCGCTGAGCCATCTGACCACATATACATATACACATCCAAAAAGCTGACTGTGAGCTGGGAGTTTTTACTGTTTACTTTCTTGTTAATTCAGCAGACGCTTTGATCCAAAGATGCTTATAAACAGCTCTGATCAAGGACCAAAAGTGCATAGTTTAAACAGTATTCTGTTTTGGTTAGTTTACATATTTTTTGCTATTTATTAATAATTTGCCTTTTATTGGTCCAGCTGCTTGATAGCCATGGCTCTGAAAAACAGCCCGACAGGAAGCCTGCCGGTCAGTGAGATCTACGGATTCATGAGGGAGCACTTTCCTTACTTCCAGGTGAGGGAGACGTCCTTACACAGAATACAGCACAGTGATCCTCCTCTCAGATACAGGCCTGTAACCAGCAGTGGAGTTCCTGCAAACAATGACATAACCATAGATGTAAAGCACAACTGGCTATATATTTATCATATTCACTTATCAGAAGCTGGAAGATACTGAAATAAATAATTGGTTGTTTTTATTACCATGACCTGAACCTCAGATACCTCACATTTGGTGGATATATAGTATACTGATGAACATAACACAATGTGGATGTTATATATGAGACGTTCCTTCTCTCCAGACAGCCCCAGACGGCTGGAAGAACTCGGTGAGGCACAACCTGTCTCTGAACAAGTGTTTCCAGAAGGTTCTGAAGCAGGGGAGCTCTGGGAAGGGCTGTCTCTGGTCCCTCAACCCTGCCAAGGCTAACAAGATGGAGGAGGAGATCCAGAAATGGAAACGTAAAGACACTTCAGCCAGCCGCCACAGTATGGCCAACCCTGGTGAGTCTAGATGATGAAATGATCTACAACTAGATAGAATATCTACAACTATGAATTCTAAAAACAGTCTGTTTTTAGGGATTAAAACCCCCAACTCTTGTGCTGTAGACAACCTGGACAAGCTGCTGGGAAGGTCATGCTGGGACCCCAGGATGAACTGCGTCCCCTGCAGGCCCCGCCAGCCTTCAGGCCGCCTGCCTGGGGCCTCCTTTTACCTCCAGGCTCCCTCAGTCCTGGGGTCCGGCTCTCCTCTCCCTGCCCAGACACCCCCCCTCCACCCTGGCTTAAACTTCTCCCACAGCCCCCCGGCCACTCAGAACCACTATCAGAACCCCCATGCTCTGCTCAGTCATCACCACGACGACATGGTCGAGGTGGACAACAGCTTTGTAGATTTCGCAGGTGAGGAATCGGAGGTGACAGATATCATACATGTGAGATTATTGTGTTTGATGAGAGTTGATGAAAGCGTCTGCTAAATTAATTAATTTAATTATAATGAATTACATGGATGTTTGTGGTAAACGCCCATTTTCTCTCTGTGTGTCTCTCAGGTTGTCTGTGGGAGGAGATGAGGGAGGAGGGTTACGATCTGGACACTGTGGGCCTGTTCAGTGGCTCACCTCTGTGTGTGTCTGACCGGGAGCTGCCCGCCCCCCTGTCCCAGCAGGAGGACAGGCACATGGAGGACCTCTACACCACCCTGGCCATGGCGTCCACTGTCCCCTTCCCCTACATCCCCACGCAGGACGACGCGGGCCAGTCCATAGTCCTGCTGTGACTTCCAGGATATCTTCTAACACTCTGGAACCGGGGACATTTACATGTGTTTATTGGCCAAAACGGATCAAAATTGATTATAAATTAGTTAGTTTTGTTTGATATTGTACAGTTATATTCCAAAATTAAATAGAGAAAGGACCCATGTGGTTGGTAATGCGAACTGGATTCTTCGTGTTTCTACAGTCTACCCAGGACGCAGTTTGATGAAAGAGTGCCACCTAGTGTAAACTCAGGGTATTAATACTACATTAAACGCTGGAGTTTGGAGAAAATCTTGCATGGAATTACAAATCTGCCACCATACAATTAAACGGCAAAAAAACGAGAAAACCTTTTAATTTTGTGTTTGTTCACTCACACCAAAGGCAAATTATCTTAAAACGTGACTTTCATTTATCATTCTGCCTTGACCATCTCATGCTAAAGCTTTGGAGGAGACTTGGTCAGATTATTGACCCTGGAAGATCTGCAAACCTGTAAATCGACATTCTTTTCCTCCAACCTCTACCTACCTTTTCTTTTGCTCCACGTAGGCAACAGTGACTCAGTAGAGGGTTTGTTTACAGTGACTTTAACCACACCCTCTCCACCTTAGAGCTAGTGATTAGAAATTGCAGTGAAACTGGAGCTCAATGCCAGAGCAGGTTTGACCAACTTTGAATTGTTCACTGACTCAGACATGAACAACTGGGGTAAAACGTCTGCCATCTCTTACAAGACATGGAGAGATCCTGAAGTCAGGTAAGACACACCTACCTATGTCAGATTTGTTTTTATTTAAGGATTTATAATTGATGGCAATATGCAAGGTGCTTTCTGTAGGTTAATAACGTCTTTTAGAGCCTGGACCTGTCAGTGACAAGGACCTCGGGGGGGAAATCAACAACATTCGTCTGATAGACGCTTTAGTGTGTTGGATTACATCAGTATAAATGAGACTTGCTCATGTGGCACAGCAGTAGAGCACATGACAGCTGGCTGAATGATCACAGGTTCAAATCCACCTGTGTTCGATGCTCTGATCTAGATAAAAGTGTCTTGATGAATGAGCACTTCTCTGGGATGTTCTGTGTTTCCTTACTGTTTGGTGGCAGTGTGGTGACGTTCAGAGGGAATGTGGACAGCCTCTGTCACACGGATGAGGAGCAGTGTGTGGATGATGAACTCTGTTCCTATTCTTGGCCCCCTGCGAGTCAGGATGTCAACATCGCTGCACCTGGTGGACCCAAGCCTGAACAGGCGGCTGAAGGTCTGGACATGAATCTGATTCATTTTCATCCAAAGCAAATAGTGCATTGAATAAAGAATAGAGTCACTATCCAACAGTATTGTGGTTAGTGTCAAGGGTTAGGGTTAGGGTTAGGGCACTGCGCAAACATACTTACTTCAGATAAACAAAGGGAGATCATTAATGAATTGTCATGTGAGAATTGAATTACATTTCCATTGATAATCTACACAAGTTTATACCAATAGTGATTGGGCCAATACATTCTGTAACACTTACGAACACTTCGCAATCTTGAATGCTGCCTGGTCTCATGTAATCAACCCTAATTGGACGCCAACATGTAGACATGAAGAACAACATGAATAACAACATGTGAACGGCTAGTGTTGTGCCTGCAAGGCAGCTCAGATCATTGGATGTCTTGTGATGTTCAAGATCATGATTAAACCAGTTCAGCCTTTACTTTCTTCTGATATGATGAAACTTCCATGGACAGGTACGTTTGTGTCGGAAAGACCACACTGTGCTCTCCCTGGTCAGCCTGCTTATCCTGCTCAGCCTGCTTATCCTGCACAGCCTGCTCACACTGGTCAGCCTGCTTATCCTGCTCAGCCTGCTCACACTGGTCAGCCTGCTTATCCTGCTCAGCCTGCTCACACTGGTCAGCCTGCTCACACTGGTCAGCCTGCTCACACTGGTCAGCCTGCTCACACTGGTCAGGCTGCTAGCCCTTCCCTGCCTGTTTTCCCTGGTCAGCCTGTTCCTTCTGTCTTGTCTCTCCTTCAGGTAGGTTCACAGTGGAGGATGTGGTGGAGAGTATTGGCTTTGGCTGGTTCCAGTGGAAGCTCTCCTTGCTTACTGGCTTGGCATGGGTGAGTGGCTGGACACTTGTCAGTTTTAGGATTCTCTCCTCTCCCCTCATTTAAATGTGTTTTTGTTAATAATAAATACATAAATAAACACACCCAAAAAAGTTCAAAACTTTGACAAATGTGTTGCCAAAAAACAAGCATGAGTATCTGTACTTTGACTTGAGTGAACGATGTGTATACTTTTTCCATCTCTGGTTATCAGTAATTACGTTTCATAATTTTAGTAGTCAGTTGCTTTCTACTTGAACTCCCTTTGGGATTAAGAATGTGAATGAACTCTTAATGGGGGTGTTGTTGTGCTGCAGATGGCCGATGCCATGGAAATGATGGTGCTCAGTATCCTGGCTCCTCAGCTGCACTGTGAGTGGAGGTTGCCTAGCTACCAGGTGGCATTCATCACATCGGTCAGTCTCTATCTCCAACCCTGTCTCACTCTGTTTCTGTCTCTCTGTTTCTGTCTCTCTGTTTCTGTCTCACTGTCTGCTCTTTCTCTCTGTAGCTCTCTCTCTCTCTTTCTGCCTCACTCTCTCTGTCTCTTTCTGCCTCACTCTCTGTCTCTCTTTCTGTCTGCATATATCTTTCTTCTTCTGCCTCACTCTTTGTCTCTCACTTTGTCATATTATAGTCATGGAATAAGTCATTTACTTCCACAGTACTATCTATGACTGTAAGGTGTGTCTGTCTCTCACTGTTGATCTTAGGCAGTGTTCATTGGCATGATGCTCAGCTCTTCACTGTGGGGCAATGTGGCGGACAAGTACGGCAGAAAAGTAGTACGTCTCCCTTTATTGACTTTCAGATTATTTGTTCAGTGCTCTTTAACGCAGGAAATCATTTATCAACATAAAACTGGTGTTTGTTTGGGTATGTGTGTGTGTATATGTGTGTGTGTGTGTATGCACACATTGTTGTATGTGTGTGTCCTCCGCAGACCCTGATCATGTGCATGCTGTGGAGCCTGTACTATGGTATACTGAGCGCCTTCGTCCCGTTTTATGGCTGGATCCTCGTCCTCCGGGGCCTGGTGGGCTTCGGCATAGGAGGGCTCCCCCAATCGTAAGTGTCCTCCGTGGACACACACAACATGCTGGCTCCTTAGTCTTGTATACACATGTCCTATTTGAGGCAGTCAGGCTGAATGAACAATGCCGTGTTATTGTAACACATTACAGCCCTCCTGAGATGTTAGACCTGTGAAGAAGACTGTGCAAGCCTGTGAAAAACAACACTAGTGGTTTAACTTCATTAAACCAAACAAGTCCTTAAAAATATGGATTTAATTGGATACATTTCGCCCTTTGTACAAGCGATGTCACAGAAGGTTTCACTGAGGGTCGATGCGTAGTAAAAAACGTTATCCTCGTTTTCTCAGCATTTTTAAATACACAATCCATCCATTCTCTCTACAACACACCAACTTTGTGTTTTCAGGGTGACGCTGTACACTGAATTTCTCCCCATGAAATCGAGGGGCACATGCATCATTCTGATAGAGGTAACCTGCTGTGTGCTTTCTTTCATCTCTCACAATACTCACACATTTCAGCTGGTAGCTCACCCCATAGAGACTAATCCCCATCTGGTCTGTTCACTGGTGTGTGTGTGTGTGTGTTGTATGCTTGTGTGAGTGGCTGGGTGTGTGTAACCTTGTGTGTTTGTGTGCCTGCGTGTGTCTGCATGGGTGTGTGTGTTCAGGTGTTCTGGGCGGCGGGCGCTGTGTTTGAGGTCCTGTTGGCCATGTTGGTGATGCCCACCCTGGGCTGGCGCTGGCTGCTCGGCCTCTCCAGCACGCCCCTGGCCGTCTTCATGCTCCTCTGTTACGTACGTAGCTCTGACCAACAACGAATGGTTCACACAAATCCCCCAGAAATCATACAAGTAATGTCACAGGGGACTTCACACACGCCTGTAGAACTGCCCCTTAACCAACCTATGGGCCTGATACTAAGAACTATAACACTATGAATATAATACACCATATTGTATAAATAGTACTGTATGATGAGTATTTAAACTATAATACATGTTGCATACAGCATAACCTGCTCTAACAGTATACTATGATATTGTTATGTAGCATCTTTGTATGTGTATTTCTAAATCCTGTATGACTTTTCTGTGTGTAATATACTACAGTGTGTTTGAGTTAGTATCCTGTATTGTAGTATATTCCTCTCTGCTGTGTGACAGTGGCTTCCTGAAAGCGCTCGTTTTGACGTGGTGTCAGGGAACACAGAAAACGCCTTGGCAACACTACGTCGTATCGCCGCGGACAACAGAAAGACCATGCCCAAGGGAACACTCATTGCCAACAAGCAGGTCAGACTGCTGTAAAACAAGTCCGCAGTTTGTTTTGTTTAAGGTGTGTGCCGTACAAGATGTTAGCCCTATGGGCACATGTGAAGTAAATCCATATCCAGGAAAGACATTGTGTATGTAGACATGTTGTGATTTGTATTGCTCAGTGGTAAAGACTTCAATATATAACAAGACCTTGTAGGTTCCAATCTCCACCCTCTAAATTGCATTAAAGCGTCTACTGAATGTCAGCATTAAGAGCGCTCTCTCAGAACGCCTGTCTTCTGTTCCCTCATCTGTGTCAGGAAGATCGAGGGAAGATCAAAGATCTCTTCACGCCTCAGTACCGCAAAACAACCCTTCTCTTGTGGTTCATATGGTGAGGCCCACAGCTGCAGCCGCTTCCTGTTCTCACATGGTCACATGGTCCCCAGCCTAACACAGGATTGGTTCAGAGCGCTGGGAAGGTGTGGCTGAAACCTGTGTTCTGTGTGTGATCTCAACACTAGGTTTGCCTGTGCCTTCTCCTACTATGGCCTAGTCCTCTTGACCACGGAGCTGTTCCAAGCAGGAGATGTATGCGGTAGTAAGTACAAAATAAACTTATGGTCTACATCCCGTAACAGAAGCTATTAGTGTGCGTCAAGTATATGCATGTCAATAAGTTTAGTCATATTGCAAACTGGAAAATCTTCACTTACCAATTTGTGAGTGTCTGATGAGGAAATCTTTTTTTTCTTTTTCTTTTAATTCAAACAGTGGTCCAAGGTGCTAAGATCGAGCCTGTGTGTGAACTGGAATGCAAAACGTTAACACCAGACGACTACAAAGACCTCTTGTGGACCACGTTAGCAGAGTTTCCAGGTAAAGCACAAACTTAAAAGCATGAACATTGGTCAGGGATTGTTTTACTGCCTTTTTTTACTCTGTGTCTGTATTTGATTATTATTGTAAAAAGCTTTGTGACCGCTTCTTGTCTGTGAAAGGCGCTATATAAATCAACTTTACTTACTTACTTAACATGTTTCCATCAAAACTCACCCACATCAATAGTTTGTTTGTCTAACTAACAAATAGCCAGTGGGGTCAGGTCTTTCTTTCCCCCTTTGCAATATGTTTGATTCCCAAACCCAAACACGTGTGTGTTTGTAGGTGTCTGACAAAGATCAGTATGTGGTGCAGCAGTGTAGTTTTTCTGTGCAGGGCTCCTGTTAACTCTGTGTGTGATCGAGAGGATAGGCAGAAAGAAGACCCTGGCCTTGTCCTTCCTCACCTTCTCTCTGTGTATCCTGCCTCTCTACGCCTGCATCGGGAGGTAGGTGCAGGGGGTTGACTCCTCGTTCTGTATCAAGGTTGGTTGCAGAACAGTGAAGTCCTCGGTCATCTTATCTCTCTCTTTTTCCCTGTGTCTCTTTATCTTCTTTTGACCACTTTCTTACTGTCTTCATCGCCATCTCTCTTTCTCTTCATCTCTCTTGTCTATCTCTTTCACTCTACTGTTCTCTTTCCTCCTGTCTTTCTCTCCGTCTCTTCTCTCATATTTCATTCTCTCACTCTATCCCTCTCTCTTTCTCCCTCCAGGATAGCGCTCACCATCTTCATCTTCATAGCCAGAGCCTTCATCAGTGGGGGATTCCAAGTTGCTTTTGTTTACACGCCAGAGGTATTGGAAACTTAAGCATCATCGTAGTCACGTACAGCATGTTGTTTGATACAATACGCTATCGTTGGTCATGCTATGTTTTATTAGTGTTTGATCTTGTTTTTGTTATTATAATGTATTTATTCGATTTGTATTCATTGATGTATATCTGCCCATCTTGGTACTTGAGGTTTATCCTACTGCAGTCAGAGCTCTTGGAATGGGAACTTGCAGTGGCATGGCCAGAGTTGGAGCTCTACTAACACCTTTTGTAGCACAGGTGGGTGGCCAGCTTTTTACCTTTGCGAACTTACATAGAAATGGCAATACAATGTTTGTGTTTTTATAATGATAATTTTATAATAATGGGTCAGTACAAGTTCTTAGTCTGTCACTTCCTGATCTGAAAACGATGCATACGGAATTTCATGAACACTACCAACGCAGTCCTTTCTTTTTCAATCAAGTGACTTAGTCATTTAGCCGACACTCTTATCAAAAGAGACTTAAAGCAGGTAGTTTGTAGTGCCTTGCCCAAGGACACAATGCCACATAACCACAGCCGGGAATCGAACTCACAACCTGCCGATCACTAGTCCAACGCCTTAACCACTGAACCACCTGACTCACCCCACGTCCTTCTGATTTCAGGTGTTGCTTCGGACGTCAGTGTTTGTGACTCTGACTGTGTACTGTGTGTGCTGCCTGCTAGCCACCGCAGCTTCACTAGCCCTCCCCATAGAGACCACAGGCCGAGGGCTGCAGGAGTCCAGCCACATCACCGCAGCTGTGGAGACCAGCCACACACCGGCCATGTCCCTCTCTAACTACGGCTCACATGACCAGGAAGAACTACACACAAGACACGAAGAAGCCATAAACCAGAAAACCTCATAGGTCTTTTGGAGTGCAGTGGACTATAGTTTACATGTTTGGGGATTTGTGTGCTAGAATGCCATGGCAGAAGCTGAGGTGTTTCAGTAGCTCACAAATACAATAAAGCGTTTCTTTCAAATGTTTTCAGTGGGCAACATGAGGATTTTGAACTATCCAGTGTTAGTATAAAATACTATTAAAATATTATTTATTGTAGGCACTATAGACGTTGTCATCTTTACTATTGAGCAGGCAATGACAATGCTGCTATTATGACAACTCATTGTGACGATTTTCATCCAATGCATGATACATGAGGGTGAATGCACTTATGTCATCACTACTGTATTGTTTTATGGGAAGGATGCAAGTTTTCAGTCTAGCCAGAGTCACCTTGACGACATTTGCCCCAATGACTGAGCGCACACATTATGGAACAGCCAATCACAACAGCCGGTCGAGAAGCAACGCTGCGATTCATTTCTGCCTCGCATTGCAACCTGCAATCTGATATTTATGTGAGCGACACCATGGCAAATAATCCAGACGGGGGAGATTCCTTGCTTATTTATAATACAGCCGTAAATATTCCAGAATGATCTGTGCGGAATGGGGGGGAAACAGACTAATGTTTTTTTTCTGGAGTGTGAAATTAGATGCAAAAAATATTTAATGCGATCTTGAGTATTTTGTCCCTGGTGGTGGACAGGGAAAATCTCGGCGTATTTGGTCCGGGAGATTTCCCCTCCAAGGACTGTGTCTTTACCTAGCGACAGGATCCAGACATGGCTCTGGTTACCCTGCAGCGCTCTCCCACTCCCAGCGCAGCATCCTCCGCCAGCACCGCCACCACCAACGCTGGGGAGGTAAGTGGAAACACCGGGAGGCTGGTGCGGGAGGGAACCATGGAGGAAAAAAACGGAGAATGCTACCGATGTAGCGATGCTCTGAATCCGCTAGGCCCGGTGTTGCAGATGGCACTTGAAACTGTCCAAAGAAATTCAGTTGCCGTGTTCTGATGTATATGATCGTTACGCCAGTGATCGTCCAATAAATAATGTAGTGATTACCTAAAGGACTACTTGAGCATTAAATGATCCTGGCTTGCAAGAGCTCGTCAACAAAATCTTAGCTAGGGGATTAGGTCTGGAACAAAGCATTCATTTGGGGGAACCATTCATTTACAGTCAGTGTTGATCCCAGTCTGAACGCTGCTTTATTATTCCCACTATAACCACACAAACATGAACGCAAGTTAGAAAAGAAAGTGCGTTTGATTTCCCCCCAAATTCGTCTCTTGCTTAGCTGTGTATGGGAATTCTTCCAACACTTTCTTTCGTATTGAAGGTAGCTCGAAGTGTCGCATGTTAGAACAGACGTGCGTTGTGTACGTTCACCTCCTGCCAGCTTGTTTTTGTGTGTCACGACTGTTAAATACTGTCTCAAAAGCCGTGACTGAGTCATGTGTGGCAGGTGTGCAACGTTTCAAAACATAGATGAGATCATCGTTACAATGTATGACCTGAAGGGGGCGCTGGTATCCTAGAGTAGGAGGCCACCCCTTCAGCTTTTGTGTGGTGCACCTTTCTGGGGCGTAGGAGAAGATGAACTGCGCACTGAAGATATTGTAGGTCTCTTTTAAATTAAACTTACTCTCTCACGTAAAGTGGTGGTCTTTGGGTGTTTGTTAAGAAACGTTTTATACTGTCCGGAAAGTCATGTCATCATGAACCACACAGTATAAAAGACCCCACCACCACAATGCTGCAGGAATGATGTCATACTAATCACATCATTAAAAACAGCCCTGTTGACCTGATGTTACATTGATAAGAGGCCAAAACATCTTCATATTTCATCTTTCATGACGATGATGTTTGTTTTTAGCAAATGCAAACCACTTACTAAACCGAGATGGTCTGTGATGTAGTAATGCTGCTGGTGTTCTCTATCTAGAGTTACACATCCCCAGAGATATCAAAGCTGTGTCGGACAGTTAGGGACAGTCTGCTTACATCTTCAAAGCATAGAGGTCCACCATTAGAGACACTCAGAGGGTCTTTTTAAGGTCCGTGAGTGGATGAGAATGATGAGGATGATGACATCTCAGTGTAAGGTCAGTGTAAGGGTATGGCTGGTAATACTGTGTGGCTGGTTTTGCAAGCTCAGGAATCTGGGAGAACACGACTGATTTGCAGCCTGATTTTTTATCTTTCTGTTTCAGGACGTTGGAAGTGACGATGACCGGAAGACCAATCAAAGGTGAGAGATCCCTCTTCTTCTCTGAAAGAGGAAGATTTCAAATGAAAAGCTCTGGGGCAGAATCAAACGCTGGCTGGTGTAAATCAAGCTCCAAACAGACTAGGCCTCCTCCTTCTAGAATGCCGCCTCCGTACACAAATACGTTCTTGTTCTGCGATGCATTCTTAATCTAGAACTCCTTTCTTGTTCTAGAAGGCTTTCTTCTCCTTCTTTTCCTATAATGCGTGATTGTGTTAGAATGCATTCTTGTGCTCCCCCTCAGTGTCGAGAGAAAGGGGCAGCAGTGAAGGACTCTGTCCGGACTGAGATCTAGAGTTTCACCGC